>CM060882.1:3150000-3610000 GCA_030762935.1 Hymenopus coronatus | reverse complement strand
ACACACGCACACGCAACTTTTTCTAAATGCTTTCTTTTTTGGTTACAGAGAACCCTAAAACAACTATTTCCGGTGAAATTGCAGATATCGAATTTTTGGCTGGAATGCCATACCTTCATTTTACACTATGTGCGTAGTACGTGTAGAGAAAGTAAAAAGTATTTATTTTTGTTATTGGCGCTTTAAACAAGTATTTTAGCTTAATCTCAGTATTCCATTCTTGAGCGCAATGCAATAGCTTTCCTTCATATGTTACCCAAGGTTCTGGGTTCAAACCTGGAGGAGGTTGGGCTTTGCGGCGTAAAAATCGTACTCATTCACAAATTATACAAAATTCTTACTTATAGTTAAAATAAAATGGTTATCCTAAGATCACATTTTTGGTTTCCACAGTTTGTAAATGATTTTGTGTTCATTGTAGTTAAGTGAAGAGTAAGCCATAACCCGACATTTACCTGAATTAAAAGGAATATTATTCCCTTGATCCCAATTGTTTAACACATTCAGGCCATTTTCAAATTTAACTCAATGAAAAACAGATTTAGTGGAGCTGCAATAGTTATTTATGAGGTAACAGCTTAAATTTACGATTTTTGATTCGAGCGGGAATATTGTGAAACGAGACGCAGTCGAGAATCAAAAAGAAACTTTACGCTCGCGTAGCACACAAAGTTTTTCTACGAAAATTTTATGATAAGAAAAGAAAAGCAACGAAAAATGAAATAAATTTGAGGTTAAGTTTGAGCCATTCACCAAGGGTTATAGTTGGTCATTTATTTGGCATTGCTGGGTGCGATGACGGTACGGTTATAGCAGGCCATGACAAACTAATATTGTTGTTGTTCTGTGAGAATTATATCATTAGAGCTGCTGCGAAAGAATATTTGTCACTTATTGAAGATAACATTATATCGTGTTGATGTGTATACACTAATATCGTAAAGTTGGAACAAAATTACTTTACGCTTGCTGCTGCACTTCTTTGCGCGTGGATTCCGTAAAAATCAACTTTGCGATGTGAAATGAGCTCGTAAACTACTCAATTACGCCCGGTCGTAGAAAAAGCATTTCCACAACGAAATGAGTAATGAATGTTTTTCTGTATTAACAAAACTAGATAGAAAAAAACGTTTTTGTATAAGGGTTGTGTTAGGTAGTTTTTGCTCTGTGTCGACATTTTCATTTTGTTGTAGCTTGTGAGGTGGGGCGCCCGCAGCTGGACCAGGAGGCGCCATTAGCCTTTGTGCCAGCCCCGAACACTTCATTACTAGTGACGTCAGCATTTTAATGTAAGTCATCAACGTCGCTGTTGACAACTGCTTCTTTCCTGTGCTCAAGCGGCGATCATGTTGATAGTATCCGCTGTGTTCCACTCACATGACCTTCTCTACCGTTCATGTGTCCACTTGATGCTAGTCGAGATAAACACTAGCAGAGATTGTCCTATCACTTAGTTCCTTGCAAGTAGAACAGAAATAAGGGAATACACAAGACCAGAGAAATAGTCAAGAACAGTGCTAAGCGATGATATTCAAGTTCTTCCTTGAGAGAATTATAAGTACTTAACACCTCGGAAATAGTTTACTCTAAAGAGACGGAAAGAGAGACAGAAATAGAGGGAGACAGAAGAGAGAGAGAGAGAGAGAGAGAGAGAGAGAGAGAGATTTTCATGTAGTAAATTTTTGAATATCTCTTAACTTTACCAGTAAACAAAATTCGCACTTTGTAACAAATTGAAAATGCAAATTTTATTTGCGAAGTAAATATCTTTAATATTATTTGTAGTCGACTTAACCTCCCCGTAATTAGGACGGACACCTCCCTAGGACTTACAAGTGGTTGTCTAGAGGTCAGAAGTCTGTCGGGGAGCTAACGGCACGAAACCACAGAATGGAGAACCTGGCCTGTAGCCAGACATGAGTGTAAAATTGTAAATGGCGTGTTATTTATGCACGCTGTTTAACTGCTGTGGTTCTCAGCGTCCCATTCTAAACTGGGCGTGGAAGACCGCTTAATTTTGCTCAGAGGTCTCTCTATCAGACTTGAGATTCTTTTACGTGCCGTAAATCTAACACGGGACCAACGGCTTTACTTCCCTTCCGAAGGAAGCCATGCTAAGGATTTTTACGCCCGAAAAAAATCCATCGTTCTCCGCTGGGTTCGAACCCGCGACCTTGGGTATATGAAGTTAGCATGGTAACCATTACACCACGGGAGACGACACTCCCCTAGGACTTACAAGCGGATGTCTAGATGTCAGAAGTCTGTCGGGTAGCCAACGGCACGAAACCTCAGAATGGAGAACCTGGTCCATAGCCAGGCATGAGTGTGAGGAAGTGAATGATATGTAGGACTAACAAGTGGATGTCCAGGGGTCAGAAGTCTGTCTGGAGCCAACGGCACGAAACTACAGAATGGAGAACCTGGCCTGTAGCCAGACATGAGTGTGAGGAAGTGGATGATATGTAGGACTGACACTCCCCTAGGACTTACAAGTGGATGTCTAGGGGTCAGAAGTCTGTCTGGAGCCAACGGCACGAAACTACAGAATGGAGAACATGGTCCGTAGCCAGACATGAGTGTGAGGAAGTGAATGATATGTAGGACTAACAAGTGGATGTCCAGGGGTCAGAAGTCTGTCTGGAGCCACCGGCACGAAACTACAGAATGGAGAACATGGTCCGTAGCCAGACATGAGTGTGAGGAAGTGGATGGTATGAAATGTAAGCGGAATGGATGATTGGAAAGATGTTGATGGAGCAATTGGTGGAAAAAATACTCGCCTAGACGACGTTTCGTCCTCCATGCACATGCGGGAGCTTGAAAACGAACCCGGACCGCCTAAATGAGAGACGAGTGATCTAACCATTCACCCATAGCGCTGCATCATATCCTTATTTGATATCGAAGTATACGAACTTTTTTCTAAGTAAAGTTTGGGGTCGAGGAGTTTTCCTACGAATGTCAACGTGGCATCCTTGGAAGTAGTCGAAATGCCCTCCTATGTTGCCAATTTTAAGGTTTGACTCATTATCTCAGAAACTATTCAATATAATGAGCTACACTTATCAGGATATGTTCAGCAATATCTGAGAAAAATAAAATACTTCCGTTGGCTAGAAGGAAATGTAACCTAACTTTCCAAACACCGAAGGAGATATTAGCGGCATGCCAATGCTGACAATACCGCAAGTAATACTTTCCGATCAACATAGAAAAATATCTCTTCTCTAACAGTAATATTTGCGAAGTTATTGACGTCTTACCAAGTGAGTGAACCAACATATTTAAAAAATCTACTACGAAGGATTATCTCTCACAATACTTTCAAACAATTTATAATTAGCCTACCTATATGAGAATTATACCAAAATTAGCAGCAGATTTAAAATTTTCATATGCAATTAAAACATTAAAACAAAAATATCTGATGTGTTCCATTCGCATGACTTTCACTACATCTCTGCAACATATTATTGTTAAAAAGCTTATGCTTCTATTTACTTCATGCTAATCGAGGAAAAAATTACCAGAAATAGTCTTATTACCTGCTTCCTTGTAAGTAGAAGCGAAAATAGGGAGTAAGGTTAAAGTGATAGTCAAAAGTCAAAGTTCCTTTGTTTTATGGACAGCAGCTGACAAATTCCTTTATGAGAAAAGCATAAGTTTTTCAAAGGTGAAACCAAAAACAAGAAATATCTAAAAAACTATCATCTCCACGAAAAACATGTATGAAAAATAAATTATATGTTTTAACGTGTTCTTCACTTTTTGTATGGTAGGTTTTTGTCTATCTCTTACGGTTTAGCAGCTTTACAAATTTTCTTAAAATTCATCCAGAATAAAGTAGTCTTCAGAGGCTATTGCCAGAAAATTTAAGATATACATCTTATTTGTCAGGTAAATATCTTTAATATACGATATTTTAATCGAAATCGTTAGAGCCATTTTAGAAAAAAATAAATTTTACGAAAAAAAGTTCCATGTAAAGGGGTAGTTTGGAGTGGAGGAAGATTTTTCTCTAAATCTTCGTTTCGCATCTCTGGAAGATACTAAACTTAAATACCAAGTTTGGTAGTTTACCGACTTTTCGTTTTTGAGTTATCGTGTTCTCAGACCCACGAACACACACACGGAACTTTTTATGAAAATACTTTTTTGGGATACAGCGGACACCAAAACATATATTTCTGGTGAAATCTCGGTATCGAATTTTTGGGTGCAATACAATATCTTCTCTATACACTATGTACATAGTACGTGTAAAGAAAGTTAAAACAATCTGATGTGTTCCATTCACATGACTTTCTCTACATATCTGCAACAAATTACTGTTTAAAAGCTTATGTTTAAATTTACTTCATGCTAATCGAGACAAAATTAGCAGAAATAGTCTTATTACTTGCTTTCTTGTAAGTAGAAGCGAAATAAGAGAGTAGCATAGGTTAAAGTGAAAGCCAAAAGCTGGTTGCTATGTGACTGAAGTTCCTTTGTTTGTATGGACAGGAGTTGACAAATTCCTGTATGAGAAAAGTATAAGATTTTTAAAGTGGAATCCAGAAACAAGGAATATATCAAAAACGATCAACTCCACGAAAAAATGTATGTAATATAATTTGTGGTTTTAATGTGTTCTACATTTTTTGTGTGGAAAGTTTCTGTCCATCTCTTACAGTTTAGCAGTTATGAAAAATTCTGTAAAATTCATCCAAAATAAGGTAGTCTTCAGAGACTATTCCCAGAAAATTCAAGATGTACATTTTGTTTTCCATGTGAATATCTTTAATATGGTGTATTTTAATAAAAATAGAGCAATTTTGAGGTAATCAAAATGTTCGAAAAGCTCTCTATGTAAAGGGCAATAAGTTGTGGGGGGGGGGAGAATCATAAAAATCTTCGTGTCGGATCCTTTGATGATGCTATTCTTATATACCAAGTTCGGTATTTTACCGGCTTTTCATTTTTGAGTTATAGTTTTCACAGACACACGCATCTTTTCCTGAAAATACTTTTTTTGGATACAGGGGGCCCTAAAACGTCTATTTCTGGTTGAATCAAATTTGTGGGTGGAATAAAATACCTTCTCTATATACTATGTACACAGTACGTGTAGAGAAAATAATGCAAAAAGACCTTGCTTATTGTACCGACTGTAAGAACCTAGAGAAAGGTGATCGTGCGGGTTGGGTCTGTAAATATTCATGAACCAAAGGACCGAGGCTCAGGCGCGAAAGTGAAACAAATGCGGGAGAAATACGCGCGCACAACAACATAAAGAGAAGTATGGAAAATGGTATTGGGAAAAGAAACGGTGTTGACCCTTTGATCGTGACGTGATCGATAAAATACTCTCCCTGCGCAGCTATCAAGTATTCTAACACATTTCTTGCTCTAAAATGTTAACAGATGCAGTTTTATGTATGGACCCTCTTTAGCTGCTATGGTTATCAGCGTCTCGTTCTATACTGGGCGCGAAACAGCGCTTAATTTTGCTCAGAGGCCTCTTTATCATGCTTGAGGTTCTTTTACGTGCCATAAATCTACGACACGGGACCAACGGCATTACTTCCCTTCCGAAGGAAGCCGTGCTAAGGATTTTTACGCCTGAAAAAATCCATCGTCTTCCGCCGGGTTTGAACCCGCGACCTTGGGTATATGAAGTCAGCATGGTGACCATTAGACCACGGAGGGCGACTTGCTTTAAAATACTACTCGTTACTTAGGTATAGGAAAAGTTACCGGAAATGGTGGCTTTAGTTTCTCCTCTGCCTCCTGTTTGTATTTGTGGCTAAAAACGCGCTCTGCAATGGAGGAGGGTATTTACCGCGAATACAGAGTTGGACTCTACTGGCAGGCACAGAACACGTGGATGCGGTAGGTAAATTTCTACCTAAGGCGAGACAGGTGAGAAGACATAACAAAAATTTAATGTGTTCCATTCACATGACTTTCTCTACATCTCCGTAAAAACATAGTATTAAAAAGCTTATGCTTCTATTTATTTCACACTAGTCGAGATAAACATTACCAGAAATAGTCTTGTAACTAGAAGGGAAATAAGGGAGTACCATAGGTTAAAGTGATAGTGAAAAGCTGGTTGTTATGTGACTGAAGTCCTTTTGTTTGTATGACAGGAGTTTACAAATTCCTGTATCAGAAAGGTTGTTCATAGCTGAAACCAATTACCTGAAACACGATCAACTCCACGACAAAATATAAATTGTGTGTTTTAATGTGCTGTACATAATTTGTGTTGTAAGTTTCTGCCCATCTGTTACGGTTTAGCAGTTATGCAAAATGCCGTGAAATTAATCGAGAATAAAGTAGTCTTCAGAGACTACTCCCAGACAATTCAAGATATACATTTTATTTGTGAGGGAAATAAATTTAATAACTTTATTTTATAAATAAAGTTTATACGTTTAATTTATATTATTTTAATCAAAATCGTTAGAGCCTTGTTTTAGAAAATATGATATTCCTTATTTTTTGTTTTCAGATTTGAAAAATGTATAGTTTTCTCGTACAGGAATTTGTCAACTCCTGTCCATACAGACAAAGGAACTTCAGTTACATAGCAACCAGGTTTTGATTCTCACTTTAACCTATGCTACTCCCTTATTTCGCTTCTACTTACAAGGAAGCAAGTTATAAGACTATTTCTGCTGATTTTTCTCAATTAGCATACGTTTTTTTAACAATAATTTGTGTTAACAATAAGTCATGTGTACGGAACACACCAGAATTTTCTAAAGTTCCTCTACGTGCTAGAGGGCAGAGAAACTATGTTTCTATATGGATACATGACAGGATATAGACAGAAAAGCTCGCTCACGTATTTTGGTACTCAATCTCTGACAGTGGCAAAGAAAGAAATGCTTAAGCGAGCGATAAGACAGGCAGTGGATCAAAGAGACGCGCGCGCATGAATACAAAGAAGCGATGCTTCAAGATTGATTGAAGATGCTGGCTACAGAGAAGGGACAATGTGATGACCGCCAGTCTGATCCATATGCATGTTGCAGACTCGCTCCGATCCATCATACTGGCTTGTCAGCGGCGGCTTGTAATTGAGACGCGTGTCAGGGCTCTTGGACCTTTAGGTGGTCTCGTGTGCCCAGCAGAAATACAAACTTTCATTCCCGTTCATTTTCACATAACCTTAATAAGGTACGCTAAATATAAATAACTTTAAAACATTGTTCAAAATAATGCTGCGTAATGGCTTTTTAAAACATTTTGGTTCACACTACTTCAGCTGTTGGCAGCACTGACATCCCGCTCATATATCTGACACTTTCAAAGTCCTGTAAAGTTACGTTATATTTACTTTCTCTACGCCTACTATGTACATAATGTATTGCACCCAAAAATTCTATACCAAGATTTTAAATATATGTTTTAAAACATTTTTTTAAAACCTCCCTGTGTGTGTGTCTGTGTGTGTGTCTGTGTATAACTGTGTGTCTGTATATATATGTGTGTGTGTGGTGTTACGACTGTGTGGCTCTTATGTCTGCGCGTCTGTGCGTGTGGCTCTGTGTGTCGGTGCGTGTGGCTCTTATGTCTGCGCGTCTGTGCGTGTGGCTCTGTGTGTGTCGGTGCGTGTGACTCTTATGTCTGCGCGTCTGTGCGAGTGCCTCTGTGTGTCGGTGCGTCTGGCTCTGTTTGTGTCTGCGCGTCTGTGCGTGTGGCTCTGTGTGTCGGTGCGTGTGACTCTTATGTCTGCGCGTCTGTGCGAGTGCCTCTGTGTGTCGGTGCGTCTGGCTCTGTTTGTGTCTGCGCGTCTGTGCGTGTGGCTCTGTGTGTCGGTGCGTGTGGCTCTTATGTCTGCGCGTCTGTGCGAGTGCCTCTGTGTGTCGGTGCGTGTGACTCTTATGTCTGCGCGTCTGTGCGAGTGCCTCTGTTTGTCGGTGCGTCTGGCTCTGTTTGTGTCTGCGCGTCTGTGCGAGTGACTCTGTGTGTCGGTGCGTGTGGCTCTTATGTCTGCGCGTCTGTGCGAGTGCCTCTGTGTGTCGGTGCGTCTGGCTCTGTTTGTGTCTGCGCGTCTGTGCGTGTGGCTCTGTGTGTCGGTGCGTCTGGCTCTGTTTGTGTCTGCGCGTCTGTGCGTGTGGCTCTGTGTGTCGGTGCGTCTGACTCTGTTTGTGTCTGCGCGTCTGTGCGAGTGCCTCTGTGTGTCGGTGCGTGTGACTCTTATGTCTGCGCGTCTGTGCGAGTGGCTCTGTGTGTCGGTGCGTCTGGCTCTGTTTGTGTCTGCGCGTCTGTGCGTGTGGCTCTGTGTGTCGGTGCGTCTGGCTCTGTTTGTGTCTGCGCGTCTGTGCGTGTGGCTCTGTGTGTCGGTGCGTCTGGCTCTGTTTGTGTCTGCGCGTCTGTGCGTGTGGCTCTGTGTGTCGGTGCGTGTGGCTCTTATGTCTGCGCGTCTGTGCGAGTGCCTCTGTGTGTCGGTGCGTGTGACTCTTATGTCTGCGCGTCTGTGCGAGTGCCTCTGTGTGTCGGTGCGTCTGGCTCTGTTTGTGTCTGCGCATCTGTGCGAGTGACTCTGTGTGTCGGTGCGTGTGGCTCTTATGTCTGCGCGTCTGTGCGAGTGCCTCTGTGTGTCGGTGCGTCTGGCTCTGTTTGTGTCTGCGCGTCTGTGCGTGTGGCTCTGTGTGTCGGTGCGTCTGGCTCTGTTTGTGTCTGCGCGTCTGTGCGTGTGGCTCTGTGTGTCGGTGCGTCTGGCTCTGTTTGTGTCTGCGCGTCTGTGCGAGTGCCTCTGTGTGTCGGTGCGTGTGACTCTTATGTCTGCGCGTCTGTGCGAGTGGCTCTGTGTGTCGGTGCGTCTGGCTCTGTTTGTGTCTGCGCGTCTGTGCGTGTGGCTCTGTGTGTCGGTGCGTCTGGCTCTGTTTGTGTCTGCGCGTCTGTGCGTGTGGCTCTGTGTGTCGGTGCGTCTGGCTCTGTTTGTGTCTGCGCGTCTGTGCGTGTGGCTCTGTGTGTCGGTGCGTCTGGCTCTGTTTGTGTCTGCACGTCTGTGCGTGTGGCTCTGTGTGTCGGTGCGTCTGGCTCTGTTTGTGTCTGCGCGTCTGTGCGTGTGGCTCTGTGTGTCGGTGCGTCTGGCTCTGTTTGTGTCTGCGCGTCTGTGCGAGTGCCTCTGTGTGTCGGTGCGTGTGGCTCTGTTTGTGTCTGCGCGTCTGTGCGAGTGACTCTGTGTGTCGGTGCGTGTGGCTCTTATGTCTGCGCGTCTGTGCGAGTGCCTCTGTGTGTCGGTGCGTCTGGCTCTGTTTGTGTCTGCGCGTCTGTGCGTGTGGCTCTGTGTGTCGGTGCGTCTGGCTCTGTTTGTGTCTGCGCGTCTGCATGTGTGGCTCTGTGTGTCGGTGCGTGTGGCTGTTATGTCTGCGCGTCTGTGCGTGTGGCTCTGTGTGTCGGTGCGTCTGGCTCTGTTTGTGTCTGCGCGTCTGCATGTGTGGCTCTGTGTGTCGGTGCGTGTGGCTGTTATGTCTGCGCGTCTGTGCGTGTGGCTCTGCGTGTCGGTGCGTGTGGCTGTTATGTCTGCGCGTCTGTGCGTGTGGCTCTGTGTGTCGGTGCGTGTGGCTGTTATGTCTGCGCGTATGTGCGTGTGGCTCTGTGTGTCGATGCGTGTGGCTGTTATGTCTGCGCGTCACTGCGTGTGGCTCTGTGTGTCGGTGCGTGTGGCTGTTATGTCTGCGCGTATGTGCGTGTGGCTCTGTGTGTCGGTGCGTCTGGCTCTGTTTGTGTCTGCGCGTCTGCATCTGTGGCTCTGTGTGTCGGTGCGTCTGGCTTTGTGTGTGTCTGTGCGTGTGGCTCTGTGTGTGTCGGTGCATGTGGCTCTGTGTGTTTGGCGTCTGTAAGTGTGGCTTAGTGTGTGTCGGTGCGTCTGGCTCTGTGTGTGTCGGTGCGTGTGGCTCTGTGTGTATCGGTGCGTGTGGCTCTGTGTGTGTCGGTGCGTCTGGCTCTGTGTGTGTCGGTGCGTGTGGCTCTGTGAGTGTCTGTGCGTGTGGCTCTGTGTGTATCGGTGCGTGTGGCTCTGTGTGTGTCGGTGCGTCTGGCTCTGTGTGTGTCGGTGCGTCTGGCTCTGTGAGTGTCTGTGCGTGTGGCTCTGTGTGTATCGGTGCGTGTGGCTCTGTGTGTGTCGGTGCGTCTGGCTCTGTGTGTGTCGGTGCGTGTGGCTCTGTGAGTGTCTGTGCGTGTGGCTCTTTGTGTGTCGGTGCATGTGGCTCTGTGTGTATCGGTGCATGTGGCTCTGTGTGTATCGGTGCGTGTGGCTCTGTGTGTATCGGTGCGTGTGGCTCTGTGTGTATCGGTGCGTGTGGCTCTGTGTGTATCGGTGCGTGTGGCTCTGTGTGTATCGGTGCGTGAGGCTCTTTGTGTGTCTGTGCGTGTGGCTCTTTGTGTGTCGGTGCGTGTGGCTCTGTGTGTATCGGTGCATGTGGCTCTGTGTGTATCGGTGCGTGTGGCTCTGTGTGTATCGGTGCGTGTGGCTCTGTGTGTATCGGTGCGTGTGGCTCTGTGTGTATCGGTGCGTGTGGCTCTGTGTGTATCGGTGCGTGTGGCTCTGTGTGTGTCTGTGCGTGTGGCTCTGTGTGTGTCGGTGCGTGTGGCTCTGTGAGTGTCTGTGCGTGTGGCTCTTTGTGTGTCGGTGCATGTGGCTCTGTGTGTGTCGGTGCGTGTGGCTCTGTGTGTGTCGGTGCGTGTGGCTCTGTGTGTGTCGGTGCGTGTGGCTCTGTGTGTGTCTGTGCGTGTGGCTCTGTGTGTGTCGGTGCGTCTGGCTCTATGTGTGTCTGTGCGTGTGGCTGTATGTGTGTCTGTGCGTGTGGCTGTATGTGTGTCGGTGCGTGTGGCTGTTATGTCTGCGCGTCTGTGCGTGTGGCTTTGTGTGTCGGTGCGTCTGGCTCTATGTGTGTCTGTGCGTGTGGCTGTGTGTGTGTCGGTGCATGTGGCTCTGTGTGTTTGGCGTCTGTGCGTGTGTCTCTTTGTGTGTCGGTGCGTGTGGCTCTGTGTGTGTCGGTGCGTGTGGCTCTGTGTGGGTCGGTGCGTCTGGCTCTGTGTGTGTCTGTGCGTGTGGCTCTGTGTGTGTCGGTGCATGTGGCTCTGTGTGTTTGGCGTCTGTGCGTGTGGCTCTGTGTGTGTCGGTGCGTGTGGCTCTGTGTGTGTCGGTGCGTCTGGCTCTGTGTGTGTCTGTGCGTGTGGCCCTGTGTGTCGGTGCGTGTGGCTCTTTGTGTGTCGGTGCGTGTGGCTCTGTGTGTGTCGGTGCATGTGGCTCTGTGTGTTTGGCGTCTGTGCGTGTGGCTCTGTGTGTGTCGGTGCGTCTGGCTCTGTGTGTGTCGGTGCGTGTGGCTCTGTGTGTGTCGGTGCGTCTGGCTCTGTGTGTGTCTGTGCGTGTGGCCCTGTGTGTCGGTGCGTGTGGCTCTTTGTGTGTCGGTGCGTGTGGCTCTGTGTGTGTCGGTGCATGTGGCTCTGTGTGTTTGGCGTCTGTGCGTGTGGCCCTGTGTGTCGGTGCGTCTGGCTCTATGTGTGTCTGTGCGTGTGGCTCTGTGTGTGTCGGTGCATGTGGCTCTGTGTGTTTGGCGTCTGTGCGTGTGGCTCTGTGTGTGTCGGTGCGTGTGGCTCTGTGTGTGTCGGTGCGTGTGGCTCTGTGTGTGTCGGTGCGTGTGGCCCTGTGTGTGTCGGTGCGTCTGGCTCTGTGTGTGTCTGTGCGTGTGGCTCTGTGTGTGTCTGTGCGTGTGGCTCTGTGTGTGTCTGTGCGTGTGGCTTTGTGTGTGTCTGTGCGTGTGGCCCTGTGTGTGTCTGTGCGTGTGTCTCTGTGTGTGTCTGTGCGTGTGGCTCTGTGTGTGTCTGTGCGTGTGGCTCTGTGTGTGTCTGTGCGTGTGGCCCTGTGTGTGTCGGTGCGTCTGGCTCTTTGTGTGTCGGTGCGTGTGGCTCTGTGTGTGTCTGTGCGTGTGGCTCTGTGTGTGTCTGTGCGTGTGGCTCTGTGTGTGTCTGTGCGTGTGGCCCTGTGAGTGTCGGTGCGTGTGGCTCTGTGAGTGTCTGTGCGTGTGGCTCTTTGTGTGTCGGTGCGTGTGGCTCTGTGTGTGTCGGTGCGTGTGGCTCTGTGTGTGTCTGTGCGTGTGGCTCTGTGTGTGTCTGTGCGTGTGTCTCTTTGTGTGTCGGTGCGTGTGGCTCTTTGTGTGTCTGTGCGTCTGGCTCTGTGTGTGTCTGTGCGTGTGGCTCTGTGTGTGTCTGTGCGTGTGGCTCTGTGAGTGTCTGTGCGTGTGTCTCTTTGTGTGTCGGTGCGTGTGTCTCTTTGTGTGTCGGTGCGTGTGGCTCTGTGTGTGTCTGTGCGTGTGGCTCTGTGTGTGTCTGTGCGTGTGGCTCTGTGAGTGTCTGTGCGTGTGGCTCTGTGTGTGTCTGTGCGTGTGTCTCTTTGTGTGTCGGTGCGTGTGTCTCTTTGTGTGTCGGTGCGTCTGGCTCTGTGTGTGTCTGTGCGTGTGGCTCTGTGTGTGTCTGTGCGTGTGGCTCTGTGAGTGTCTGTGCGTGTGTCTCTTTGTGTGTCGGTGCGTGTGGCTCTGTGAGTGTCTGTGCGTGTGGCTCTGTGTGTGTCGGTGCGTCTGGCTCTGTGTGTGTCTGTGCGTGTGGCTCTTTGTGTGTCGGTGCGTGTGGCTCTGTGAGTGTCTGTGCGTGTGGCTCTGTGTGTGTCGGTGCGTCTGGCTCTGTGTGTGTCTGTGCGTGTGGCTCTGTGAGTGTCTGTGCGTGTGGCTCTGTGAGTGTCTGTGCGTGTGGCCCTGTGTGTGTCGGTGCGTCTGGCTCTGTGAGTGTCTGTGCGTGTGGCTCTGTGAGTGTCTGTGCGTGTGGCTCTGTGAGTGTCTGTGCGTGTGGCCCTGTGTGTGTCGGTGCGTCTGGCTCTGTGTGTGTCTGTGCGTGTGGCTCTGTGAGTGTCGGTGCGTCTGGCTCTGTGTGTGTCGGTGCGTGTGGCTCTTTGTGTGTCGGTGCGTCTGGCTCTGTGTGTGTCTGTGCGTGTGGCTCTGTGAGTGTCGGTGCGTCTGGCCCTGTGTGTGTCTGTGCGTGTGGCTCTGTGAGTATCGGTGCGTGTGGCTCTGTGTGTGTCGGTGCGTCTGGCTCTGTGAGTGTCTGTGCGTGTGGCTCTGTGAGTGTCTGTGCGTGTGGCTCTGTGAGTGTCTGTGCGTGTGGCCCTGTGTGTGTCGGTGCGTCTGGCTCTTTGTGTGTCGGTGCGTGTGTCTCTTTGTGTGTCGGTGCGTGTGGCTCTGTGAGTGTCTGTGCGTGTGGCTCTGTGAGTGTCTGTGCGTGTGTCTCTTTGTGTGTCTGTGCGTGTGGCTCTGTGAGTGTCTGTGCGTGTGGCTCTGTGAGTGTCTGTGCGTGTGGCCCTGTGTGTGTCGGTGCGTGTGGCTCTGTGTGTCGTTGCGTGTGGCTCTTTGTGTGTCGTTGCGTGTGGCTCTGTGAGTGTCTGTGCGTGTGGCTCTTTGTGTGTCGGTGCGTGTGGCTCTTTGTGTGTCGGTGCGTGTGGCTCTGTGAGTGTCTGTGCGTGTGGCTCTGTGAGTGTCTGTGCGTGTGGCTCTTTGTGTGTCGGTGCGTGTGGCTCTGTGAGTGTCTGTGCGTGTGGCTCTTTGTGTGTCGGTGCGTGTGGCTCTGTGTGTGTCGGTGCGTCTGGCTCTGTGAGTGTCTGTGCGTGTGGCTCTGTGAGTGTCTGTGCGTGTGGCTCTTTGTGTGTCGGTGCGTGTGGCTCTGTGAGTGTCTGTGCGTGTGGCTCTTTGTGTGTCGGTGCGTGTGGCTCTGTGAGTGTCTGTGCGTGTGGCTCTTTGTGTGTCGGTGCGTGTGGCTCTGTGAGTGTCTGTGCGTGTGGCTCTTTGTGTGTCGGTGCGTGTGGCTCTGTGAGTGTCTGTGCGTGTGGCTCTTTGTGTGTCGGTGCGTGTGGCTCTTTGTGTGTCGGTGCGTGTGGCTCTGTGTGTGTCGGTGCGTGTGGCTCTTTGTGTGTCGGTGCGTGTGGCTCTGTGAGTGTCTGTGCGTGTGGCTCTTTGTGTGTCGGTGCGTGTGGCTCTGTGAGTGTCTGTGCGTGTGGCTCTGTGAGTGTCTGTGCGTGTGGCTCTTTGTGTGTCGGTGCGTGTGGCTCTTTGTGTGTCGGTGCGTGTGGCTCTTTGTGTGTCGGTGCGTGTGGCTCTTTGTGTGTCGGTGCGTGTGGCTCTTTGTGTGTCGGTGCGTGTGGCTCTGTGTGTGTCGGTGCGTGTGGCTCTTTGTGTGTCGGTGCGTGTGGCTCTTTGTGTGTCGGTGCGTGTGGCTCTTTGTGTGTCGGTGCGTGTGGCTCTTTGTGTGTCGGTGCGTGTGTCTCTTTGTGTGTCTGTGCGTGTGGCTCTGTGTGTGTCTGTGCGTGTGGCCCTGTGTGTGTCGGTGCATGTGGCTCTGTGTGTGTCTGTGCGTGTGGCCCTGTGTGTGTCGGTGCGTGTGGCTCTGTGTGTGTCGGTGCGTGTGGCTCTGTGTGTGTCGGTGCGTGTGGCTCTGTGTGTGTCTGTGCGTGTGGCCCTGTGTGTGTCGGTGCGTGTGGCTCTGTGTGTGTCGGTGCGTCTGGCTCTGTGTGTGTCGGTGCGTGTGGCTCTGTGTGTGTCGGTGCGTGTGGCCCTGTGTGTGTCTGTGCGTGTGGCTCTGTGTGTGTCGGTGCGTGTGGCTCTGTGTGTGTCTGTGCGTGTGGCCCTGTGTGTGTCGGTGCGTGTGGCTCTGTGTGTGTCGGTGCGTGTGGCTCTGTGTGCGTCGGTGCGTGTGGCTCTGTGTGTGTCGGTGCGTGTGGCTCTGTGTGTGTCTGTGCGTGTGGCCCTGTGTGTGTCGGTGCGTGTGGCTCTTTGTGTGTCGGTGCGTGTGGCCCTGTGTGTGTCGGTGCGTGTGGCTCTGTGTGTGTCGGTGCGTGTGGCTCTGTGTGTGTCTGTGCGTGTGGCCCTGTGTGTGTCTGTGCGTGTGGCCCTGTGTGTGTCGGTGCGTCTGGCTCTGTGTGTGTCTGTGCGTGTGGCCCTGTGTGTGTCTGTGCGTGTGGCCCTGTGTGTGTCGGTGCATGTGGCCCTGTGTGTGTCGGTGCGTCTGGCTCTGTGTGTGTCTGTGCGTGTGGCCCTGTGTGTGTCTGTGTGTGTGGCCCTGTGTGTGTCTGTGCGTGTGGCCCTGTGTGTGTCGGTGCGTGTGGCTCTGTGTGTGTCGGTGCATGTGGCTCTGTGTGTGTCTGTGCGTGTGGCCCTGTGTGTGTCTGTGCGTGTGGCCCTGTGTGAGTCTGTGCGTGTGGCTCTGTGTGTGTCGGTGCGTCTGGCTCTGTGTGTGTCTGTGCGTGTGGCCCTGTGTGTGTCTGTGCGTGTGGCCCTGTGTGTGTCGGTGCGTGTGGCTCTGTGTGTGTCGGTGCGTGTGGCCCTGTGTGTGTCGGTGCGTCTGGCTCTGTGTGTGTCGGTGCGTGTGGCTCTTTGTGTGTCGGTGCGTGTGGCTCTGTGTGTGTCGGTGCGTGTGGCTCTGTGTGTGTCGGTGCATGTGGCTCTGTGTGTGTCTGTGCGTGTGGCCCTGTGTGTGTCGGTGCGTCTGGCTCTGTGTGTGTCTGTGCGTGTGGCCCTGTGTGTGTCGGTGCGTCTGGCTCTGTGAGTGTCTGTGCGTGTGGCTCTTTGTGTGTCGGTGCGTGTGGCTCTTTGTGTGTCGGTGCGTGTGGCTCTGTGTTTGTCGGTGCGTGTGGCCCTGTGTGTGTCGGTGCGTCTGGCTCTGTGTGTGTCTGTGCGTGTGGCCCTGTGTGTGTCGGTGCGTGTGGCTCTTTGTGTGTCGGTGCGTCTGGCTCTGTTTGTGTCTGTGCGTGTGGCCCTGTGTGTGTCGGTGCGTGTGGCTCTTTGTGTGTCGGTGCGTCTGGCTCTGTGTGTGTCTGTGCGTGTGGCCCTGTGTGTGTCGGTGCGTGTGGCTCTTTGTGTGTCGGTGCGTGTGGCCCTGTGAGTGTCTGTGCGTGTGGCTCTGTGTGTGTCGGTGCGTGTGGCTCTTTGTGTGTCGGTGCGTGTGGCTCTGTGAGTGTCTGTGCGTGTGGCCCTGTGAGTGTCTGTGCGTGTGGCCCTGTGTGTGTCGGTGCGTGTGGCTCTTTGTGTGTCGGTGCGTGTGGCTCTTTGTGTGTCGGTGCGTGTGGCTCTGTGTGTGTCGGTGCGTCTGGCTCTTTGTGTGTCGGTGCGTGTGGCCCTGTGTGTGTCGGTGCGTGTGGCTCTTTGTGTGTCGGTGCGTCTGGCTCTTTGTGTGTCGGTGCGTGTGGCTCTTTGTGTGTCGGTGCGTGTGGCCCTGTGAGTGTCTGTGCGTATGGCCCTGTGTGTGTCGGTGCGTGTGGCTCTTTGTGTGTCGGTGCGTGTGGCTCTGTGAGTGTCTGTGCGTGTGGCTCTGTGTGTGTCGGTGCGTGTGGCTCTGTGTGTGTCTGTGCGTGTGGCTCTGTGTGTGTCGGTGCATGTGGCTCTGTGTGTGTCGGTGCATGTGGCTCTGTGTGTGTCGGTGCGTGTGGCTCTGTGTGTGTCGGTGCATGTGGCTCTGTGTGTGTCTGTGCGTGTGGCCCTGTGTGTGTCTGTGCGTGTGGCTCTGTGTGTGTCGGTGCATGTGGCTCTGTGTGTGTCGGTGCGTGTGGCTCTGTGTGTGTCTGTGCGTGTGGCTCTTTGTGTGTCGGTGCGTGTGGCTCTTTGTGTGTCGGTGCGTGTGGCCCTGTGTGTGTCGGTGCGTGTGGCTCTGTGAGTGTCTGTGCGTGTGGCTCTGTGAGTGTCTGTGCGTGTGGCCCTGTGTGTGTCTGTGCGTGTGGCTCTGTGAGTGTCTGTGCGTGTGGCCCTGTGTGTGTCGGTGCGTGTGGCCCTGTGTGTGTCGGTGCGTGTGGCTCTGTGAGTGTCTGTGCGTGTGGCCCTGTGTGTGTCTGTGCGTGTGGCCCTGTGTGTGTCGGTGCGTGTGGCCCTGTGTGTGTCTGTGCGTGTGGCTCTGTGAGTGTCTGTGCGTGTGGCCCTGTGTGTGTCGGTGCGTGTGGCCCTGTGTGTGTCTGTGCGTGTGGCTCTGTGAGTGTCTGTGCGTGTGGCCCTGTGTGTGTCGGTGCGTGTGGCCCTGTGTGTGTCGGTGCGTGTGGCTCTGTGTCTCTGTGCGCGTGTGTGTTAGTTCCAAAAGGAAAAGCCCGTTAAATAGCAAACTTGGTATTTAGGTAAGTTCAGTGCGTGTGGCTCTGTGCGCGTGTGTGTTAGTTCCAAAAGGAAAAGCCCGTTAAATAGCAAACTTGGTATTTAGGTAAGTTCAGTGACTTCCAAGGATGCGACTCGAACCGAACATTTTTACAAATTTTTATTTTCTCAAAAATAGTCCTAACGGTTTTGTTTACAGGTATGTAGAGAAGGTCATGTGAATGGAAAGCATTTGCACTTTAATATGGTCTATTTTAACGAAAAACAATTTAGGTATATGAATTACTAAATTTTTTAAATTTAAAAATCATAATTTTTCATTAAAATCTTAAGAGATTTATTAAAGAAAATGATAGCTTTTCTTCTAATGAAGAGAAACCTTCTATTGCTGATCAATCAAGAGCAAAGCTATACACCTTGAAACATGTTAAGTAGATGCTGAGATAACGGAGGAAAGTTTAACAGTGGCAATGAAGTTGTGAGGGGCGGCGGAACCCTCTTGATGGGCAGCCAGGAAATTGCAAACGCCTTCAACTCCAAGTTGCCACTCACTGCAATATTTCTGACAGAGCAGCGTTTATACCCAACTTCCCGAATTATCACTACCTCTGCTCTTAGCTTTTACTTTCTCAACCGCCTATAGAGGGTATAGAAGCTATCGCACTGTACCCAAAAAACTCTAATGTGTTCCATTCACATGATGTCCTCTAGCTGTTCGGTGAACAAACCTTGTAATCAAAACATTAATTTATTATCTATATCATGATAAACATAAACACAATTACTTTTATTACTACTTCCTTGTAAGTAGAAGAGATATAAGAAAATGCACAGGCTAAAGCGACGGTCTCATCCTATAAAAGCCGGTCGCTATGTGAAACAATTGAAATTCCTATCTCTTTGCTTGCCAGCAGTAAAAAAAGAGAAACGAGCAAAAAACATGTATTCCCGTTGCAGAAAAATGTTAGTGGCTAAAATTTGGAATATCTGGAAACGGGCTAACTCTATGAAAAAATGTATATGACATACATTGTGTGTTTTAATGAGATGTAAATTTTTGGTGTAGTATATTTCTTACGGTTTGCCGTTCATCCGGAATAAAGAGGTCTTCAGAGACAATTCCTACAAAATTCAAGATATACATTTTGTTTCTCATAAAAATATCTTAAAAATAGGTATGTTAATCAAAATCATTAGAACTACTTTAAGAAAATCAAAATGTTCAATTTTTTTTTCATGTAAAAGGTAGTTAGGTGTTGGGGGCTTTTCTTGAAAATCTTCGATTCGCATCCTTGGAAGATACCAAACTTAAATACCGAGTTTGGTTTTTAACGGCCTTTTCGTTTTGAGCTATGCTGTTCACAGACACACACACGGGCCGCGCCGTGGCCGAGTGGTTAGACCACATGCCTCTCGCCTAAACGGCGCGGGTTCGGTCCCAAGCTACCGCATGTGAGATTTGTGGTGGACAAAGCGGCGCTGGGGTGGGATTTCTCCGGGTTCCCCCGCCGTCGCATTTCACCCGTACTCCATCTTCATTCATGTATCATCAGTGTCACCGCCTGCGGTGCCATAAGTAGTTAAAGCGGGCGTTAAACACACACACACACATAGCAACAAACACACGAACGTTTTCCTAATTTTTTTTTTGGGGGGGGGATTCAGCGGGTCCAATAACATATATTTGCGGTGAAAGTTCGGTATTGAATTTTTCGGTGGTACGTGCAGAGAAAGTACATATGTTAAGCGTTCCAGTACACGCATCATTGTGACAGCCTCTATCTTGAAGTGTTTGGTGACACTAATAAGGACACTGGACCAGAAAATGTGATACCTGTCCATTATACAGCACTGATGTTTCGCTGACACTAATAAGGAAACTGGACCAGAAAATGTGATACCTGTCCATTATACAGCACTGATGTTTCAGTTACACTAATAAGGAAACTGGACCAGAAAATGTGATACCTGTCCATTATACAGCACTGATGTTTCAGTTACACTAATAAGGAAACTGGACCAGAATATGTGATACCTGTCCATTATACAGCACTGATGTTTCAGTTACACTAATAAGGAAACTGGACCAGAAAATGTCATACCTGTCCATTATACAGCACTGATGTTTCAGTTACACTAATAAGGAAACTGGACCAGAAAATGTGATACCTGTCCATTATACAGCACTGATGTTTCACTGACACTAATAAGGAAACTGGACCAGAAAATGTGATACCTGTCCAATATACAGCACTGATGTTTCAGTTACACTAATAAGGAAACTGGACCAGAAAATGTGATACTTGTCCATTATACAGCACTGATGTTTCAGTTACACTAATAAGGAAACTGGAACAGAGAATATGATACCTGTCCATTATACAGCACTGATGTTTCGCTGACACTAATAAGGACACTGGACCAGAAAATGTGATACCTGTCCATTATACAGCACTGATGTTTCGCTGACACTAATAAGGACACTGGACCAGAAAATGTGATACCTGTCCATTATACAGCACTGATGTTTCGCTGACACTAATAAGGACACTGGACCAGAAAATGTCATACCTGTCCATTATACAGCACTGATGTTTCAGTTACACTAATAAGGAAACTGGAACAGAGAATATGATACCTGTCCATTATACAGCACTGATGTTTCAGTTACACTAATAAGGAAACTGGAACAGAGAATATGATACCTGTCCATTATACAGCACTGATGTTTCAGTTACACTAATAAGGAAACTGGAACAGAGAATATGATACTTGTCCATTATACAGCACTGATGTTTCAGTTACACTAATAAGGAAACAGGACCAGAAAATATGATACCTGTCCATTATACAGCACTGATGTTTCAGTTACACTAATAAGGAAACTGGACCAGAAAATGTGATACTTGTCCATTATACAGCACTGATGTTTCAGTTACACTAATAAGGAAACTGGACCAGAAAATGTGATACCTGTCCATTATACAGCACTGATGTTTCAGTTACACTAATAAGGAAACTGGACCAGAAAATGTGATACTTGTCCATTATACAGCACTGATGTTTCAGTTACACTAATAAGGAAACTGGACCAGAAAATGTGATACCTGTCCATTATACAGCACTGATGTTTCACTGACACTAATATAAATAGGTGCACACCAACACAACGGGTTTTCTACTACTAATTTCACAAATAGCCAAATGCACAGATTTAACACAAAAGAAATATGAATTGCAACCTTACAACATTTGATTACAAAGCACAACTTAAGAAAAGCTCAGTAGGCCAGGAACTGACACAATGTATCACCGACAGAGTAACCGAACTAAACAGGTAAGTGACACCAGCGCTCCGAGATGGAACTAACCGATGTCGGCCAGACGTTACACGGATAATTCGTATAAAATGTGCACCATTCACATGAATCTCTCTTCAAAATATGCTTCGAAAGGATTATTCTTTTCTGTGCATTTTAGTATACGAGATATACATTAGCAGAAATGGTTGCTTTACTTCCTTATAAGATGAAGGGGAATGCACAAATTTAAAGCGACAATCAAATATTTTGGGGCCCTATTAATGACTGCAAGAAAATGTAAATATAATAATATTATTAGACCATGTTAGCATAACTTTAGTGATAAGAGAGAATACATAGCTAAAGGTGGTGTGAGAAAGTCTCAAAGAAATCTCATGTGTTCCAGTCACATGACCTTCTCTACATCTCTAAAACAAATTAAGCTTATTACTCTCTCTATACGTACTATGTATATAGAGAAGGTTTTGTACTGTACCCAAAAATTCGATACCGAGATTTCACCGGAAATATATGTTTTGATACCCCCTGAATCCAAAAAAAGCATTTTTAGAAAAATGTCCGTGTGTGTGTGTGTCAGTGTGTCTGTGAACATGAAAACGAAAAGTTGGTAAAATACCAAACTTGGTACAGAAGATTAGTATCCTCCAGGAATGCGACACGAAGATTTTAAGAAAAATCCCCTCGCCTCAAACTACCCTTTATATAGAAACAATTTAGGAAATTGATTTACTCAAAAATGGCTTTAACGATTTTGATTAAAATACCGTATATTAAAAGTACTTAAACAGAAAATAAAATACATATCTTGAATTTTCCGCGTATAGCCTCTGAACACTACTTTATTCTGGACGAATTTTACGGAATTTTGCATAGCAGCTAAACCGTTAAGAGATGAACAAAAACTTATCACGCAAACATGTAGAGCACGTTAAAACACACCATTTATGTTATATACATTTTTTGCGTGGACATAGGGTAGAGAAGTATTGCATTGCACCCAAAAATTCGATACCGAGATTTCACCGGAAATACGTGTTTTAGGACCCCCCTGTATCCGAAAAAAGCATTTTCAGAAAAAGGTCCGTGTGTGTGTCCGTGTGTCTGTGAACACGATAACTCAAAAACGAAAAGTAGCTAAAATACCAAACTTGGTATTTAAGTTTAGTATCTTACAGGAATGCGAGACGAAGATTTTAAGAAACATCCCCTCACCCCAAACTACCCTTTACATGGAACTTTTTTCGAAAAATGTTATTCTCTTAAAAATGGCTCTAACGATTTTGATTAAAATATCCTATATTAAATATATTTACCTAACAAATAAAATGTATATCTTCAATTATCTGGAAATAGCTTCGAAGACCTGTTTAATCTGAATGAATTTTGCTTAATTTGGCATAACTAGTAAACTGTAAGAGATACAAAAAAATTACTTTACAAAAATGTAGGTATTGTTAAAATACACAAGTTATGTCATATACATTTTTCTCGTGGAGCTTACGGTTTTCGAGGTATTCATTGTTATTAGTTTCAGTTGTGAAGTACTTATACTTTTCTCAGATGGGAGTGTCCGTTTTTCTTTTGTTCTACTCCTGGCCAAGCAAAGAAGCGATTTGTGATGACAATTGCATAACGACAGCTTTTAAAAAAATTGACTATTGGTTTAGCCTAGCGTATTCCCTTTTCTTCCTACTTATACGGAACTAAATAATAAGAACATTGTGCTACCACGATTAGCAAGGTGCAGAAAGAAGAAGAATCTTATGTATGAAGTTTGTAGAATAGCTAGAGAAAGTCATGTGAGTGTAACACATAAGATTTTTTTTTGGTTTCAGCTTTAAAATACTTATACTTTTCTCATACAGGAACTTGTCAACTCGTATCCATACAAAAAATGAACTTCAGTCACATAGCAACCAGCTTTTGACTATCACTTTAACCTATGGTACTGCCTTATTTCGCTTCTACTTACAAGGAAACAAGTAGTGAGACTATTTCTGGTAACTTTTCTCAATTAGCCTGAAGTAAATACACGCTTAAGCTTTTTAACAGCAATTTGTTGCAGAGATGTAGAGAAAGTCATGTGAATGGAACACATCAGGTTTGTTTTAATTTCAAAGATAGGTGCGTCACCATAAGGAAGACTTGAAACTGTATCCAGTTGTATATTTGTTCAGACGCAAACTCATTAAAATCGATAAATGTTGTTATAATAACAGAAGCATTGAACGCGGGTTTAAAGCGAACACGGACACATGCCTCTAGTTTACCTCTAGGTGCTGTAACACAGGGCACGTTCATTAAAACATGATTTGGGCTTGTGTATGCGTTTTTGGGATTATTGCTCACTTGCATCATAATGTCCTACCCATTATACGTTTTACAGTCGGCTTACGTAATTCTAAATGCCGCTTCTGATTGGCTGTAACGAGCTTAACAACAAAGTAGCCTCTGTTTTGTTTTTAACTAGCAGATTTACATCAAAACATGTCATAAAATCTCATGAGTTTCTCTTACTTTTCTACAGTCAACTTTGCTTAGAAAAGTTCATTATTTTAGTTACGTAAATGAAGATAAACATTAACAGAATGTTACATAGATAGATTCCACTTAATAAAAACAGCTGATATCTTCCATTCACGTGACTTTCTCTACATCTCTGCTACACATTATTACTTGCTTCCTTATATGTAGAAAGGAAATAAAGGAATACACTAGAATAAAGTGATAGTGAACTATTTTAAAACATTGACGCCATGTGGTTGAAATCTGTTTCTTCGCGTGACCAGGAATTGACAAGTTCCCATATGAAAAAAAAAAAAAAAAAAAAAAGTTAACCTGACACCAATAACAAATAATATTTCGAAAACGGTCAACTCCACGAAAAAAATGTATATGGCACAAATTGTGTGCTTTAATGTGATCTA
The DNA here is from genome assembly GCA_030762935.1 of Hymenopus coronatus. NCBI lineage: Eukaryota > Metazoa > Arthropoda > Insecta > Mantodea > Hymenopodidae > Hymenopus > Hymenopus coronatus. The sequence continues at coordinate 3,586,630 of CM060882.1, read as the reverse complement.
CATTTTCTGTGTAATAACCTTTTGTATATTTCTTTCGGTTTACCAGTTATGCAACATTCAGAAAAATGCATCTAGAATAAATAGGTCTTCAGAGGCTATTCCCTGAAAATTCAATATATACATTTTATTTGTCATATAAATAACTTTAATATACGGTATTTTAATCAAAGTTGTTAGAGCTATTTTTGACAAAATCAAAATTTTCGAAAATTTTTCCATGTAAAGGGCAGTTTTGGGAAGGAGGATTTTCCTCGAAATCTGCATGACACATCCTTGGAAGTTACTAGACATAGATACCAAGGTTTGTATTATACTAACTTAGGTATTCACCATCGCTGAGTTACCGTGTTCAGAGGCACGCGGACACACACACACGCGCGCGGACCTTTTTCTAAAAATATGATGTGTTCCATTCACATGACTTTCTCTGCATCTCTGAAACAAATTATTCCTAAAAAGCATATTGTTCTATCTAATTTATGATAATAAAGATAAACATTAACAGAAAGTTTCTTAATTGCTTGCTTTCTTTTAAGTAGAAAGGAAATAAGGGAATACACTAAAGTGATTGTCAAATCTTTTAAAGCTGGTTGTCATGTGGATAAAATTCATTTCTATGCAGGGCCAGAAGTTTACAGCTTTCCGCGTGAGAAAAAGTTGTAATTATTTTGAATCTGAAACAAGGAATAAATGGTCTTTTCCACGAAAACAAAAACGTACATGACATAAATTGCGTGTTTTAACGTTATCTATATTTTTTGTATAGTAAGTTTTTGTATATCGCTTACGGTTTACCAGTTGTGCAGAATTAAAACAAGTTCTGAATATGAGGTCTTCAGAGGTTATTCTCACAAAATTTAAGATATGCATTTTACTTTCCACGTATATACCTTAAATAGAAGCTATTTTTGACGAAAGGAAAACGTTGTAAATGTTTTCCATGTAAAGGGTAGTTGGGGATCGTGGTGTCGTGTTGCATCCTTGAAATATACCTAGTTTCTTAACTTAAATACCACGGACTTTTCGTTTTTGAGTTATGCTGTCCACAAGCACACACGGACCTTTTTCTGAAAATGTTTTTTTTTTAATTCAGGGTGTCTCAAAACATATATTTCCAGTGAAATCTTGGTATTGAATTTTTGGGTGCATTACAATACCTTCTCTATACACTATGTACGTAAAATGTTCCAAAACTTACACTTTTCTCAAATGCGAAGTCGTTTTCCTTTTTGTTTTATCTTGTTGAGGAAAAGAGCAAGCACCAGCACATTGCGACCGCTTTTAAAAGCTTTGCGTAACGTTTTAGACTAATGTAAGTCTTCATTTCACTGGTCTACTTATAAGGAACTATGTAATAACACAATTTCTGTCAGACTGAAAAATTCAATGTCATAGCCGGGATTTAAACCACAGATCTCCCGATCTCTAGCCGGTTGTTCTACCACTGAGCTACCATGGCAACATGCCAGCATAGCATTGAATTTCTCAACTGACTCGCATGTTTCCCGGTAAATTACAATACAAATTACTCTCCTATCCTACACACGGCTTAAAGTACTTACAACATTGTAATTCGCCATTGGGGTTGTCATCTCAAAATAATTTGAGATCAGCTTGTGGTTTACTGAGAAACATGCGAGTCGGTTGAGAAATTCAATGTCGTGCGGGCATGTTGCCATGTTAGCTCAGTGGTAGAGCTACCGGCTAGAAATCGGAAGATCCGTGGTTCAAATCCCAGCAACGGCATTGAATGTTTCAGTCTGACTCTACCTATCGAAACTGTACACACAGCTTGGGTGAAAAGCAATTAAATGAATACCAATTTCTGTTAAAAGTCTATTTTGATAAGCATGGAGTAGATAGAAGAATAAGCTTTCAAAGAATATTTTGTTACAGAATTGGCAGAGAAAGTGATGTGAATGTAACATATCAGATTTTTACTACCGCTCTACCTAGTCTGTTCCCGTACTTCTCTGCAGAGAACTATTTTGGTAAAGTTCATCTCGACTAGAGCAAACAAAAGCATTTTGGGAGTATACTACGTTTTTTGAGAATGGGTAGGAAAAGTAATGTCAGTGAGACACGTTAGAGCTTTTACGTCGTTCAAAGCCGCAATTTGAAGCATATCAATAAATCCTCTGATAAGTTAAGGGCCTTAATTTTATTGCATTTTGATTATGCAATATACTCACACTTTCACATTTATGAAATAACTTACACTTTCACATTTATGAAATAACTTACACATTCACATTTATGAAATAACTTACATCTCCACATTTATGAAATAACTTACACGTTCACATTTATGAAATAACTTACACTTTCACATTTATGAAATAACTTACACATTCACATTTATAAAATAACTTACACTTTCACATTTATGAAATAACTTACACATTCACACTTATGAAATAACTTATACTTTCACATTTATGAAATAACTTACACATTCACGTTTATGAAATAATTTACACTTTCACATTTATGAAATAACTTACACTTTCACATTTATGAAAGAACTTACACGTCCACATTTATGAAATAACTTACACATTAACATTTATGAAATAACGTACACATTAACGTTTATGAAAGAACTTACACGTCCACATTTATGAAATAACTTACACATTAACATTTATGAAATAACGTACACATTAACGTTTATGAAATAACTTACACGTCCACATTTATGAAATAACTTACACATTAACATTTATGAAATAACGTACACATTAACATGTATGAAATAACTTACATTTTCACATTTATGAAATAACTTACACTTTCACATTTATGAAATAACTTACACATTCACGTTTATGAAGTAACTTACACTTTGAAATTTATGAAACAACTTACACATTCACGTTTATGAAATAACTTACACTTTCACATTTAAGAAATAACTTACACGTCCACATTTATGAAATAACTTACACATTCACATTTATGAAATAACTTACACATTCACATTTATGAAATAACTTACACTTTCACATTTATGAAATAACTTACACATTCACGTTTATGAAATAACTTACACTTTGAAATTTATGAAACTTACACATTAACATTTATGAAATAACTTACACATTAACATTTATGAAATAACTTACACATTAACGTTTATGAAATAACTTACACATTAACATTTATGAAATAACTTACACGTTCACATTTATGAAATAACTTACACGTCCACATTTATGAAATAACTTACACATTAACATTTATGAAATAACTTACACATTAACATTTATGAAATAACTTACACTTTCGCATTTAAGAAATAACTTACACGTTCACATTTATGTAATAGCTTACACTTTCACATTAATGAAATAACTTACATTTATGAAATAGCTTACACGTTCACATTTATGTAATAGCTTACACGTTCACAGTAATGAAATAACTTACACGTCCATATTTATGAAATAACTTACACATTATCATTTATGAAATAACTTACACTTTCGCATTTAAGAAATAACTTACACGTTCACATTTATGTAATAGCTTACACTTTCACATTAATGAAATAACTTACACGTCCACATTTTTGAAATAACTTACACGTTCACATTTATGTAATAGCTTACACGTTCACATTAATGAAATAACTTACACGTCCACATTTATGAAATAACTTACACTTTCACATTAATGAAATAACTTACACGTCCACATTTATGAAATAACTTACACGTTCACATTTATGAAATAACTTCCACGTCCACATTTATGAAATAAATTACACGTCCACATTTATGAAATAACTGACACGTTCGCATTTAAGAAATAACTTACACGTTCACATTTATGTAATAGCTTACACCTTGCAACGTATTTATCCAATTTGAATGAAATTTAACATTACATTTTAACATAAAAGAAATACAATAACTGTAAACGTTTCACAAAAATTGTACCAAAGTTCAGATATTTGAAATTTCATTCCCAGTGTCCTATAATATTGAGGTTAAAAAGCCAGAAAATCTCAGTCCTGAGTTCCAGCAAGAACAAACAGGAAGAATAGAATTAACTAGTGAAAATGTTCGTGCGTAGATTATCAAGATAAGAGTGCATTTATCAACTTACTTTGACACTGTGAAACACTGGTATAACGTGTTTAATCGCGGCCGCCGTTCGCTCACTGATATAATTGGTGAAGGCCGTCCAAAATCAGTTGAGGCAGAAAACATTGATGCTGTGCAAAAACTGACAGTGCCAGATCGTCATGCCACAAACTGTGAGATAGAGGCGACCCTAGACCTTAGTTCCACCAATGTATATAAAATATTACATGATCATTTAGCTGTCAAAAAGGTTTCCTCTCGTTGGATGCCACATAGTTTGTCAAAAGGATGCACACAAATGCTCAAAAAATACAATGGTGAGGCTTATACAAGATTGTGCCAAGTGACGAATCATGGATCTATGATCTGAATCGTAAACAGCAGTCAACTGTATGGTGTTTCAAAATGAAGCAAATACAACAAAAATTGTTGATACTCGAAGCAATTTGAAATGAATGTTCGCCTGATTTTTACTTTCTCTATACGTACTATGTACATAGTGTATAGGCTAGGTATTGTAATGCACTCAAAAATTCGATGTTGTGATTCCACCGGAAATACATGGTCAAAAACTTAACACAAAAAAATTTAGAGCACGTTAAAACACACAATTCACGTTATGTAAATATTTTCGTGGAGTTGTCCGTTTTTGAGATATTCCTTGTTTTTCGTTTCTGCTTTGAAATACTTATACTTTTCATACAGGAATTTGTCAACTGCTGTCCATACAAACAAAAGAACTTCAGTCACATAGCAACAAGCTTTTGACTATCACTTTAACCTATGCTACTCCCTTATTTTGCTTCTACTTACAAGGAAGCAAGTAATAAGGCTATTTCTGCTAATGTTTTCTCGATTAGCATGAAGTAAATAGAAGCATAAGCTTTTTAACAATAATATTTTGCAGATTTATAGAGAAAGCCATGTGAATGGAACACATTGGATTTTTTTTTTCATAAAAACAGGTGATATAGCAACAGTGCCTTTAGAGGTACGTAAAACGGTCAATTCCGAATGTCACACAACTATTTGTTTTCCGGAAGTCTTCGTCGTATTATTCTTCATCAAGATAATGCGAGCGCTCTTCTGACAACCGACTATTTCAACACTAAAAGCTCACCCACCATACAACCCTGATTTGACATCCAAGGACATGTTTGTTTTCCGGAAGTCTTCGTCGTATTATTCTTCATCAAGATAATGCGAGCGCTCTTCTGACAACCGACTATTTCAACACTAAAAGCTCACCCACCATACAACCCTGATTTGACATCCAAGGACATATTTGTTTTCCGGAAGTCTTCGTCGTGTTATTCTTCATCAAGATAATGCGAGCGCTCTTCTGACAACCGACTATTTCAACACTAAAAGCTCACCCACCATACAACCCTGATTTGACATCCAAGGACATGTTTGTTTTCCGGAAGTCTTCGTCGTATTATTCTTCATCAAGATAATGCGAGCGCTCTTCTGACAACCGACTATTTCAACACTAAAAGCTCACCCACCATACAACCCTGATTTGACATCCAAGGACATATTTGTTTTCCGGAAGTCTTCGTCGTATTATTCTTCATCAAGATAATGCGAGCGCTCTTCTGACAACCGACTATTTCAACACTAAAAGCTCACCCACCATACAACCCTGATTTGACATCCAAGGACATATTTGTTTTCCGGAAGTCTTCGTCGTATTATTCTTCATCAAGATAATGCGAGCGCTCTTCTGACAACCGACTATTTCAACACTAAAAGCTCACCCACCATACAACCCTGATTTGACATCCAAGGACATATTTGTTTTCCGGAAGTCTTCGTCGTGTTATTCTTCATCAAGATAATGCGAGCGCTCTTCTGACAACCGACTATTTCAACACTAAAAGCTCACCCACCATACAACCCTGATTTGACATCCAAGGACATATTTGTTTTCCGGAAGTCTTCGTCGTGTTATTCTTCATCAAGATAATGCGAGCGCTCTTCTGACAACCGACTATTTCAACACTAAAAGCTCACCCACCATACAACCCTGATTTGACATCCAAGGACATATTTGTTTTCCGGAAGTCTTCGTCGTATTATTCTTCATCAAGATAATGCGAGGGCTCTTCTAACAACCGACTATTTCAACACTAAAAGCTCACCCACCATACAACCCTGATTTGACATCCAAGGACATATTTGTTTTCCGGAAGTCTTCGTCGTATTATTCTTCATCAAGATAATGCGAGGGCTCTTCTAACAACCGACTATTTCAACACTAAAAGCTCACCCACCATACAACCCTGATTTGACATCCAAGGACATATTTGTTTTCCGGAAGTCTTCGTCGTATTATTCTTCATCAAGATAATGCGAGGGCTCTTCTAACAACCGACTATTTCAACACTAAAAGCTCACCCACCATACAACCCTGATTTGACATCCAAGGACATATTTGTTTTCCGGAAGTCTTCGTCGTATTATTCTTCATCAAGATAATGCGAGCGCTCTTCTAACAACCGACTATTTCAACACTAAAAGCTCACCCACCATACAACCCTGATTTGACATCCAAGGACATATTTGTTTTCCGGAAGTCTTCGTCGTATTATTCTTCATCAAGATAATGCGAGGGCTCTTCTAACAACCGACTATTTCAACACTAAAAGCTCACCCACCATACAACCCTGATTTGACATCCAAGGACATATTTGTTTTCCGGAAGTCTTCGTCGTATTATTCTTCATCAAGATAATGCGAGCGCTCTTCTGACAACCGACTATTTCAACACTAAAAGCTCACCCACCATACAACCCTGATTTGACATCCAAGGACATATTTGTTTTCCGGAAGTCTTCGTCGTGTTATTCTTCATCAAGATAATGCGAGCGCTCTTCTGACAACCGACTATTTCAACACTAAAAGCTCACCCACCATACAACCCTGATTTGACATCCAAGGACATATTTGTTTTCCGGAAGTCTTCGTCGTATTATTCTTCATCAAGATAATGCGAGCGCTCTTCTAACAACCGACTATTTCAACACTAAAAGCTCACCCACCATACAACCCTGATTTGACATCCAAGGACATATTTGTTTTCCGGAAGTCTTCGTCGTGTTATTCTTCATCAAGATAATGCGAGGGCTCTTCTAACAACCGACTATTTCAACACTAAAAGCTCACCCACCATACAACCCTGATTTGACATCCAAGGACATATTTGTTTTCCGGAAGTCTTCGTCGTATTATTCTTCATCAAGATAATGCGAGGGCTCTTCTAACAACCGACTATTTCAACACTAAAAGCTCACCCACCATACAACCCTGATTTGACATCCAAGGACATATTTGTTTTCCGGAAGTCTTCGTCGTATTATTCTTCATCAAGATAATGCGAGCGCTCTTCTGACAACCGACTATTTCAACACTAAAAGCTCACCCACCATACAACCCTGATTTGACATCCAAGGACATATTTGTTTTCCGGAAGTCTTCGTCGTGTTATTCTTCATCAAGATAATGCGAGCGCTCTTCTGACAACCGACTATTTCAACACTAAAAGCTCACCCACCATACAACCCTGATTTGACATCCAAGGACATATTTGTTTTCCGGAAGTCTTCGTCGTATTATTCTTCATCAAGATAATGCGAGCGCTCTTCTAACAACCGACTATTTCAACACTAAAAGCTCACCCACCATACAACCCTGATTTGACATCCAAGGACATATTTGTTTTCCGGAAGTCTTCGTCGTATTATTCTTCATCAAGATAATGCGAGCGCTCTTCTGACAACCGACTATTTCAACACTAAAAGCTCACCCACCATACAACCCTGATTTGACATCCAAGGACATATTTGTTTTCCGGAAGTCTTCGTCGTATTATTCTTCATCAAGATAATGCGAGCGCTCTTCTGACAACCGACTATTTCAACACTAAAAGCTCACCCACCATACAACCCTGATTTGACATCCAAGGACATGTTTGTTTTCCGGAAGTCTTCGTCGTATTATTCTTCATCAAGATAATGCGAGCGCTCTTCTGACAACCGACTATTTCAACACTAAAAGCTCACCCACCATACAACCCTGATTTGACATCCAAGGACATATTTGTTTTCCGGAAGTCTTCGTCGTGTTATTCTTCATCAAGATAATGCGAGCGCTCTTCTGACAACCGACTATTTCAACACTAAAAGCTCACCCACCATACAACCCTGATTTGACATCCAAGGACATATTTGTTTTCCGGAAGTCTTCGTCGTATTATTCTTCATCAAGATAATGCGAGCGCTCTTCTGACAACCGACTATTTCAACACTAAAAGCTCACCCACCATACAACCCTGATTTGACATCCAAGGACATATTTGTTTTCCGGAAGTCTTCGTCGTATTATTCTTCATCAAGATAATGCGAGGGCTCTTCTGACAACCGACTATTTCAACACTAAAAGCTCACCCACCATACAACCCTGATTTGACATCCAAGGACATATTTGTTTTCCGGAAGTCTTCGTCGTGTTATTCTTCATCAAGATAATGCGAGCGCTCTTCTGACAACCGACTATTTCAACACTAAAAGCTCACCCACCATACAACCCTGATTTGACATCCAAGGACATGTTTGTTTTCCGGAAGTCTTCGTCGTGTTATTCTTCATCAAGATAATGCGAGCGCTCTTCTGACAACCGACTATTTCAACACTAAAAGCTCACCCACCATACAACCCTGATTTGACATCCAAGGACATATTTGTTTTCCGGAAGTCTTCGTCGTGTTATTCTTCATCAAGATAATGCGAGCGCTCTTCTGACAACCGACTATTTCAACACTAAAAGCTCACCCACCATACAACCCTGATTTGACATCCAAGGACATGTTTGTTTTCCGGAAGTCTTCGTCGTGTTATTCTTCATCAAGATAATGCGAGCGCTCTTCTGACAACCGACTATTTCAACACTAAAAGCTCACCCACCATACAACCCTGATTTGACATCCAAGGACATATTTGTTTTCCGGAAGTCTTCGTCGTGTTATTCTTCATCAAGATAATGCGAGCGCTCTTCTGACAACCGACTATTTCAACACTAAAAGCTCACCCACCATACAACCCTGATTTGACATCCAAGGACATGTTTGTTTTCCGGAAGTCTTCGTCGTGTTATTCTTCATCAAGATAATGCGAGCGCTCTTCTGACAACCGACTATTTCAACACTAAAAGCTCACCCACCATACAACCCTGATTTGACATCCAAGGACATGTTTGTTTTCCGGAAGTCTTCGTCGTGTTATTCTTCATCAAGATAATGCGAGCGCTCTTCTGACAACCGACTATTTCAACACTAAAAGCTCACCCACCATACAACCCTGATTTGACATCCAAGGACATATTTGTTTTCCGGAAGTCTTCGTCGTGTTATTCTTCATCAAGATAATGCGAGCGCTCTTCTGACAACCGACTATTTCAACACTAAAAGCTCACCCACCATACAACCCTGATTTGACATCCAAGGACATATTTGTTTTCCGGAAGTCTTCGTCGTGTTATTCTTCATCAAGATAATGCGAGCGCTCTTCTGACAACCGACTATTTCAACACTAAAAGCTCACCCACCATACAACCCTGATTTGACATCCAAGGACATATTTGTTTTCCGGAAGTCTTCGTCGTATTATTCTTCATCAAGATAATGCGAGGGCTCTTCTGACAACCGACTATTTCAACACTAAAAGCTCACCCACCATACAACCCTGATTTGACATCCAAGGACATATTTGTTTTCCGGAAGTCTTCGTCGTATTATTCTTCATCAAGATAATGCGAGCGCTCTTCTGACAACCGACTATTTCAACACTAAAAGCTCACCCACCATACAACCCTGATTTGACATCCAAGGACATATTTGTTTTCCGGAAGTCTTCGTCGTATTATTCTTCATCAAGATAATGCGAGCGCTCTTCTGACAACCGACTATTTCAACACTAAAGCTCACCCACCATACAACCCTGATTTGACATCCAAGGACATGTTTGTTTTCCGGAAGTCTTCGTCGTATTATTCTTCATCAAGATAATGCGAGCGCTCTTCTGACAACCGACTATTTCAACACTAAAAGCTCACCCACCATACAACCCTGATTTGACATCCAAGGACATATTTGTTTTCCGGAAGTCTTCGTCGTGTTATTCTTCATCAAGATAATGCGAGCGCTCTTCTGACAACCGACTATTTCAACACTAAAAGCTCACCCACCATACAACCCTGATTTGACATCCAAGGACATATTTGTTTTCCGGAAGTCTTCGTCGTATTATTCTTCATCAAGATAATGCGAGCGCTCTTCTGACAACCGACTATTTCAACACTAAAAGCTCACCCACCATACAACCCTGATTTGACATCCAAGGACATATTTGTTTTCCGGAAGTCTTCGTCGTATTATTCTTCATCAAGATAATGCGAGCGCTCTTCTGACAACCGACTATTTCAACACTAAAAGCTCACCCACCATACAACCCTGATTTGACATCCAAGGACATGTTTGTTTTCCGGAAGTCTTCGTCGTATTATTCTTCATCAAGATAATGCGAGCGCTCTTCTGACAACCGACTATTTCAACACTAAAAGCTCACCCACCATACAACCCTGATTTGACATCCAAGGACATATTTGTTTTCCGGAAGTCTTCGTCGTATTATTCTTCATCAAGATAATGCGAGCGCTCTTCTAACAACCGACTATTTCAACACTAAAAGCTCACCCACCATACAACCCTGATTTGACATCCAAGGACATGTTTGTTTTCCGGAAGTCTTCGTCGTATTATTCTTCATCAAGATAATGCGAGCGCTCTTCTAACAACCGACTATTTCAACACTAAAAGCTCACCCACCATACAACCCTGATTTGACATCCAAGGACATATTTGTTTTCCGGAAGTCTTCGTCGTATTATTCTTCATCAAGATAATGCGAGCGCTCTTCTGACAACCGACTATTTCAACACTAAAAGCTCACCCACCATACAACCCTGATTTGACATCCAAGGACATGTTTGTTTTCCGGAAGTCTTCGTCGTATTATTCTTCATCAAGATAATGCGAGCGCTCTTCTGACAACCGACTATTTCAACACTAAAAGCTCACCCACCATACAACCCTGATTTGACATCCAAGGACATATTTGTTTTCCGGAAGTCTTCGTCGTATTATTCTTCATCAAGATAATGCGAGCGCTCTTCTAACAACCGACTATTTCAACACTAAAAGCTCACCCACCATACAACCCTGATTTGACATCCAAGGACATATTTGTTTTCCGGAAGTCTTCGTCGTGTTATTCTTCATCAAGATAATGCGAGCGCTCTTCTGACAACCGACTATTTCAACACTAAAAGCTCACCCACCATACAACCCTGATTTGACATCCAAGGACATATTTGTTTTCCGGAAGTCTTCGTCGTATTATTCTTCATCAAGATAATGCGAGCGCTCTTCTGACAACCGACTATTTCAACACTAAAAGCTCACCCACCATACAACCCTGATTTGACATCCAAGGACATATTTGTTTTCCGGAAGTCTTCGTCGTGTTATTCTTCATCAAGATAATGCGAGCGCTCTTCTGACAACCGACTATTTCAACACTAAAAGCTCACCCACCATACAACCCTGATTTGACATCCAAGGACATATTTGTTTTCCGGAAGTCTTCGTCGTGTTATTCTTCATCAAGATAATGCGAGCGCTCTTCTGACAACCGACTATTTCAACACTAAAAGCTCACCCACCATACAACCCTGATTTGACATCCAAGGACATATTTGTTTTCCGGAAGTCTTCGTCGTATTATTCTTCATCAAGATAATGCGAGCGCTCTTCTGACAACCGACTATTTCAACACTAAAAGCTCACCCACCATACAACCCTGATTTGACATCCAAGGACATATTTGTTTTCCGGAAGTCTTCGTCGTATTATTCTTCATCAAGATAATGCGAGCGCTCTTCTGACAACCGACTATTTCAACACTAAAAGCTCACCCACCATACAACCCTGATTTGACATCCAAGGACATGTTTGTTTTCCGGAAGTCTTCGTCGTATTATTCTTCATCAAGATAATGCGAGCGCTCTTCTGACAACCGACTATTTCAACACTAAAAGCTCACCCACCATACAACCCTGATTTGACATCCAAGGACATATTTGTTTTCCGGAAGTCTTCGTCGTGTTATTCTTCATCAAGATAATGCGAGCGCTCTTCTGACAACCGACTATTTCAACACTAAAAGCTCACCCACCATACAACCCTGATTTGACATCCAAGGACATATTTGTTTTCCGGAAGTCTTCGTCGTATTATTCTTCATCAAGATAATGCGAGCGCTCTTCTGACAACCGACTATTTCAACACTAAAAGCTCACCCACCATACAACCCTGATTTGACATCCAAGGACATATTTGTTTTCCGGAAGTCTTCGTCGTATTATTCTTCATCAAGATAATGCGAGCGCTCTTCTGACAACCGACTATTTCAACACTAAAAGCTCACCCACCATACAACCCTGATTTGACATCCAAGGACATGTTTGTTTTCCGGAAGTCTTCGTCGTATTATTCTTCATCAAGATAATGCGAGCGCTCTTCTGACAACCGACTATTTCAACACTAAAAGCTCACCCACCATACAACCCTGATTTGACATCCAAGGACATATTTGTTTTCCGGAAGTCTTCGTCGTATTATTCTTCATCAAGATAATGCGAGCGCTCTTCTAACAACCGACTATTTCAACACTAAAAGCTCACCCACCATACAACCCTGATTTGACATCCAAGGACATGTTTGTTTTCCGGAAGTCTTCGTCGTATTATTCTTCATCAAGATAATGCGAGCGCTCTTCTAACAACCGACTATTTCAACACTAAAAGCTCACCCACCATACAACCCTGATTTGACATCCAAGGACATATTTGTTTTCCGGAAGTCTTCGTCGTATTATTCTTCATCAAGATAATGCGAGCGCTCTTCTGACAACCGACTATTTCAACACTAAAAGCTCACCCACCATACAACCCTGATTTGACATCCAAGGACATATTTGTTTTCCGGAAGTCTTCGTCGTATTATTCTTCATCAAGATAATGCGAGCGCTCTTCTAACAACCGACTATTTCAACACTAAAAGCTCACCCACCATACAACCCTGATTTGACATCCAAGGACATGTTTGTTTTCCGGAAGTCTTCGTCGTATTATTCTTCATCAAGATAATGCGAGCGCTCTTCTAACAACCGACTATTTCAACACTAAAAGCTCACCCACCATACAACCCTGATTTGACATCCAAGGACATGTTTGTTTTCCGGAAGTCTTCGTCGTATTATTCTTCATCAAGATAATGCGAGCGCTCTTCTGACAACCGACTATTTCAACACTAAAAGCTCACCCACCATACAACCCTGATTTGACATCCAAGGACATATTTGTTTTCCGGAAGTCTTCGTCGTATTATTCTTCATCAAGATAATGCGAGCGCTCTTCTAACAACCGACTATTTCAACACTAAAAGCTCACCCACCATACAACCCTGATTTGACATCCAAGGACATATTTGTTTTCCGGAAGTCTTCGTCGTATTATTCTTCATCAAGATAATGCGAGCGCTCTTCTAACAACCGACTATTTCAACACTAAAAGCTCACCCACCATACAACCCTGATTTGACATCCAAGGACATATTTGTTTTCCGGAAGTCTTCGTCGTATTATTCTTCATCAAGATAATGCGAGCGCTCTTCTAACAACCGACTATTTCAACACTAAAAGCTCACCCACCATACAACCCTGATTTGACATCCAAGGACATGTTTTTGTTCCCGACGTGGACAACGATTTTCGTTAATGAGTTAAAAAAAAAAGATGTTTTGGAAATGTTGCAAGTACATTGGAAAAATCTGTCGGGTTCCATTCACACTACTTTCTCTACATCTTTGTTATAATTATTGTTAAAAAACTTATTGTTGTATCTATTTAGGGATAAATTAGCAGAAATTGTCCTTATTACTTGGTCCTTTGTAAATAAAAGGGAAAAAATCTATTGTATTCCGTTCACATGATGTTCTCTAGCTGTTCGGCAAACAAATCCTTTATTCAAAACATTAATCTGTTATCTATATCAAGACAAACAGAAGTAGAATTGGTCTTATTACTAGCTCCTTGTAAGTGGAAGGGAACTAAGAAAATGCACAGGATAAAGCGATAGTCCGTACTTTAAAAGCCGGTCGCTATGTGAAACAATTGAAATTCCAAAGAGAAACGAGAAGAAAGATTCTTCCCGACCGAGAAAAGTTTAAGTGACTTAAAATTGAAACTAACAATCCAGAACATCTGAAAAACGGTAAACTCTACAAACAATGTATATGACATAAGTTATGTATTTAAATGAGATCTACATGTTTTGTGAGGTAAGTTTCCAGAAAATTCAACATATACATTTCGTTTGTCTTACACAAAAGGTATTTTAATAGTTTGAGTCAGTTTCGAGCATGTTTTTGAAAAGGATAGTTTGGGTGCGGGACTTTCTTGAAAATCTTCGAGTCACCGCCTTGAAAGATACTGATCATAAATACAAATGTTGGTATTTAACGGAGTTTTCGTTTTTGAGCAATGCTGAACACACGCGCATGCGCGCGAGGAAATGTGAAAGTTGTGTTGGATTGAGGGGATCTCAAAACATGAATTTCCAGTGCAATATCGTATTGAATCTTTTAGTGTATTACAATACCTTCTCTATACAGTATGTACATAGTACGTGTATAGAAAGCTATAATCCGTTTAACAACATTTTATTAGCTCGCCTGTATAGTGTGGTGGTAGCGTGTCTGCTTCATATTTAACAGGTCGCCAGTTCGAATCTCGCTTAGGGTGAGTTACCCGATAAGATATTTTTCGAGTTTTTTCTTATACTGAGAAGATGAATGTCGGGTAACTTTA
The DNA here is from genome assembly GCA_030762935.1 of Hymenopus coronatus. NCBI lineage: Eukaryota > Metazoa > Arthropoda > Insecta > Mantodea > Hymenopodidae > Hymenopus > Hymenopus coronatus. Next base: position 3,571,557 of record CM060882.1, on the reverse strand, counting down.
AGCTCCATTGTCCCCAAGAACATTTGAACATCATTTCACCAATTTCATTCGTCGTCCGATATGACCAACCAGGTTAGAGGACGTTAAACTACCATAAAATATTGTTACGTAGAATAGAACACATGAGATGTTTTCAGCTCTGAATAGCACTAATAAGGTACCATGACGTATTTAGAGCAGGCGCGCGCACACGCACGTCCCCTAATAATTATGCAGAACCTTGGTAGCTCATGAATCATTGCCGAGTCGCAGGAGAGTCGTACTGGCTCAATTTTGAAATTCCAATAGGCTACACCTTTCAGGGCGAGCATTAGCACACGGAATATTAAGTGACATTTAGGTTCACAAGGTTGGTACCACCACCTTCATTACTTGTGCTTCAGCACTCAAAACCAGCTTGTTACATGCGTCGCCAAAATCATTGATAACCAATTAAAACTTGGGTCAAATACCCTCATTCATAGCCGCAATGAAAACATAAATTAAAAAGCTTTCTGCAGGTTCGTTTCGGCCAGGAAGCCACTGGAACTTGTCAAGGCATACATATGTTTATATACAGCTCTCTGCTAAAAGCTCGAGTTACAAAAACAACACAACAGACATATAATTACTTCAGAGCCTTGTACGCCACTGTACTATACATAATCTGCTCTATAATAACATATGTTTATATACAGCTCTAGTGCTAGAAGCTCGAGTTACAAAAACAACACAACAGACATATAATTACTTCAGAGCCTTGTACGCCACTGTACTATACATAATCTGCTCTATAATAACATATGTTTATATACAGCTCTAGTGCTGGAAGCTCGAGTTACAAAAACAACACAACAGATATATAATTACTTTAGAGCCTTGTACGCCACTGTACTATACTTAATGTGCTCTATAATAACATATGTTTATATAAAACTCTAGTACTAGAAGCTCGAGTTACAAAAGCAACACAACAGACATGTAATTACTTTAGAGCCTTGTACGCCACTGCACTATACTTAATGTGCTCTATAATAACATATGTTTACATTTAGCTCTTGTGCTAGAAGCTCGAGTTACAAAAACAACACAACAGACATGTAATTACTTTAGAGCCTTGTACGCCACTGCACTATACTTAATGTGCTCTATAATAACATATGTAGTTATTTTTACTTTCTCTACACGTACTATGTACATACTGTATAGAGAAGATATTGCACTCCACCAAAAATTCGATTCTGAGATTTCCCGGAAATATATGTTTTAGGGTCCCCTGTATCCAGAAAAAGCATTTTCAGAAAAAGATCCGTATGTATGTATGTGTGTGTGTCCGTGTGTCTGTGAACACGACAACTCAAAAACGAAAAGTCGGTAAAATATCAAACTTGGTATATTTAACTTTAGTATCTTCCAGGGATGCTACACGAGGGCTTTGAGAAAAATTCCCTCACCCCAAACTACCAATTACAATGGAACAATTTTCGAAAATTTTGATTTTCTAAAAAATGGCTATAGCTATTTTGATTTAAATATCGTATATTAAAGATATTTACCTGACAAATAATATGTATATCTTGAATTTTTTGGGAATGGCCTCTGAAGACTACTTTATTCTGTATGAATGTTACGAAATGTTGCATAACTGCTAAACCGTAAGAGATGCACAAAAACTTAACCCACAAAAAATAGAGCACGTTAAAACACACACTTTAGATTGTATACATTTTTTTCGTGGAGTTGATGGTTCTTTAGTTATTCCTTGATTTTGGTTTGACCTTTAAAAAATAAACTATTCTCATACAGGAATATGTCAACTCCTGTCCATACATACAAAGGAACTTCAGTCACATAGCAACCAGCTTTTGACTATCACTTTAACCTATTGTACTCCCTTATTTCGCTTCTACTTACAAGGAAGCAAGTAATAAAACTATTAGTGCTAATTCTTTCTCAATTAGCATGAAGTAAATAGAAGCATAAAGCTTTTTAACATAATTTACTGCAGAGATGTAGAGAAAGTCATGTGAATGTAATACATAAGATTTTTTTGCATGCACATAAAAACAAAGAGTATCAAAAATTAGTGTTAAAATGTATAAATAAATATAATTCCATTATATGTAACGCTGATGTAATGTCAGATGATAGTTTTCTAATTATCGACATAATAGTTACTACTAGTGATTATATAAAACTAAAATATGATTATTGTATTATGTACTCTTCATAAATGTCAACAAATTACAATACATATTTACAAATATGTTATAGAATTTACAATGCAAAAATTTACAATTATATACTAGAGTGTAAAATATCAAAGCACCAGGCTTTACAGACCTTGTGTCATTGTTAAATGCTAAAAATTCATTTGACACATTCGTGCAATTCAAAGAATACACCAGTTTAACTTGAAAATAAAACACACACACTAATATACACAAAATGCAATACTTTATGATATATTCCGTTCACATAAGATTCTACACCCATTCTACAATACACTATTCGTAAAACACATTATTTTTCTATCTACTTGATGCTAATCACGATAAACATTAACAGAAATTGTCTTATTACTTGCGTCCTTGTAAGTAGATGGGAATACACTAGGATAAAGTGATAGTAGTCAAATCTTTTAAACGATATCGGTAAGTGAAACAATTGAAGTTCAGTTCTCTTTTGCATTCCCGGGAGTAAAAAAAAACTTCGACTTCTCGATGGAGAAAAAGTTTAACATTTAAAAATATGATGTGCTTCATTCACATAACGTCCTCTAGATGTTAAATTTACAGACAGTTCTTACAACAGCTTTTTACAAAGTATTATTCCTTTAATTACTTCATGGTAATAGAGTTAAACATTAAGAGAAACTGTTTTATTACCAGCTTTCCTTCAAGTAGAAGACAAATACACTAGAATAAACTGATAGTCAAATGTTTTAATAGCTGTTAATATGTGACACAATTGTAATTAGCTTCTCTTTGCTTGCTAAAAGTAAACAAAACAGAAACGAAAAGAAATGTGTCTCCCGTTTAAAACTGAAGCCAATAACTCGGGACATCTCGAAAACGGTTGAATCCACAAATATATATAACATAACTCGTGATCTACCTTTTATATGAGGTAGCTTTGCCCTATCTCTCACGGATTGCCAGTTATAGAAAAGCCATCCTGGAACAAATATATATAACTTAAAGTGATCTACCTTTTATATGAGGTAGCTTTGCCCTATCTCTCACGGATTGCCAGTTATAGAAAAGCCATCCTGGAACAAATATATATAACTTAAAGTGATCTACCTTTTATATGAGGTAGCTTTGCCCTAGTGTACTGCCCGGAGGCTGAATTAAATGAACAACATTTATTTACAAAATAATTAATTTAATTAATATTAGTAATACTGATTAATAAATATAAAACTAATAATAGTAGTACAAGAGACATATTACATATACATGTTTCTCTATTAAATGTCTAACTACTTATTATAGCAATACTTATGTAATTTACCAGCATGTTTATAAACAGTTATTATAAAGCCTCAACATTAATATTTACAGATCCTTAATTACTTCTTTATCTAGCATTTATTCTCTTTAAATTATTCCTAAACATCTTTAAGGTTAGAGGGCAGCCCTGAAAGGCAATTCACTTTATTTTTAAATTGACCTATTAACAAAAGAATATTTTCCTACGTCTGTTCTGTACCTTCTACCTTTAGTTTTATACAAATGGTCGTTTCGTCCGTTGTTTACTGATGTACAGCTATGCATTCGAACCAGTTTAAGCTTTAAATAGTGCGACTAACTGTTCTAGTGTCTCCCAGTTATTCACTTCGTCTTTCGTAAACCCAAGATCTTTTCCTCTGTTTATGAATGCTCCAGCCCTTCTCTGTATCAGATATTAGCCCTGTATGGGTCCCATAACTGGCGCACTGAGGACTAGATGGCAGAGAAGGCCACAGCCCCTAATATCGCAGCAGGTGGCTTCGGCTGGCTTCACCTATACAAACTCCCGTCCAAATTTGCCAGCTAGTTATCACTTAATTTAATGCTTCACCGTACAATTCCTCGCCACTTTTTCTGCACAGTAACATATAACTGTTGTATTCCATCCACTAAGCTCGCTATCGAGATTTCTGATGGTCCACATTTAAGGAAATGTATCACTGAAATTTCATGAAACAAAATTGACTTTTACTTTCTCTACACGAACTATGTATATGGTATATAGAGAAGGTATTGCATTGCTTTCAAAATATCCATACCGAGATTTCACCGGAAATACAAGTTTTGGGTCCCTCTGAATCCAAAAGAAGCATTTCTGGAAAAAGGTCGTGCGTATGTGTGTGAGTGTATGTGTGTGCGTGTGTGTATGTGTGTGTGTGATAGTTTGGGGACAGCATAGCTCAAAAACAAAAATACCGTTAAAAACCAAACTTGGTATTTAGGTTTGGTATTTTCCAAGGATGCGACACAAAGATTTTCAAAAAAAAAAAAAAGAAAAAGAAAGAAAACCCCCCCCCCCAAATTCAACTACCCTTTACATGGAACTTTTTTCGAAAATTTTGATTTTCTCAAAAATGGCTCCAAAATGTTTTATTAAAATATCATATATTAAAGATATTTACACGATAAATAAAATGTATATCTAGAATTTATGAGAATAGCCTCTGAAGACGTCTTTATTCTGGATGAATTTTATAGAATTTTGCATAACTGCTAAACAGTAAAACTGCTAATACTTACCACACAAAAAATGTAGAGCACATTAAAACACAATTTTTAAAGTAAAAAACTGTAGGTATAGGATACATTTACACCAAAATCTCAAAATATCTCGAATATGGTTAACTCAAAAAAAAAACTGCATTTCGAATAAAATGTGTGTTTTAACGATATCTACATTATATTAATTCAAAATCTTCTCGGGCTTCTAGCCAGGTAAAAGCTTGGCCAAGTTTTTACCTGACTAGAAGCCCGAGAAGATTTTGAATTAACACGTCGCCAGGATAGCTTTAGTTTTTATCTACATTATAGTTTATAGTTCAGCAGCTCCTTCAAAATGAGCAGGACTTTGGGCTATTCCCAAAAAATTCCCGATATTTGATGCGCAAACATGTTTAATATACGGTTTTGAATGAAAATCTTAGGTCAATTTTTGAGAAAATCAAAAATTTTAAACATGTTCCATATAAGGAATGGTTTGAGGTAATGGAATTTTCCTGTAAATGTTTCAGTCGTCTCCAAGTTTGGTATATAACGGATTTTTAATTTTTCAGTTAATGCTAACCAGACAGATACACACAAGCAGGCGCGCAGGCTATCAAAAATGCTTTCTTACTTTCTTTACACGAAACTATGTACATAGACAAGGTATTGTATTCCAACCACAATTCGATAGATTTCACCGAAAATATATCTTTTGAGATAAAAAGAAACACTTTTAGAAAAATGTCCGTGTTTCTGTGTGAGTGTGTGTGTGCAGCATAGCTCAAACTAGCCTTTTCATGGAAAAATGTTCTACATGTTTAATTTTCTCAAAATGGCTTTAACGATTTAGATGAAAAGTTGTTATATTTAGTTATTTGCATGACAAATAAAATGCATATGGTGAATTGTCTGACAATAGTATCAGAGGACCTGTTTATTCTGGATGTATCTTTCTGAATTTTACATAACTGATAAATCGTAAGAGATAAATAAAAATTATTCACCTCAAATGTAGATCTCCTTAAAACACACAATTTATTTCATATACTTTTTCTTCGCGGAGTTGACTTTTCGAGATATTCCTTGTTTTGGTTTCAACTTTAAAAGAATTTATACTTTTCTCATACAGGAATTTGTCAACTGCTGTCCATACAAACAAAGGAACTTCAGTCACATAGCAACCAGCTTTTGACTATCACTTTAACATAAGGTGCTCCCTTATTTCGCTTCTACTTACAAGGAAGCAAGTAATAAGACTATATCTGCTAATTATTCTCGATTAGAATGAAGTAAATAGAAGCATATGCTTTTTAACAATAATTTGTTGCAGAGATATAGAGAAAGTCATGTGAATGGAACACATCAGATTTTTATTATTTACTGATTAAGAACATGCTCCATTACAATGTAATATTATATAATTTAGTTTTCTTTAGGTGTGTTATTTCTATTGCGTCAAGTGTGAACAGCATTATTTTGAAAAAGTAATATGATCATTTTAATATGGTTTCAACTGGCAGTATAACAAAATCTGAAACAATTATTGAAAAACTGCATCGTTTGGAACACTTTGAAAATTGAAAAGTGTTAGAAAAAAGTTTGCGAGAAATAAGATTTAAAGTTAGTACCGTTTGTTAATAAGTAAGCGCCCAGTATATTAGCATGCTTTGTATTTTATTATGTTAATTATTATTTTCGTATAGGTTTAACATAGGAAACATGTTTGGGCAGATTGCAGAACACAAAACATTAGGGTGAGAAGTTGCCATTATATACGCCAAGGTTAATTCCTTTGTTATCCTGCAACACAAATGCTTTTGTAAGAGCAAAGAGTTTAGCGCATTAGAGACATAAGTAACAGGGAATTTTATAGAGAAAGTTCTCTTCCCTAAAAGTTAGCAGCTCGGGACTTTTCCATTATAAAGAACGATCAGGCGAGTCTAATACAAAGAACTTCCAAATGTAATCACGTGACAACGTTATTTTCGCGTTTCTTTTTAACCAATCAGGAATGAGCTCTATGATTGGATATTTTAGGTATACCCATAAGCGGTGCGCACACAAGAAATTAGGCTTCTTGTTATACTTGTTATGCTGTACGGGGTATGCGGTAGACTGAACATAGATGCGGCAGTGTTGGTGCTCGAGGACGTGATATTATTACGTGAAACATTGCAGTCATCGCTGAGCTGATATGTCGTGTAATAGGGAAGTCATACACAACGAGAGCTTGGTAAGCAGAAGAAAATAGCACTACTAATTAACATTTGTACGTCTTCAAGAAGTCTTATGTCGGGAGTCGCTCGTGGGATTACTGCCTCAACAAGTAACAAAAAGCCTCAATACTGAAGAATCTGAAGTGAAGTACTTCTGTCTGTGACATACCCCAGTCTTCTTTCTCCCCCTCAGTGAGAGTCAAATTTGAGTGTTGTACATGGATGAGCATAGCCGGCGCACCAGAGAACTACAAAGAGGTATGTACACGCTCGTTTATAAAGTATTTCAGAGCGACTCCAAGGTACACCAAAGATACAGCGACAAAGTTCGCCAACTAGAAACTCGATATGGTTTCTTTGAGTTTAGTATTTATATCAGTTTTATTATGAAGCATAATAATTACTTTCTGTAGGAAGTATATAAAGACGTTATTACATGCCACCCAAAAACTTTGGAATCTCTAAATGCAAAAATATAATTTATAGAAAAATTGCAGTGAGTGTGTCTGTGGACAACATGACTCAAAGACGAGAATTCCCTTAAATACCAAAGTTGGTATTTAAGTTTGGTGTCTCTCAAGGATACGGCATGAATATTTTCAAGCAAATGACCCATCCCAATCTCCCATTTCTACAAAATGGCTCCAACGACTTTGTTTAAATTACCATGACAAATAAAAGTAAATACTGAAACATTATGCACAAGCTGTGGAACCAGACGTGCCTAGAGTAGAAGGGGCTGGTTCTGTAGCATCTCGAACATCACATCTTGTCCTTACTCTCCTTCATCGTCTGGAAAAATATATTTGCTCTCAATTTATGTACTCGGTAGTTAATTTGAGCCTTCTTCTTGTCTTCTACATTTTGATTTAAGCAATACGGATTTACACATTGAACATGTATCGGAATGGGGAGTACAAGAACCTATATTAAAGTTTTTATAAAATACACTTTTGAATTCTGATAGTGAGCATTTCTGTCTTCCCTCGTGTTCTTGTTATCTGGTGAACTTCCCTGCACTTGCATTTTGTAATGTGTTCATATTCTTGAGAGAGTTGAATCTGATCCTTTGGTTGGCGGGGACCTCCACCATTTTCTTTTAGAGGAGCACCAAGATGTCGCGGGATCGGCGTCTCATACCTGTAGTGTCCTCGGCTCCGGCGTTGCTGTACGTTCCACTCCTAATTACACATATCTCAGGGGTTTGTGGGTGCGGCTAATATTAAAAACACTGCATGTTCCCTTACCACATTAATTTATTGTAATATATATTTTAAACGGGCGGCTAGCTTGTTCCTTACAACTGTGTTACATTATTAATAAGAGGAGCCTAATGTAACATCTGCACATCGCTCCCGCATACAGCTAAACGCCACGTGAACACAAGCTCAAACGAGTAGGTAATTCAGTGTAAGAGTGACCACAAAGTAAATCTGGGCAACGCCAACTTTCGCGCCATAAAATGTAGCAGCATCTCTTATTGGTTCTGAGTTAGCACAAGCTATGAGAGTAAATTGTGCCAAGTTCTGACGTCATAGCGTGCACATGACGCGTTTAGAAATACCTAGTAGTTCTTCCTTACTTTAACATTATGCTTTCTTTGTCTGTTTTTTTTCCAAAACCCTGTGCTACTTGGAAGACAAGTCACTATTCCTGTCACACTTGTTTATATGTCTGTTCTTTTCTATCATGCATCGTTTAGCCTAAACCCTGTGCTCATTAGCAGGTGGAGTTTGGTGAACTTACACCTGGAATTAAGCCAGCCCGGCTCGCCTAATTACCTCAGTTTCAACTCTGGAATATTTACAATTATTTTCCCTGGCGTTCTATAAGCTAATAATCTTATGTACATTTTCTCTTTTTATGTACTGCTGACGAAATCTGCTGTTACGTCCTGGAAGACCTTTGCGCATGCGTGGATCATATCACTGTCTCTTTTTGTAGATACCTTTGGGATTTTTACCTGGATCCGGATCTATAGTTAATCTTCTTGGCTTATTAACTACCATATACTTCAGTGAAAACCATCTTGTTTACCTTTTGTTTTATTGAGATAAAGAAGTTTTCTAAATTCGTCCATATTGTCAGAAGAAAGATCAGAAACATGACACGTTTCTCGTATTTCCTTGAGAGAAATGATTACAACTTACATTCACATCTCCGGCATTTTCTTCTGAATATTGAACACTTTTCTTCCTTCTTGAACAACTTTCTCTACTTGTTTTCCAACCTCGCTCAACTACCGATATACGACATGAATATTCTTCTGCTACTGACTTCACTGCTTGTACAGAAAATGACGAACCTTATTTCTTTAGTGAACTGGCAACAATAGCCACACGAAATGAACAACTTATTGTTACCATTCATGTCATTATTGCGTAAAAACAACGTTTTCAGTACTGCTAACTTTAACAAAATGTACTTTTCAGTAGAAAGCAAGTTTTGGAGAAACTCACAAGTTTTATGATATTGTTATAGCTATAGGAAGTAAGCTTAACAAAACCATCACATCGAGGGCTTGAATATGCATGTGGATCAATAAAAAAGTGAATTTGGATTTTTTTGTTGTTGTAGAAACCAAGTTTTGCAAAAACGGTCCTCTTTATTTATAAAAACGTAATCATTTATTTCTAAAACTTTATTATTATATTGAAATAAAGTAGACGAAATGTTATTGATGTACATCAAAACATATGTTTTAAATAAAGTAGTAAAAAATTAAATCATACGGAATATTTTGAGCATGGAAAAATTTGGTAAAGGTTTATGCTAAAAAATATAAAGGTTTAAGGTCAAAGAGCATGCGACTTCTCATCTACCACTTCAGTTAATTGGTTGTCAAAATTTGGCACGTGGCAACAATGAAATGATTTCTTTAACCTTGCAATTCATATCATTTCATGTTTCTTTTCGTAGTCTTCTTGCCCTCCCCATATGCACGACTGACACTCCCCTAGAACTTACAAGCGGGTGTCTAGGGGTCAGAAGCCTGTCGGGGAGTCAACGCCACGAAACCACAGAATGGAAAACCTGGTCCGTGGACAGACATGAGTATGAGGAAGTGGATGATATGTACGACTGTCACTCCCCTAGAACTTAGAAGCGGGTGTCTAGGGGTCAGAAATCTGTCGGTGAGCCAACGGCACGAAACAACAGAACGGAGAACCTGGTCCATAGCCAGACATGAGTGTGAGGAAGTGGATGATATGTAGGACTGACACTCCCCTAGGACTTACAAGTGGATGTCTAGGGGTCAGACGTCTGTCGGGAGCCAACGGCACGAAACAACAAAACGGAGAACCTGGTCCATAGCCAGACATGAGTGTGAGGAAGTGGATGATATGTAGGACTGACACTCCCCTAGGTCTTAGAAGCGCTGGTCTAGGGGTCAGAAGTCTGTCGGGAGCCAACGGCACGAAACAACAGAACGGAGAACCTGGCCTGTAGACAGACATGAATGTGAGGAAGTATATGATATGTAGGACTGACAATCCCCTAGGACTTACAAGCGGATGTCTAGGGGTCAGAAATCTGTCGGGGAGCCAACGGCACGAAACAACAGAACGGAGAACCTGGTCCGTAGCCAGACATGAGTGTGAGGAAGTGGATGATATGTAGGACTGACAATCCCCTAGGACTTACAAGCGGATGTCTAGGGGTCAGAAATCTGTCGGGGAGCCAACGGCACGAAACAACAGAACGGAGAACCTGGTCCGTAGCCAGACATGAGTGTGAGGAAGTGGATGATATGTAGGACTGACACTCCCCTAGGACTTAGAAGCGGATGTCTAGGGGTCAGACGTCTGTCGGGAGCCAACGGCACGAAACAACAGAACGGAGAACCTGGTCCATAGCCAGACATGAGTGTGAGGAAGTGGATGATATGTAGGACTGACACTCCCCTAGGACTTACAAGTGGATGTCTAGGGGTCAGACGTCTGTCGGGAGCCAACGGCACGAAACAACAAAACGGAGAACCTGGTCCATAGCCAGACATGAGTGTGAGGAAGTGGATGATATGTAGGACTAACACTCCCCTAGGTCTTAGAAGCGCTGGTCTAGGGGTCAGAAGTCTGTCGGGAGCCAACGGCACGAAACAACAAAACGGAGAACCTGGCCTGTAGACAGACATGAGTGTGAGGAAGTGGATGATTTGTAGGACTGACACTCCCCTACGACTTAGAAGCGCATGTCTAGGGGTCAGAAGTCTGTCGGGAGGCAACGGCACGAAACAACAGAACGGAGAACCTGGCCTGTAGAGACATGAGTGTGAGGAAGTGGAGGATATGTAGGACTGACACTCCCCTAGGACTTGCAAGCGGATGTCTAGGTGTCTAATCTGTCGGGGAGCCAACGGCACAAAACCTCAGAATGGAGAACCTGCTCTAGGCAGGCATGAGTGTGAGGAAGTGGATGATATGTAGGACTGACACTCCCCTAGGACTTGCAAGCGGATGTCTAGGGGTCAGAAGTCTGTCGGGGAGCCAACGGCACGACATCACAGAATGGAGAACCTGCCCTAGCCAGACATGAGTATGAGGAAGTGGATGATATGTACGACTGTCACTCCCCTAGGACTTGCAAGCGGATGTGTAGGTGTCTAATCTGTCGGGGAGCCAACGGCAAGAAACCTCAGAATTGAGAACCCGGTCCTAGGTTTCTCTGTCTTCTTTTGTTTAGGCTTTAATTGTTTTTTAAAGTTATGAATGTGCCTTTTTGTTACAATAATATAATATTTATGTTTGAAGATTCAACCATATGGTTAAATACATGTGTCAGTAAAGAGTAGTTCTTGTAGCTTTGTGAACATGTACATGAGTAACAAATAAATGCTCCACAAGGAACATTTTACACGAACAAAAATGTTGACCATTTTGATTTTCTCTCAAAAATGGCTGTAACCATTTTGTTTAAAATATCGTAAGACAAAATGAAAAATAAAATGTAAATCTTCTTTTCTGGGAATAGCATCTGAAGCTTGCTTTATTCTGGATGAATTTTACGGAAGTTTGCATAACTGCTAAACCGTAAGAGATGGATAAAAACTTGCTGCACAAAAAATGTAGAGCACATCAAAACACGCTTCAACTTACAATGAAACAAGTAATAAGACTTTTTCTGCTAATTTTTTGTCGATTATCATGAAGTAAATAGAAGAATAAGCTTATTAACAAAAATTTGATGCAGAGATGTAGGGAAAGTCATGTGAAGGGAACACATGAGGTTGTTTTGTTTCGGGATATTTCACGTTATTTGCTTCAGTTTTAAAAAGGGTTTTTCGTAAAGAGCTTTGTCAACTCCTGGCAACCCAAAGAAACGGATTTCATTCACATGGCAACCAGCTTTTAAAACATTTGATTATCGTTTTAGACGCTTATATGCCCTCTAACTGCAAGAAAACAACTGAGCTAATGTCTATCTCGAGTAGTATGAAGTAGGTAGAAGCGTAAGCTTTTTAACAACATTTTGTTGCTGAGTTGTAGAGAAAGTCATGCAAATGGCAGCTTCTAGTTTTTTAATAAACAATACATGGGACCACCATATTTACTTCCGTTCAGAAGGAAGCCAAGCTAAGATTTTTGTGTCCGAAGAATCCGCAAGTTTTCGACCTTAAATTTATGGTTTTAAAGGCTAGTAACCACTACACCATACATAAAAACTATTTTAGACAGTTGATGCTGAAAGTGTGTCTTTTATCACATGTCAGTAATTTTAAAGGTAGAAAATCAGTGTTATAAAATTATAACAACTTTGGTTTATGTGTCCACGGCCTCATTCAAGTAGGCCATGACTCTGAAAGCTCAAAGTATCGATCCATAAAATGGAGGATGTCATGAACATGGAATCTGCTGAACCAGACGAAATTATGCAAGCAGCGGAGAGAGCCAAATTACAATGCCTCCGTTGTATACAATGTCTTCGTTGTGTACGAGTAAGATGTCATGTTGTCAGCACTGATGCTAAGCAAGGCAACAACTGAATATCGCAGTCTATTAAGCATAAACTCCGTGAAATAAATAAAACAATCTATTTATAATTATAAATGTTGAGAATAGTGTATGACGCACGTGTTAAAATTGTTTTATATTGCTCGTAGCTTCCTACTCAGAAAATAAAACACAATTTTTATCACGTATATCATAAATAAATTATACATTAAACATTGGAAGGTTCTTCCGTATTCCTCTGTCTCTGTTTTATTTAAATTAAGACTTAAGACACTCTCTGTCTCTTGCACATCTAGATCACAGATGTCTCCACTTGCTGGTTAAACAAGTCCGCCATTTTCTTCCTGTCCCATGTAACTGTTTTATAAGTCCATCTGTCGTACATGTGGCCCCCCCATTTCCTCTGAGACGCTCCGCCATGATATTTGCAGTACATGGTTTTCTCTAGGCCATTGAAAGAGAACGGAATTTCAATGACATCACATGGGGACCAAACTTTAAACGATTTGACTTGTCCTTTAATCTAGTGAATTTCCTTATTTCTGTTTTTTCTCCAGGAAAAAATATAATAAGGCTACTTTTGGTAATGTTTATCTAGATTACAAGATATCGGTAGAAGATTAAGCTTTTGCAAGAATAGTGTGTTACAGAACAGGTAGAGAAAGTTGTGTGAATGGAAAACATCAGATTTTTAATTTCTCTACATGTACTATATACATATCGTATAGGAAAGGTACTGTATTGCACCAAAAATTGGATATGCAGGCCTCAAGGGAAATATACGTTTTCAAGTCAAAAAAAAGAATTTTAGAAAAAGGCCCGCGTGTGTGTGTATTGACAGCAGAGTTCAAAAACTTAAAGACCGTTAAATATCAAACTTGGTATTTGAGTTTGGTATCTTTCAAGGATTTTGATTAAACTGCGCATATTAAAGCTATTTACATTGAAATGTATATGTTGAATTTTGTGAGATTAGCCTCTGAAGACCTCTTTATTCTGGATGACGTTTGCCCAACAAGAACTGCAAGTCTCGACAAAACACACAACTTTTGTCCTCTATTTTTTTGTGGAGGTAACCGTTTCTGAGATATTATTGGTTCCAAGTTTGAAATATACTTTTCTCAGACAGAAAGGTCCATTTTTCTTTTGTTGTACTCCTGACCAAGCAAAGAAGTGAATTTGAATGATAGTTCAGCTCAACTATTAGAGCACCAATGCAATGACAGACATTAGGCAATTTCAACCAATGGTGGTCATCTGACTGGAGCGATATTGTGGAAACATCTTACCGCAGCTGATGTTCATTTCTTTGAAATCTTGTCGCACCCGACGTTCGTTTGTTTAATCTCCTCTCTTGGTAACAAGGTGACAGCCAACCTTCACTTTTAATAACTGTCAGTTCCACAATTATACTCTCAGTTAACTCAGTTGCAATGTTTATTTAAACTTTTATCCAATTTATAATATATTTAGTTAAAAAAAGGAGTGAAAATAGTAATTATTTGTATTTCTTATGTATGAGATGAATGAAATAACCTCAAATAAAATAAAGTTTGTTTCCATTTCATGTGTTAGTTATTAAAAGCTGAAATAAAATAATTGTTCCCTATTTCTATTGATGCTATAGACATTCGTACATTGGGCGTAGACACGGTCGGCTATGTCATAATTCAGGAGGCAGTGAAGAAAAAAAAAAAAAAAAACATTCCGTAAATAAAGATGGTCTCATTTGAGAACTAATGTAAGTATTACAACAGTCTCTTGTCTTATCAAACACAACTCGTGTTTTCATCTGTTAGGACAAATCACTCGTGATATTACTTGTGACAATCGCATAACGACAGCTTTTAAAACATTTGACTATCACTTTAGCACAGTGGATTCCTTTAGTTGCCTTCTACTTATAAGCAACTAAGTAATAAGAACATTCTGCTAATGTTTATCTCGATTAGCATGGTGTAGAAACAAGAATTATCTTTTGTAAGAAGTTTCTTTGTGGAACAGCTAGAGAAATTCTTGTGAAAGTAACACATCAAATTTCTTCCAAAATGTTCATACGATTTGATAGTAAATTGGGAACAAGGGCGCATTACGACATTGACCCCTGAACTTTTGTGTTTGGAAAGAAGTGCAAGACAGACATTTTCACTAAGAATTCAGAGAGCGCGCTGCACCGGATGCTGGCGATGACGTCTCAGATACTGCCCTCTAATCTGACAAGGAAAGCTCTCGACGTTTTCCGAATCGAAATGAAAATAATTCCAAGGGGCAGGAGCTAACATCAGGCATTCTTTAAATGTAGACGCAGGTCAATGATCTCCACCGTGGTTCAAGCAAATATTCACATGCACATTATGAGACATGTCTGCCAACTGCAGGCGTCAGGGAACAAAAACTCTGATACAAAATATTTACACGGTTTATCATCATCATTAACATATCTCTTAGCAAATCCAAGAAATTACACTCTAGCATCGAAAAAAAATGTGTTTAGTAACCGTCGCTCTTACTAGATGGCAGTTAAAGTTTCAGCTCTATCCATCACGTGGTTTCGTTGGATGAAGTTCATGGCACATCTGCTCCTGCGTTTGCAACAATTTACAATTGGATAAATGAATTTCAACGTGGCCGTACATCCACAAATGATGAACATCGTTCCGGACGTCCAGTAGAAGTGACTTCCTCCGAAATGATTGACAAAATCCAGGACATGGTTTTGAGAGATCGATGAATCAAACTTGACGAAATAGTAGAGGCCACAGACATATCACAGTGTTCAGTGTTCTCGATTTTGCACCAACAATTAGGCCTTGTTAGATGGGTGTCGTGTTTGCTGTCAATGGAGAATAAACGTGGTTTGACACTATTTCGTCGACATCCCGACGAGTTTCTGCGTCGATACATAACTGTGGATGGAACATGGTTACACTACTACACTCCAGAGACAAAAGTACACTCGCAACAGTGGCGAACCGGCTCCGAAGAAGGCAAAGGTGGTGAAATCTGCAGTCAAGGTCTTTTGAATGCACGCGGAATCATCTACATCTATTACTTACAGAATGGAAGAACGATAAATGGAGAGTGTTATTCATCGTCATTCCATTGGTTGAACGGAAAAAAAACTCCAACTGGCAAAGAAAAATATTCTCCTCCACCTGTGCAGTTTCGATGGCGAAAATTGTACAATTAACGTTCGAATTACACAAAATCCACTTATTTACCAAATTTTGCCCCAACTGACTTTTTTACCTTCTCTACGTACTACGTACATAGTGTATAGAGAAGGTATTGTAATGCACCCACAAACTCCATACTGTGATTTTACCGGAAATACATGTTTTGGGACCCCTAAATACAAAAAAAAATCATTTTTAGAAAAATGTCCGTGTGTGTGTCTGTCTGTCTGTGTGTGTGTGTATCTGTGGGCCTATAGCTCAAAAACGAAAAGCCCTTTAAATACGAAACTTGGTATTTAAGATTGGTATCTTCCAAGAATGCGACAGGAAGATTTTCAAGAAAATCCCCTCACCCCAACTACCCTTCACATTTTCAAGAAAATCCCCTCACCCCAACTACCCTTCACATTTTCTAGAAAATCCCCTCACCCCAACTACCCTTCACATTTTCAAGAAAATCCCCTCATCCCAACTACCCTTCACATTTTCTAGAAAATCCCCTCACCCCAACTACCCTTCACATTTTCAAGAAAATCCCCTCACCCCAACTACCCTTCACATTTTCAAGAAAATCCCCTCACCCCAACTACCCTTCACATTTTCAAGAAAATCCCCTCACCCCAACTACCCTTCACATTTTCAAGAAAATCCCCTCACCCCAACTACCCTTCACATTTTCAAGAAAATCCCCTCACCCCAACTACCCCTCACATTTTCAAGAAAATCCCCTCACCCCAACCACCCTTCACATTTTCTAAAATTTTGATTTTCTAAAAAATGATTGTAACGATTTTTATTAAAATGTTGTATTTTAAATAAATATACCTAACAAATAAAATGTAAATCTAATTTTTGGGAACAGCCTAAAAGACTACTTTATTCTGCATGAATTTTACCGAATTTTGTATAAGCCGTAAGAGATGGGCAAAAACTTACCTAAAAGAAAATATAGGTCACGTTAGAACACACAATTTATGTCATATACATTTTTTTCGTAGAGTGGATCGTTTTTTATATATTCCTTGTTATTGGTTTCAGCTTTGAAAAAGTTATACTTTACTCATAGAGGTTTTTTTCAATTCCTGTCTGTACAAACAAAGGAATTTCAGCCACATATGAACCAGCTTTTGACTATCACTTTAACCTATGGTGCTCCCTTATTTCGCTTCTACTTACAAGGAAGCAAGTAATAAGACTATCACTTTAACCTATGGTACTCCCTTATTTCGCTTCTACTTACAAGGAAGCAAGTAATAAGACTATTTCTGCTGATTTTTTCTCGATTAGCATGAAGTAAAAATAAGCAGAAGCTTTTAATTATTTAAGAGAAAGTCATGTGAATTGAAAACATCAGATTTTAGTTATAGCACACCATTTGTTACTTTTTTGGATGTATCGGTTTTTAAAAGTTTGCATGACATGCGCATTGCATGGAGATTGTCGTGTGAGGGCAGATAAAGCCGACAGCTCACAGCGATGTATCACAGCAGGGGATTGTCTTCTTATCAGCAAACACAAGACCGCTTTGCCGGTTAAGCCACAATGGCGTTATTTTGTTTACCCTGCAGTTGCAAATATTGGGAAGTGGGATTCAATTACCTCATTTTGAATGGAGATTAGGTGCATTTAGATTGGCTCGCCTGCAGTAATCTCTATAATCAATGACCGATTTGGCATTATTTCAGCGATTCGCCCCCTTACATTTCAAACTGGAACAATGGTGTTGATGACGCCCATTTATAACAGCGGCTGTCTTAACGGACCAGAAGTAATCCGTGTGCCACCAGGGGCGTTAGCCCACGTGTTCAACCTTTCTTAAATTGATGGATGCAAAAATTGTGAAAAATTTACAAATTACTTTTTACCTTCTCTAGTGTATATGTACAAATAAATAAATAAAATTCTAAAGTACTCCATCCAGGTGTCTCATTTGTTAAACCGGGAGGTGATTTTCAAATTATTATGTTTGTTATCCAAAGCATTAGTTTCCAAGTCCTACTGCATTAACTTAAATGCATAAATTAAAACAAAGCATGGTAAAAACTACTGAATACAATTTAAAGATAATTAAATTACTAATGGTGGTAACGAGCTATCATCTAACGCGTAAACTCTTAATTTAAATAAATGTATAACTAGCCGGTATTATGTGCTACCTTAATTTTTAATTTCTTATTCATCTCATTGTTTATGTATGAATCTTTAATTCTGGTTAAATAGTAATATTTAACACATAAGTAATACATTTAATATGTATTTTGGCAATTGTTAAGTGTATTTATTTTATTACTATTTGTCTCATCAACTTATATAGATTATTATTATTATTATTATTATTATTATTATTGTTATTAACTTTTCAGATTATTTATTACTTTACTTTTCATCATTAGTAATAAATATTATTTCATTTTGTCTTTCCTTTTTATACATATACCTAACGTGCATAGTAAATAGAGAAGGTATTGTATTCCACTCACAAATTTGATACCGAGATTTCACCGCAAATATATGCTTTGAGTCATCCTGATTAAAAAAAAGTTGTAGGAAAAGGTCTCTTTTCGTCTTTTTGTGTGTGTGTGTGTCTGAGTTGTGTCTGTGTTGTGTCTGTGTTGTGTCTGTGTTGTGTCTATGTGTGTCTGTGTGTGTCTGTGTGTGTCTGTGTTGTGTCTATGTGTGTCTGTGTTGTGTCTGTGTTGTGTCTATGTGTGTCTGTGTGTGTCTGTGTTGTGTCTCTGTGTGTCTGTGTGTGTCTGTGTTGTGTCTGTATTGTGTCTGTGTAGTGCCTGTGTGTGTCTGAGTTGTGTCTGTGTGTGTCTGTGTGTGTCTGTGTTGTGTCTATGTGTGTCTGTGTGTGTCTGTGTTGTGTCTGTGTTGTGTCTGCGTGTGTGTCTGTGTTGTGTCTGTGTGTGTCTGTGTGTGTCTGTGTTGTGTCTGTGTGTGTCTGTGTGTGTCTGGGTGAGTCTGTGTTGTGTCTGTGTTGTGTCTGTGTTGTGTCTGTGTTGTGTCAGTGTTGTGTCTGTGTTCTGTCTGTGTTGTGTCTGTGTTGTGTCTGTGTGTGTCTGTGTTGTGTCTGCGTGTGTGTCTGTGTGTGTCTGCGTGTGTCTGTGTGTGTCTGTGTTGTGTCTGTGTTGTGTCTGTGTTGTGTCTGTGTGGTGTCTGTGTGGTGTCTTTGTTGTGTCTGTGTTGTGTCTGTGTTGTGTCTGTGTGTGTCTGTGTGTGTCTGTGTTGTGTGTCTGTGTGTGTCTGTGTTGTGTGTCTGTGTTGTTTGTCTGTGTGTTTCTGTGTTGTGTCTGTGTGTGTCTGTGTGTGTCTGTGTTGTGTCTGTGTGTGTCTGTGTATGTCTGTGTTGTGTCTGCCTGTATTTATCTGCGTGTGTCTGGGTGTGTCTGTTGTGTCTGTGTTGTGTCTGTGTATGTCTGTGTGTGTCTGTGCTGTGTCTGTGTGTGTCTGTGTTGTGTCTGTGTTGTGTCTGCGCGTATTTGTCTGCGTGTGTGTCTGTGTGTGTCTGTGTTGTGTCTGCGCGTATTTGTCTGCGTGTGTGTCTGTGTGTGTGTCTGGGTGTGTCTGTGTGTGTCTGTGTTGTGTCTGTGTGTGTGTCTGGGTGTGTGTCTGTGTGTGCGTCTGGGTGTGTCTGTGTGTGTCTGAGTGTGTGTCTGGGTGTGTCTGTGTTGTGTCTGTGTTGTGTCTGGGTGTGTGTCTGGGTGTGTCTGTGTTGTGTCTGTGTTGTGTCTGGGTGTGTGTCTGGGTGTGTCTGTGTTGTGTCTGTGTTGTGTCTGGGTGTGTGTCTGGGTGTGTCTGTGTTGTGTCTGTGTTGTGTCTGGGTGTGTGTCTGGGTGTGTCTGTGTTGTGTCTGTGATGTGTCTGAGTGTGTGTCTGGGTGTGTCTGTGTTGTGTCTGTGTTGTGTCTGGGTGTGTGTCTGGGTGTGTCTGTGTGTGTCTGCGTGTGTGTCTGTGTGTGTCTGAGTGTGTGTCTGGGTGTGTCTGTGTTGTGTCTGTGTTGTGTCTGGGTGTGTGTCTGGGTGTGTCTGCGTGTGTGTCTGTGTGTGTCTGGGTGTGTGTCTGTGTGTGTCTGTGTTGTGTCTGCGCGTATTTGTCTGCGTGTGTGTCTGTGTGTGTGTCTGGGTGTGTGTCTGGGTGTGTCTGTGGGTGTGTCTGTGTGTATTTGTGCGCGCATAAGTGGAAAACATAAAGTTGTTAAATACCCATCTTATATTTAAGTTTTCTCTCCCAAGTATGCGACTCGCAGATTTTAGGTGAACCCCCCCTCCCCACCTCGAACTACCCTTTACATGAACCACTTTTTTGAAATTTTAGTTTTCATAAAAATGACTCCAGCAGGTTTGATTGAAATGACGCATATTAAATATATTTACACGACAAATATAATGTAGGATTAAATGTTCACGAAATAGACCTCTTTATTCCTGATGAATTTCACCGTAAGAGATAGACAACGGCTTACTCAATAAAAGAGCTAGAAGCCCGCCTGGGTAGTGTGGTGGTCACATTCAAAAGGTCGTGAGTTTGAATCTAGCTTAGGGTGAGTTACCCAGATAAGGTTTTTTTCTCGGGGTTTTCCCTTATCCTGAATAGACGAATCTCGAGTAACTTCAAGCTCCATGGACCCCGAGATCATTTGAGCATCATTTTACAGATTTCATCCATCGTCCGATATGACAACCAGGTTAAAGGACGTTAAACTAAAAAAACAACCAACTAAAAACAAAACGGGTAGATTTCGTTCAAACACACAATTTATATCACATACATTTTTATGTGGAGTTTACTTTTATCTTGTTATTGGTTTCAGTATTAAAATACTTAAACTTTTCTCGTTGGGGAATTTGTCGACACATGGCAATGAAAAGAAACGGATTTCAACCACATGGCAGCCAATCTTTAAAACGTTTGATTATTGTTTTAGCCTAGTGTATTCACTTATTTCCCTTCTACTTACAAGAAAACATTTCAACCACATGGCAGCCAATCTTTAAAACGTTTGATTATTGTTTTAGCTTAGTGTATTCACTTATTTCCCTTCTACTTACAAGAAAACATTTCAACCACATGGCAGCCAACCTTTAAAACATTTGATTATTGTTTTAGCTTTTGTGTATTCACTTATTTCCCTTCTACTTACAAGAAAACATTTTAACCACATGGCAGCCAACCTTTAAAACGTTTGATTATTGTTTTAGCTTAGTGTATTCACTTATTTCTCTCCTACTTACAAGAAAACATTTTAACCACATGGCAGCCAACCTTTAAAACGTTTGATTATTGTTTTAGCCTAGTGTATTCACTTATTTCCGTTCTACTTACAAGAAAACATTTCAACCACATGGCAGCCAACGTTTAAAACGTTTGATTATTGTTTTAGCCTAGTGTATTCACTTATTTCTCTTCTACTTACAAGAAAACATTTCAACCACATGGCAGCCAACGTTTAAAACGTTTGATTATTGTTTTAGCTTAGTGTATTCACTTATTTCCCTTCTACTTACAAGAAAACATTTCAACCACATGGCAGCCAACCTTTAAAACGTTTGATTATTGTTTTAGCCTAGTGTATTCACTTATTTCCCTTCTACTTACAAGAAAACATTTCTGCTAACGTTTTGTTTCGATTGGATTAAAGTAGATAGAAAAATATGCTTTTTGACAATAATTCGTTACAGGGATGTAGAGAAAGTCGTGTGATTTTTACCTCTTGTATTATTCTGTGAGGAGCAATGATCGTGGAGAAATGTACGATCACAGTAACATTGTTTTGAACTCGGGTGTTGAACACCAGTTTTTAGACACTCCTGAATATTTATAAATGGTTTCTTTACGTATTTCACGGACTTGATGCTCAAAGCGCTGCGATTTTCAGCTGTGACGTTGTTTTGTATCAGTGTTGACTGGCTACAGAACTACAAAATTCGATATAACAGTGGAAATAATAAAATGTCTTGTTCCATTCTATATTGACGTTCATATCTTTCGCCATTTTATGAATCGATAGAAACAAAAAAACAAAGTTTGCTACATTGAAGTGTTATAATTTTACATCTCTGTACTCATTTGCTATAGAACTGGAGCTTCGGTACTGAATATTTTTTAAAAATGCATCACATGAAAACAAATTTACATAACGAAAATTATTTTTTCTACGACCGAGCGTAATTGAGTAGTTTACGAGCTCATTTCAGATCGCAAACTTGTTTTTTACGGAATCCACGCGCAAAGAAGTGCAGCAAGCGTAAAGTAATTTTGTTCCAACTTTACGATATTAGTGTGTATACATCAACAGACAAACAATGCCATAGCCGGGATTTGAAGCATGGATCTCCTAGTCTCTAGCCAGTTGCTCTGAACACTGAGCTACCATGGCAACATGTCGGCATGATATTAAATTTCTCAGCTGACTCGCATGTTTCCCGGTAAACCACAAAGTGATCTCAAATTGTTTTGAGATGACAACCCCAATGGCGACTTACAATGCCATAAGTACTTTAAGACCCATTATTTATAGTATAACCAACTATTATGGTCAATCGATTTTTGTCCACACAAGCCAGTGTTGACCATAATAGTTGGTTACACTATAAATAATGGGTCTTAAAGTACTTACAACATTGTAAGTCGCCATTGGGGTTGCTATTTTAAAATAATTTGTGGCTTACCGGGAAATTTGCGAGTCAGTTGAGAAATTCAATGCCATGCCGACATGTTGCCATGGTAGCTCAGTGGTCAGAGCAACTGACTAGGGACCAGGAGATCCGTGCTTCAAATCCCGGCTATAGCATTAAACTTTTCCGTTTATCCAACACATGGTTTATAGGGAAAACAAATTAAAGCAATAATATTGGTTTGTCATGGCCTGCTATAACCGAACCGTCATCGCGCCAAGAAATGCCAAATAAATAACCAACCATAATTTTTGGTGAATGGCTCAAACTTAACCTCAAATTTATTTCATCTTTCGTTGCTCTTCTTTTAATATCAGAAAATGCACGTAGAAGAAACATTGTATGCTACGCGAGCGTAAAGTTCTTTTTGATTCTCGTTTCACAATATTCCCGCTCGAATCAAAACCCTTAACTTCACGCTCTTATATCATAATTAGAATTTTTGCTATGTATGTTATATACTGGTATTTTGCAAATTTCACCAAGGAACCGTTGTAACTAGCTGGTTCCTGGCTATGACACCGACCAGGAGAAAGCGCTCTCGTTCCTTGTTATTGTACTTAAAGTTAGAATTGTTTCGATAGAGGACGACGCCCCGCAGGTGTAGCTCTGGCCGAGGGTCGCATGTTCGACCCCAACTCAGGAAGAGAGTCTTGCGCGTGGGTTACTCTCGATGTGGCAGTTGGTTGTTCCGCATTTCACGGACTGTTGGGTACGCCGCTGCGGTCAGCCACCGAAATTAGCTTCAGTATCTGTTGGCGTCGTGTTGGGTGTGGTCACTTCACCACCCGGACCACTTCATGGCCTTCCTCAAACTGCTGTAAATATCATGATGTCTAACAAATATACTGGGCAAGCAACGGAATTTACTTTTCAAGCTAATTCATTACGAATATGAAAGAAAGAGTATTTTTTCTCAAAGATTGAGAAAATTTACAACTCTTAACAACTTAGGAGCAAGTCCATGTTTCATTCGTAATTATAGGAATTTGATGAGGAAGTTTAAGGAAACTCGCTCTGTTACTGATAAGAAGAAATCTGAAAGAACAAAGGTAATCAATGTTGTCACTTTTGCTGAGATGATTCATATTTACTACACTCCTGCAAAACAATTAGCTACCCAGATCTTTAGTGATTGTGTCATCAGTAGACACTTTGCAGCAAAGTGGCCCCCACGATCTCCAGATCTCTATCCGACCGACCGAATTTTGCTTGTGGTGTTAGATTAGATAGGATTCTGTAGGTTGGCTTTGGGCAGCAAGACCTTGTCAAGGCCTAGTGCTAAAGCTTATAATCACATCACTGTACTATACTAAAGTGCTCCAAGTACTTCATTATCTCCATGCACACACAACAAAATTAATGTTGGAATGTAGAAATCCATATAATTTCATTGTGTACAACTGATGCAATATCACATGATAATTTTCTAATTATCGACATAATAGTTACTGCTAGTAATTATATAAAACTAAAATATGATTATTGTATTATGTGCTCTCACAGGTGCATACATGTTACAATTTACAAATATGTTACAGTATTTATAGTGCAAAAATGTCCAAATTTACAGTTATTGTTAAAAAGCTTATTTTTACATCTACAAAATGCTAATCGAGATCAAAATTAGCTGAAATTGTCTTGTTACTTGCTTCCTAGTAAGTAGAAGGTAAATTAGGGAATACACTAGGCTAAAATGATAGTCAAAACCTGGGTACTATGTGCCTTTTTTTGTAGGGACAGGAGTTGACAAACTCCAAGATGAGAAAAGTTAAGTATTTTAAAGCTGAAACCAGTAACAAGCAACATTTAAAACACGACCAACTCCACGAGAAAAGTATACAACATAAATTGTGTGTTTTAACTTGGTCTACATTTTTATACACTAAGTTTTTTTCCATCTCTTACGGTTTACCAGTTATGTTAAATTCCGCAAATTCTTCCAGAATAAAGTAGTCTTCAGAGGCTATTACAAGAAAATTCAAGATATACATTTTATTTGTCATAAATATATTTAATATACCACATTAATAAAAAATTTAGGGTCATTTTTGAGAAAAACAAACTTTCTAAAATATTTCCATGTAAAGGGTGGTTGAGGGTGAGGAGATTTTCTTGAAAAACTTAAATATCAAGTTTAGTATTTAAGGGTCTTTTCGTTTTTCAGCTATGCTGCAAACACAAACATGGACATTTTTTTGATTTCTTTTTATTCAGGGGAGACACAAATGTTGGGTGTAATATAATACCTTCTCTATACACTATGTACATAGTACGTATAGAGAAAGCAAAAAGTCATCTGATACAATCGTGCATGTCCTAGTATTACATACAGAACGAGTTTTCCTGACGCATGTAACAAATATACAGAATACTGTACACGGAGATGCATGTATAGCAAAAAAGGACATCTTTCTCTTATTTTATAAAATCCTATTGTAACCTAGTATATGTTTATCCTATCTCATATAATATTTATTCCATTTCGTAGTCGACTTACCCTCCCCGTATGTAGCACTGACACTCCTCTAGAAATGAAATGGAGTGTTATTTATGGACGCTCTTTAACTGCTGTGGTTCTCAGCGTCCCATCCTATACTGGGAGTGAAAGACCGCTTAATTTTGCTCAGAGGCAAAGAACCTCCATCAGGCTTGAGGTTCTTTAACGTGCCGTAAATCTACGACACGGGACCAACGGCATTACTTACCTTCCGAAGGAAGCCATGCTAAGGATTTTTACGCCCGAAAAAATCCATCGTCCTCTGCCGGGTTTGAACCCGCGACCTTGGGTATATGAAGTTAGATGGTAACCTTACATCACGGGGGACGACACTCCCCTAGGAATTACAAGCGGATGTATAATGGTCAGAAGCCTGTCGGGAAGCCAACGGCACGAAACAACAGAATGGAGAACCTGGCCCGAGCCAGGCGTGAGTGTGAGGAAGTGGATCATATGTAGGACTGACACTCCCCTAGGACTTACAAGTGGATGTCTAGGGGTCCGAAGACTGTCGGGGAGCCAACGGCACGAAACACAGAATGGACAACCTGGCCCATAGCCAGACATGAGTATGAGGAAGTGGATCATATGTAGGACTGACACTCCCCTAGGACTTACAAGTGGATGTCTAGGGGTCCGAAGTTTGTCGGGGAGCCAACGGCACGAAACACAGAATGTAGAACCTGGCCCATAGCCAGACATGAGTATGAGGAAGTGGATGACATGCAGGTTGACACTCCCCTAGGACTTACAAGTGGGTGAATAGAGGTCAGAAGCCTGTCGGGGAGCCAACGGCACGAAATCACAGAATGGAGAACCTGGTCCGTAGCCAGACATGAGTGTGAGGAAGTGGATGATATGTAGGACTGACACTCCCCTAGGACTTACAAGTGGATGTCTAGGAGTCAGAAGCCTGTCGGGGAGCCAACGGCACGAAATCACAGAATGGAGAACCTGGTCCGTAGGCAGACATGAGTGTGAGGAAGTGGATGATATGTAGGACTGACACTGCCCTAGGACTTACAAGAGGATGCTAAGAGTCAGAAGTGGCAGATAAATCGTCTGTTTTATTAGATCTCCATTTTTGTAATAGGGTTTTGTCTCTCTCTTGCGGTTTACGGGACCTCAAAACATATATTTCCGGTGAAATCAGAATTTCGGGTGGAATACATTACCTTCCCTAGCTATTATGTATATACAGCCAGAAAACTAAACATTTTTATTTTCGGACTCAGAGAACATCAAAACATGTATTTCCTTTGTAACTCAGTATATAATTTTTGGGTGGAATACAATACCTTCCCTAGCTGCTATGTACATACGGCCAGAAAACTAAAAATGTTTATTTTCGGACTCAGGGGACCTCAAAAGCTGTATTTGCGGTGAAATCTGTGTATCAAATACGACCTTCTGTATCCACTACGTATATTTGAAACATGTGCTACATTAGCACTAAACGTCGTTCTGCTCACTGTCCGAGGTTTTCCAACATTTTCTGACCTTAGAAGTAATTTAAAACAGCAAGCTGTGCATCTTGTTGATTCTTGTACAACTCAACGCTAAAATAATAATTTAAAGTTGAACGTTTTCTGTTCGCTCTCGCAACAAATAATTGGGGCAGTAAACTAACGTCAATTATAAAATTGAAGGGGAGTTTTCAAGTGTTATTAACTTTCTCTAATGGTGTATTTATTAGTAAATATGCCCCTTAGACATCCTCAAGCAGCTTGGCTTCAGTTAAATGTACACAAGTACTTCTGAGGGCACTTCAGTGCCTTTCTTAAAATCACAGAGCTCAGAACGTACATTACCAAGAGGGCGAATACAATATTCTGACTTCACTGTTTAACCTTAATCGTAAACTCTGACGTGTTTAATTCACATGACTTTCTTTCTCTGTTCTTACAAACAAATTACTCTTAGATATGAATATTATACTTGAAATACCTTATATGTAAGTTAATCATTTGGTAATGTAAGCTAAATTAACAATTCATTTATTAATTGCCATGCAACAAGCACTGTAAGAGTTTGAGAGGTCATTAATACTTACAGTACAATTAGGAAATGACGTAACACTCAAGACATGTGCTACTTCAAGTAAAGAGTCTATTGCACAATTCATTAACAAAAGACTGTATAAGAAGGCTTTGTCCATATAATTTAGATGTTAGCCTTTAATTTGTTCACATCGAGAATTCATTTTTACTTTCTCTACACGTACTATGTACATAGTGTATAGAGAAGGTATTGTGATGCAATCAAAAATTCGATACCGAGATTTCACCGGAAATACATGTTTTGGGTCCCCCTGAAATAAAAAAAAAACATTTTTAGACAAATGTCCCTGTGTGTATGTGTGTGTGTGTGTGTGTGTGTCTGTGGGCACCATAGCTCAAAAAGGAAAGACCGCTAAATACCAAAGGTGGTAATTAAGTTTGGTATCTTCTAGGGATAAAACACAAATATATCCAAGAAATTCCCCCACCCCAAGCTAGCCTTTTTGGTTTTCTCAAAATTATTCTAACGATTTTGATTAAAATATCGTGTATTAAACATACTTACCTGACAAATAAAATGTATATCTTGAATTTTCTGGGAATAGCCTCTGAAGACTACTTTATTCTGGATGAGTTTTCGGAATTTTGCATAACTGCTAAACCGTAAGAGATAGACTAAAACTTACCACACAACAAATATAACGTGCTCTACGTTTTTGTGTGGTAAGTTTTTGTCTATCTCTTATGGTTTAGTAGTTTAAAATTCATCCGGAATAAAGTTGTCTTCAGAGGCTATTCCCAGAAAATTTTATGTGTCAGGTAAATATCCTTAATATATTATATTTTATTAAAAATCTTTAGAGTCATTTTTGAGAAAATCAACATTTTCGAAAAAAGTTCCACGGTAGTTGGGGTGGGGATTTTCTTGAAAATCTTCGGGTCGCATCTTTGCAAGATATCAAACTTAAATACCAATTTTGGTATCTAACGCTCTTTAGAAACACACACACGGACGTTTTTCAAGATATTCTTTTTTTTTTTTTGGATTCAGGGGTGCCCAAAACATGAACTTTCGGTGAAATCTCGGTATCGAATTTTTGGGTGGAAAGCAATACCTTCTCTATATACTATGTACATAGTACGTGTAGAGAAAGTTAAAATAAATGGTATAAATCGTGTATTTTAATGAGATTCGCATTTTTAGGTAGTAAGTTCTTGTTTATCTCCTATGGTTTAACCGTTATAAAAATTCCAAAGTTTATCCGGAATAAAGAGGTCTTCAGAAGGTATTCATCAAAAAATTCAAATTATACATTTTATTTTTGATGAATTATCTTTAATATACGACATTTTAATCATAATCGTTGGATACATTTTTGGGAATAATAACATTTTCAAAAATATTTCCACGTAAAGGGTAGTTTATGTGAGAGCGTTTTCTCATGAATCTTCATGTCGCATCCTTGGAAGATACTAAACATAAATACCAACACGCATATGAAGTTTTTGCTGAAAATGCTTATTTCGGAATCAGGAGACCGCAAAACATAATTCCGGTGAAATCTTGACATCAAATTGCTGGTTAAATACAATACCTTTTATACATACTCTGTATATTGTATGTACATACCTGGTAGATAAAGTAAAAAGTAGTCGTAATCCTTTTTTGTTTTGTTTTACTCTTGGTCATTCAAAGAGTTTCAAATTTTAATTACAATCACTTAGCAAACAGATTTTAAAACATTTACTATCACTTTATGCCAGTGTATTCCCTTCTACTCACAAGGAAGCAAGTAATAAGACAATTTCTGTTAATGTTTATTTCGATTAGAATGGGCTAATAGAATGATAATCTTCTGTAAGAATAGTTTTTATGTGGAGAAAGTCGTGTGAATAGAACACCAGAGTTTTACTTTCTCTATACGTACTATGTACATTGTTTATATAGAAGGTATTGTATTGCACCCAAAAATTCGATACCGAGATTTCACCGCAAATATATATTTGAGACATCTTGAAACCAAAAGAAATCACTTTTAGAATCATGTGTGTTTGTGTATGTGTGTGTGTGTGCGTGTGTGTGCTTCTGCGCCTGCATAGCACAAATATGGAAAGACCTTAATTTGATATTTAAGTTCGGTATCCTCCAAGGATGCGACACGAATCCCCCCCCCACCTCAAACTGCCCTTTACATGGAATAATTTTCGAAAACTTAGATTTTTTTCAAAATTAGCGCTAACAATTTTTGTTAAAATACCGTATATTAGAGATATTTACATGACAAATAAAATATATATGTTGATGTTTGAGGGAATCGCCTGTGAATACTTCTGCATTCTGGATGATTTTAACTGGCAAACCTTAAGAGATAGACAAAAACTTACTGCACAAAAAATGTAGATCTCATTAAAACACTCAATTTACGTCATATACATTTTTTGTAGACTTAAGCGTTTCCGAGATATTCCGAATTATTGGTTTACATTTCAGCCACTTAAACTTTTCTCAAACGGGAAGACATCTTTCTTCTCGTTTCTCCTTTGTTTACTCGTGGCAAGCAAAGAGGTTAGAATTTCAAGTGTTACACATAGCGACCGGCTTTTAAAGGACGCTTTAGCCCGTACATTTTCTTATTTCTGTTCTACTTACAAGGAGCTAGTAATAAGACTTATGTTTATTTTGATGTAGATAACAGGTTAATGTTTTGAATAATAGGTTAGAATTTCAAGTGTTACACATAGCGACCGGCTTTTAAAGGCCGATGCTATCGCTTTAGCCCGTACATTTCCTTATTTCTGGTCTACTTACAAGGAGCTAGTAATAAGACTTGTTTATTTTGATGTAGATAACAGGTTAATGTTTTGAATAAGAGGTATGTTTACCGAACAGCTAGACGTCATCATGTAAATAGAACACATCAGGTTTTTGCCCTTCTACTTACAAGGAAGCAAGTAATAAGACAATTTCTGTTATTGTGTATTTTGATTAGCATCAAGTAGTTAAATGAATAAACTTTTTAACAATAATTTGTTGCAGGAATGTAGAGAAAGTCATGGGAATGTAACATCAGATTGTTTTTGGATTCAGTGGGTCCCAAATCATATTTCCGATGAAATCTTGGTATCTAATTTTTGGGTACATTACAATACCTTCTCTATACACTATGTACATAGTACGTGTAGAGAAAGTAAAATTGTAGTGGTAACCCATTTTCTTTTGTTTTTCTCCTAGTTATCCTCAGAGCTTCAAATTTCAATGTGAGTGGCATAGTGACAGTTTTTAAAACGTTTCACTATCACTTTATCCTCTTCTACTTGTTGCCCTCCGTGGTGTAATGGTTACCATGCTGACTTCATATACCCAAGGTCGCGGGTTCAAACGAGGATAAAAGTCCTTAGCATGGCTTCCTTCGGAGAGGAAGTAAAGCCGTTGTTCCCGGGTCGTAAAAGATCCTCAAGCCTGATAGAGAGGCCTCTGAGCAAAATTAAGCGGTCTTTCACGCCCAATTTAGAATGGGACGCTGAGAACTGCAGCAGTTAAAGAGCGTCCATAAAAAACACGTCTTTTCCATTTTTCCCTTCTACTTACAAAAAAAAAAAAAAAAAGCTATAAGACAATTTGTGTTAATGTTTATCTCGATTAGCATGACGTAGATAGAAGAATAAACGTTTTTGTAAGAATAGTTTGTACATAGACCAGGTAGAGAAGGTGGTGAAGTGAGGTTATAGCCGTGACCACGCCATGTTTCTTTGTGAGCATTTCTCTCATTGCACAAACACTCGTGTAATGTGTCATAATGGTGGAGTTGCCGGGCGATTAATCTTCAAGCACGTGCTACAGCAGCGCCATCAGTATGCCGTCCACGTGCACTCCGACCCCGTCACGTGACCCCAGTTCCATGGCAATTAGTGCTCGCCGTCAGATATTAATTTCCGGCATTCGAAAACAATCCAATAGCGGCACAAACGTTAACTCG
The DNA here is from genome assembly GCA_030762935.1 of Hymenopus coronatus. Classification (NCBI taxonomy): domain Eukaryota; kingdom Metazoa; phylum Arthropoda; class Insecta; order Mantodea; family Hymenopodidae; genus Hymenopus; species Hymenopus coronatus. The sequence continues at coordinate 3,540,363 of CM060882.1, read as the reverse complement.
GCACCTCAGTTTGGTAACTAGCGTCCTTAGAAAACAAATTATTGTTAATTGGGACAACTTTTTTACTTTCTCTACACGTAATATATACATAGTGTATAGAGAAGGTATTGTAATGCACCCAAAAATTCAATACCGAGATTTCACCGAAAATATATGTTTTGAGACCCCCTGAATAAAGAAAAGCATTTTTACAAAAATGTCCGTGTGTGTGTGTCTGTCTGTCTATCTGTCTCTGTGTGTGTCTGTGTGTGTGTGTGTGTCTGTATGCAGCATAGCTCAAAAATGAAAAGACCGTTAAAAACCAAAGTTGGTATTTGAGTTTGGTATCTTCCAAGGATTCAACACAAAGATTTTCAAGCAAATCCCCCCAACCACAACTACCCTTCACATGGAACGTTTTTCGAAAATTTTGCATAACTGCTAAATCGTAAGAACTGGAAAAAAACTTAAAACACAAAAAATGTAGAGGACGTTAAAACATACAATTTATGTAATATACATTTTTTTCGCTGAGTTGATCGTTTTTAAGATATTCCATGTTATTAGTTTCAACTTTGAAAAACTTACTTTTCTCATACGGGAATTTGTCAACTGCTGTCCATACAAACAATGGAACTTGAGTCACATAGTAACAAGCTTTTGGCTATCACTTTAACTTATAGTACTCCCTTATTTTGCTTCTACTTACAAGGAAGCAAGCTATTTCTGCTAATTTGTTCTCGTTTAGTATGACGTTAATAGAAGCATAAGCCTTTTAACAAGAGATGTAGAGAAAGGCATGTGAATGAAACACGTTTGATTTTTTTGGTAGTGTTTACCACCCGGTTTTACTACTTGTGGCTCCGCAGGCGATGTAGTAGTGATTGAGGACCTCTTTCGGTGACTAATGGAACCAAGCACAAACATTTGACTAACACAATAACGACACAAGGTTATCACCAATAGTTGTAAACTTTGTCTATCATACATAATATACATATGCATATTATCTAATACTCAAATTATAACTGATATAGCGGAAACTCATTAAGAATCTTAAATAGAAAATATGACAGAGGAAACAACATAAATGGGGAGAAAAATATATGCTGTTGCAGAAGTTTGAACTTAGGTTTGGCAATTTTCAAAACGCTTGCCTTACCTCTGAGCCATATCGATTAAAGAGCGTCCATAAATAAAACCGTTTATTTGGCAGAAATACTAACCATAAAAATAGGTGTTTCTAGTAGTGTATTTTAAATTTCAATCGTAGCCTATCGATAGTTATTTTTCGCGTTTCAGTTTTGTTATCATTTACTCCCTTGGCTAGTTCGTTTAGCTACAAATGACCTAAAGCGGAATTCGGCCGTTGGAATGTGCTTATGATGAATGGATTTAATCCCACCTCTGCCACCAAATAACGACAGTTATGCAGAGTATGGCATATTACACACTCCAGTTGGATGTTTTCTTATTGCAACAGGTGCTAAGGGGTGTCTTGTGTGATCACGTGCGTGTGCTAAACGGCCAGGAACAGGCAATGCAACTCAAACACGAGGACGTGCCCTGCATGCACATCACGATAACAATCCCTCAGCTATTTAATTAAAAACAATTGTGACGCTATATCTTAAATGTTTCATTTCTATATTTGCAATTAATTGTTACCTTCTCAAGGCAGTGCAATCCACTTCATAGCAGAAATAGTCTTATTACTTGCGAAATAAGGGAGTACCATAGGTTAAAGTGATAGTCAAAAGCTGGTTGCTATGTGACTGAAGTTCCTTTGTATGGACATGAGTAGACAAATTCCTGTATGAGAAAAGTATAAGTTTTTCAAAGCTGAAACCAAAAACAAGGAATATCTCAAAAACGATCAACTCCACGAAGAAAATGTACATAACATAAATTGTATGTTTTAAGGCATTCTGTGTTTTTTGTGCGGCAAGTTTTTGTCCATCTCTTACAGTTTAGCAGTTATGCAAAATTCCGTAAAATTCATGCAGAATAATGTAGTCTTCAGAGGCTATTCTCAGAAAATTCAAGATATACATTTTGTTTGTCAGGTAAATAACTGTAATATGTGATATTTTAATCAAAATCGTTACAGCCATTTTTGAGAAAATCAAAATTTTCGAAAAAGGTTCCGTGTAAAGGGTAGTTTGGGGTGGCGGAATTTTTCTCAAAATCTTAGAGTCGCATCTGTGAAAAATACTAAACTTACATACCAAGTTTGGTATTTTACCTACTTTTCGTTTGTGAGTTATCGTTTTCACAGGCACACGGACAAATACACGGACCTTTTTCTGAAAATACTTTTTTTGGATATAGAGGACACTAAAATATTCATTTCCGGTGAAATCTCAGTACTGAAATTTTGCGTGGAGTGCAATATCTTCTCTATACACTATGTACATGGTACGTATGTAGAAAGTAAAAGAATTGGATATATTCCACTTCCATGATTTTATCTACCTCTTCTACAAACATACAATTCTTATAGAAGATTATTCTTCTATCTACTTCATGTTAATCGAAGTAAACATTAGCAGCTTCTGTTTTTTTTTTTTTTTTTTTTTTTTTTTTTGTGGTAGTTTAACGTCCTTTAACGTGGTTGGTCATATCGGACGATGAATGAAATCGGTGAAATGATACTCAAATGATCTCGGGGTCCAAGGAGCTTAAAGTTACTTTAACCTGGTTTGTCATATCGGACGATGAATGAAACTGGTGAAATGATACTCAAATGATCTCGGGGTCCAAGGAGCTTAAAGTTACTTTAACCTGGTTGGTCATGTCGGACGATGAATGAAACTGGTGAAATGACACTCAAATGATCTCGGGGTCCAAGGAGCTTAAAGTTACTTTAACCTGGTTGGTCATATCGGACGATTAATGAAACTGGTGAAATGATACTCAAATGATCTTGGGGTCCATGGAGCTTAAAGTTACTTTAACCTGGTTGGTCATATCGGACGATAAATGAAATCGGTGAAATGATACTCAAATGATCTCGGGGTCCATGCAGCTTAAAGTTACTTTAACTGGGTTTGTCATATCGGACGATGAATGAAACTGGTGAGATGATACTCAAATTATCTTGGGGTCCATGGAGCTTAAAGTTACTTTAACCTGGTTTGTCATATCGGACGATAAATGAAATCGGTGAAATGATACTCAAATGATCTCGGGGTCCATGGAGCTTAAAGTTACTTTAACTGGGTTTGTCATATCGGACGATGAATGAAACTGGTGAAATGATACTCAAATGATCTTGGGGTCCAAGGAGCCTAAAGTTACTTTAACCTGGTTGGTCATATCGGACGATGAATGAAACTGGTGAGATGATACTCAAATGATCTTGGGGTCCATGGAGCTTAAAGTTACTTTAACTGGGTTTGTCATATCGGACGATGAATGAAATCGGTGAAATGATACTCAAATGATCTCGGGGTCCATGGAGCTTAAAGTTACTTTAACCTGGTTGGTCATATCGGACGATGAATGAAATTGGTGAAATGATGCTCAAATGATCTCGGGGTCCAAGGAGCTTAAAGTTTCTATAACGTGGTTGGTCATGTCGGACATGAATGAAATTGGTGAAATGATACTCAAATGATCTCGGGGTCCATGGAGCTTAAAGTACTTTAACCTGGTTGGTCATATCGGACGATGAATGAAATTGGTGAAATGATACTCAAATGATCTCGGAGTCCACGAAGATTAACGTTACTCGACATTCGTTTTCTCAGGATAAGGGAAAACCCCTAAAAAAAGCCTTATCCGAGTAACTCACCCTAAGCTAGATTCGAACTCACGACCTTTTGAATACGATGCAGATACTCTACCACCACACTACCCAGGTGGGAAATGATTTCTTGTAAGTAGAAGGGAAATAAGGGAATACTTTAGGATAAAGTGATAGTCAAGTATTTTAAAAGCTGATTGCCATGCGACTATCATAAAATATCAGCAGGGGTGTTTTTATCTTTGCCGGAGCGAAGCGACGTCCTAAGAAATGAAAACACGAGTTGTGTTTGATATATCATTGTAATACTTACATTAGTTCTCAAATGGTACATGACTAACAATTTTATTTACCAAATGTTTTATTCCTTTTGTGTTCACTGCCTCCTGAATTATGACATGACCGACCGTATCTACACCCAATGTACGAATATCGATAGCTGTTATAGTCCTCAATTACTTTTCTCACATTGATAGCCCAAACTTGTAAAATTATATATATTCTACAAAAGCTGTTAGGAACGAAGAGGACCTCAGAGCCTATTCCCAGGAAATTAAAGATATACATTTTATGTTTCATGTAAATATTTTTAATGTACGCTATTGAAACTAAATCGTTAGATTCGTTTTTTAAAAAAAATGTAGAATTTGTTATGTAAAGGATAGTTTGTGTTGTGGGGCTTTTCTTGAAAAACTTCGTGTCGCATCCTTGGAAGATACCAAACTTAAATACCAAGTTTGGTATTAAACGGCTTTTTCGTTTTTGAGTTATCGTATTCGCTGACACATGGACACACACCAACTTTTTCTAAAAATGCTTTTCTGATGTGTTCCATTCACATAGCTTCCTCTAGCTGTTCCATACACACATTACTCCTACCAAAATGTATTATGTTATACACATCAAGATAAACATTAACAGAAATTGTCTTATTACTTGCTTCCTTGTGAGCAGACGGGAATACACTAGGATAAAGTGATAGTCAAATGTTTAAAACCTGGTCTATATGTGAAACAATTGAGGCTATGTTCGCTTTGCATGGTCTCGTTAGAGAATTTACTTTAAAACTGAAACCAATAACAAGGAATATCCCAAAAACGGTCAAATCTGCAAGAAAATCGTGTATCACATAAATGATGTGTTTTAACGTGGTCTACAGTTTTGTGTAGCTAATCTCTTGCTGTTTAACTGTTACGAAAAATTCTACAAAACTTATCCAGAATAAATATTTTTTAAGAGTCTATTCCCAGACAATTCAAAATAAAAATGTTATTTGCGATGATAATATACAGTATTTTAACCGAAATTGTTAGAACAATTTTTTTTATAAAAAAGTCAAATATTTTCCCATATAAAGGGTAGTTTTATTGTGAGCGTATTTCCTTAAACATATTTGTATCCCTTCCCTGGAAAATGCTAAACTAAATATCAAGTATGGTATTTAATTGTCTTTTCGTTTTGAGTTATTATGTCCACAGACATATACACATACATTTCTACTTTCTCTACACATACTATGTACATAGTGCATGGAGAAGGTATTGCACTCCCTCGTTATACGCGATCTCACTTGACGCTTAAAGCGATTTAAACAATGCTGAATTTAACAATGTATAAATGCCATAAATAGATGCATGTGTTTAAAATTCATTTTGTTCATCTTTAAAAGAGCGCATATCGCTATTAAATTCACTTTATGTGTTTTTTTTATTACGTGATAATGCATGAGAACCATTTACTTGCGTAATTCGAGGGACACCTGTGTACCTAAATTATTGTTCATTTTAGTGATAGTGGTGGTTAGCTCTAACCGACGAGATTTCTTCGCAAATAGTTCCTAAGAGATTTTCATGAATATCCTTCCGAAAGCACAAAGCAAGGCCATGACCTTCAGTGAGATTGAAATTGGGAAATGACGTTCAGCAGAAGCTGTAGTTGCTGGAACGGTTAGAATTAGACAAGCTAATTTGTAAATTTCAGGCATAGCCCATTCCAGAACTCTTTCGTTCATAATTTCCACTTTTTTAACAACTGACTTTTCTTCAAAAGCTTTATCTTCAGAAGAGTACACACCACTAACTTCATTTTTCCGAAGTACCGAATCAAAATTTGAGCCCTAGGTGACCAACAGTTTTGAGCAATAGTGATCAGGAAATACGTTCTGTAATTCTTGAACTTTGAGAAATCAAGGAAAGCAAAGAAATGAGAACTTTCAAAGACGAAAAACCTATTTTGTATTTAATAGAGCACATAAGCCAAAATTTGATAGAATATTCTCCTGAACATAGCTTCAATAACTTCACTTGGTACATTGTTCTTCCTTTTCTTTGGTTCCTGTTCATTTATCACTTCAGTAGAGATGCTTCGGCAAATATTTTTGAACCCTTCTCTTCTTAGCTCTTCTAAAGTGTTTTTAGTGTGGATTTCTTTTGAAAGGCAATATGCAATATCCATAGACTTGTCTTGTAATATGTTGAAGAGAACGTCGGTATGAGCAAATATTGCCAAAAATGTTTAGAGGAGGAATACAGTATCTAACGGAGTCAAAAATAAAGAAAACCTTGTGCTTTAAGCAATGTATCAGGTTCCCAATCAACATTGTTTTCTGGTTCTGTCAGCAATTCAATGAATAAAAGCACGCAAAGTTTCCGTTCCTTTAGTGGAATGACTACAGAAATTATAGAGCCTTGAAAGAGTTTGAAAAATAGTTTTGCACTTATCAACACATATAGCTGGCTGTTACAAAATCAAATTCAGAATATGACAGTAGCACTGAATAAATAAAGCCTCTTTTACTTTAGATTGCAACAACCCAATTGGCCAGACATTCCGGCCGCACCACCACATGTCTGAGCGACAACTTTCTTACAAATATTAAATTCTTTACCTGTCGAAAGTTCATAGTTGTCAAGTGTCTCAACAGATCTGTCTGCACTGACGTCTGTAAAGTGTCTCAACAAATCTGCCTGCACTGACGTCTGTAAAGTGTCTCAACAAATCTGCCTGCACTGACGTCTGTAAAGTGCTTCAGCAGATCTGCCTGCACTGACGTCTGTAAAGTGCTTCAGCAGATCTGTCTGCACTGACGTCTGTAAAGTGCCTCAACAGATCTGTCTGCACTGACGTCTGTAAAGTGCTTCAGCAGATCTGTCTGCACTGACGTCTGTAAAGTGCTTCAGCAGATCTGCCTGCACTGACGTCTGTAAAGTGCCTCAACAGATCTGTCTGCACTGACGTCTGTAAAGTGCTTCAGCAGATCTGTCTGCACTGACGTCTGTAAAGTGCTTCAGCAGATCTGTCTGCACTGACGTCTGTAAAGTGCTTCAGCAGATCTGTCTGCACTGACGTCTGTAAAGTGCTTCAGCAGATCTGTCTGCACTGACGTCTGTAAAGTGCTTCAGCAGATCTGTCTGCACTGACGTCTGTAAAGTGCTTCAGCAGATCTGTCTGCACTGACGTCTGTAAAGTGCCTCAGCAGATCTGTCTGCACTGACGTCTGTAAAGTGCTTCAGCAGATCTGTCTGCACTGACGTCTGTAAAGTGCTTCAGCAGATCTGTCTGCACTGACGTCTGTAAAGTGCTTCAGCAGATCTGTCTGCACTGACGTCTGTAAAGTGCCTCAGCAGATCTGTCTGCACTGACGTCTGTAAAGTGCTTCAGCAGATCTGTCTGCACTGACGTCTGTAAAGTGCCTCAACAGATCTGTCTGCACTGACGTTTTTAAAGCCCATGAACCTTTCATGAACTTCCCCCGATCTGCCCACATAGCGTAAAATAGTAGAGAGTTGCGATTTGTTCACTATGTCTCAGTTCTCGTCCAGAAGAATAGCCACAAAATTAGTGGATGCAAGTTCTTTTGTTAGACAGTTAAACAAAACACTTTATTTAAATCATGCTGAATGAATGACGAGGTGCCCCGGAGAACTGTAGCATTTTTAAATGATCATTTAAAAGTTGATCATACGTGCTGAATGAATGACGAGGTGCCCCGGAGAGCTGTAAAATTTTTATATGATCATTTAAAAGTTGATCATACGTGCTGAATGGATGACGAGGTGCCCCGGAGAACTGTAGCATTTTCTAAATGATTATTTAAAAGTTGATCATACGTGCTGAGTGAATGACGAGGTGCCCCGGAGAACTGTAGCATTTTTAAATGATCATTTAAAAGTTGATCATACGTGCTGAATGGATGACGAGGTGCCCCGGAGAACTGTAGCATTTTTAAATGATCATTTAAAAGTTGATCATACGTGCTGAGTGAATGACGAGGTGCCCCGGAGAGCTGTAACATTTTTTAAATGATCATTTAAAAGTTGATCATACGTGCTCAGTGAATGACGAGGTGCCCCGGAGAGCTGTAACATTTTTTAAATGATCATTTAAAAGTTGATCATACGTGCTGAATGGATGACGAGGTGCCCCGGAGAACTGTAGCATTTTTTAAATGATCATTTAAAAGTTGATCATACGTGCTGAGTGAATACAATGTCTCTACTCTATTAAAGGACCTTTCTGACTCGTCGCGTCCTCTAAAAGCTTCCCTAAGTGACAAACAACATCAACAATTGTGTGTTCCTTTTTACCATTTCATGAAGCTTTGAAATTTGTAATTATTTCTGAGCATTTACTGCAGCTCTACTCGTGTATTGCCAACATTACAAAGAGGGAATGCGCAAAACATATGTGATTTTTTGTTTTATCATGCTTAGTTAATGAACCAGTTAGAGACTACTGTATTGTTGAATCCTTCTTGAGACCACGTGGTACTGCTTTTGTCGTTACTAAAAAGGAGACGGCCAACGATAGTTTCTTTAATTTGGGGCAACGAGTTAACCACTTGCACCTAGAATAATTGCTAATGCAGAAATGTCTGTTATACTCTCGTTTTCTGTCTCGACATGGTTCAGTTCGGGAGTGGGCCTGCCGTTGTTTTTTATCTTAAGTTTTTCAGAAAATTCCAAATTCCCCAATCCAGTTTGTAACACACGTTCTACTACACAGTTACACAAGACCAAAAACGTTTGTCAATTGCATTTCGACAGCTAAGGCCTGGCATCTGAGCTTCCTTCCCCCGCACCTCTCTAGTGGAGAAGTGGGAGCGAGTGGCTACCGCTTCAACTTGCGGTGGAGTAGATGCGCGCGCAAACACCGCTGGCCATGCCTAAAGCGGAGAATGTTGGAAGCATGGTTATCATGTTAACTTGCGGTGAGACAGATGCGCGAGCAAACAGCGCTGGCCATGCCTAAAGCGGAGAATGTTGGAAGCATGGTTATCGTGTTAACTTGCGGTGAGACAGATGCGCGCGCAAACAGCGCTGGCCATGCCTAAAGCGGAGAATGTTGGAAGCATGGTTATCGTGTTAACTTGCGGTGAGACAGATGCGCGCGCAAACAGCGCTGGCCATGCCTAAAGCGGAGAATGTTGGAAGCATGGTTATCATGTTAACTTGCGGTGAGACAGATGCGCGCGCACATCATTATAAACAAAAAATTTTAACCGCACAAACTTGCGATCATTTCGTATTTACTTGGAGTGACATACAAAAAAAATCTAATGCGTTACACTCACATGACTCTCTCTAGCTACTCTACAAACTTTTTCTTTCAACACCACGCTAATCGAATTATAAACATTAGAAGAATTTTATTACTTAGTTCCTAATGAGTAGACTGGAACTAAGGGAATGCACTAGGCTTAAGTGATAGTCTATTGTTTTAAAAGCTGCCGTTATGCGATTATTATTGCAAATCACTTCTTTACTTGACCAAAAGTATAACAAAAGAGAAATGGAGGCTCCCGTCGGAGAAATGTATAAGTACTTCACTACTGAAACTAATAACAAGGAATGCCTCGAAAACGGTAAGCTCTACGAAAAAAAAGTATATGACATAACTTGTATATTTCTACGAAAAAAAAGTATATGACATAACTTGTATATTTTTACAAGATCTATATTTTTGTATAAGTTTTTATGTATCTCATACGGTTCCTAATGTCAAATTAAGCAAAATTCATCCAGAATAAACAGGTCTTCAGAAGCTATTCCAAGAAAATTCAAGATATACATTTTATTTGTGATAGAAACGACTTTAATATGTGGCATTTTAATTAAAATCGTTACAACCATTTTTAAGAAAAACAGCATTTTTGAAAAATTTTCTACGTAGAGGGCAGTTAAGGGTGGGGGGATTTTCTTGAAAATTTTCCTGTCCCATCCTTGGAAGATACCAAACTTAAATACCAAGTTTGGTATTTAACCGTCTTTTCGTTTTTGAGCTATACTGAGCACAGACACACACACACACACACACGCACACGGACCTGTTTCTGAAAATGCTTGTACATACGGGGCTAGAGAAAGTAACATTTTTGATTATTTTCTATGTTTATTGAGAGTCGTTTTGAACCACTCAAGTTTAGTACACCGGCGGTGTACAGGAGAATTCCCCACTGATTCGAGCGGAGGGAATAGAACATCTAATCTTGTAAACACAAGGACGCGATAGCTCTAACGGTTACCCGCCCTGAATATGGAATATGATATCAGTGTATATTTACACTGTAAGTTTTTATTAGCCATTAGTCTTATTAAAACCACTCGAGCGTGTAATAGTGCGCTAATTTACTGAACTGTAATAAGTGAACTCCATCGGAAAATATTTCCCCCGAGGAATAAAAACCCGCATTCGAACTTAACAAAAAATTCTATCATGAACTTTATATAATTACACTGCATGAAAATAAAAATCCCAAGTGCAGAATTATACACAATGAAAAGTAAAATAAGAACACTAGAAGTTATAAATCTCATGTATTAATTCACATGACTTTCTGTACCTATTGTACAACAAACTTCTTAAAACGTGTATACGTTTATCATATATTTGCTTATAAATGCAAAGGAATAACGTATTATCCCACTAGATAGTAAAATATTTTAACAACTGGTCGCTGTGTGATGGCCAGAAATGTCGTTATGCTTGCTTGTCCAGGAGAAACGAAAACGAATAACGACTTGCTATTGGAGAAATGTTGAAGTATTGCAACATTGGAACCAATAACAAGGAATGTCAATGTGTACCGAGCTATACATTTCCTTTATACCTAAATATATTTCATATATCGTATTTTAAACAAATATTTAGTCCCTTTTCAGAAAATAAAACATTTTTGAGAAATATTTCAGTTAAAGTTGGATTTAGATGTTTCTTGAAAAGTTTAATGTCGCATTCTTGGAAGAAACTGAACTTATATACCAAGTTTGATATTTAACCGAATTTTCGTTTTTAAGCTATGATGTTCACAGATACACACGCCGACCGTTTTCTAAAAATGTCTATTTTCGAACTCCGGGAACCTCAAAACATATATTTCCGGTGAAATCTCGGTATCGAATATTGGATGGAATACAACCAATCACTAACGTACATTGTACATACGGTCTAGAGAAAGTAAAAGCAATAGCAACCATTTTCTCATCACCACTGTTGGCATTTAGCCAAATAATATTTCTTTGAGGATCGTATTAATAAATACAGGATTCGTTATGAGCAATAACCTTCCAAAGAGAATTTGAAATGCCGCCTTGAAAAGAATCTGATGTGTTCCATTCACATGGTTTTCTCTAGCTGTTCGATACACAAACTATTCTTACAAAAGAATCGGATGTGTTCCATTCACATGGTTTTCTCTAGCTGTTCGATACACAAACTATTCTTACAAAAGAATCTGATGTGTTCCATTCACATGGTTTTCTCTAGCTGTTCCATACACAAACTTTTCTTACAAAAGAATCTGATGTGTTCCATTCAAATGGTTTTCTCTAGCTGTTCCATACACAAACTATTCTTACAAAAGAATCTGATGTGTTCCATTCAAATGGTTTTCTCTAGCTGTTTCATACACAAACTATTCTTACAAAAGAATCGGATGTGTTCCATTCACATGGTTTTCTCTAGCTGTTCCATACACAAACTATTCTTACAAAAGAATCTGATGTGTTCCATTCAAATGGTTTTCTCTAGCTGTTCCATACACAAACTATTCTTACAAAAGAATCGGATGTGTTCCATTCACATGGTTTTCTCTAGCTGTTCCATACACAAACTATTCTTACAAAAGAATCGGATGTGTTCCATTCACATGGTTTTCTCTAGCTGTTCCATACACAAACTTTTCTTACAAAAGAATCTGATGTGTTCCATTCACATGGTTTTCTCTAGCTGTTCCATACACAAGCTATTCTTACAAAAGAATATTTTTCTATCTAATTCATGCTAATCCAAATAAACATTAATATAAATAGTGTTATTACTTGCTTCCTTGTAAGTAGAAGAGAAATAAGAGAATGCATTAGGTTAAAGTAATAGTCAAATCTTTTAAAAGCTCATCGCTACGTGAAACAATTGCGGTTCGGTCCGCTTTGCATAGTCCCGTTTGAGAAAAGTTTAAATTTGAAACCAATAATAAAAAATCTGATGTGTTCCATTCACATGACTTTCTCTACAACTCTGCAATAAATTATTGTTAAAAAGCTTATGCTTCCATTTACTTCCTGCTAATCGAGAAAAAATTAGCAGAAATAGTCTTATTACTTGCTTCCTTGTAAGTAGAAGCGAAATAAGGGAATAGCATAGGTTAAAGTGATAGTCAAAAGCTGGTTGCTATGTGACTGATGTTCCTTTGTTTGTATGGACAGCAGTTGACAAATTCCTGTATGAGAAAAGCTTTTTAAAGCTGAAACCAAAAACAAGGAATATCTCAAAAACGACCAACTCCACAAAAAATGGATATATTATAAATTGTGTGTTTTAATGTGCTCTACGTTTTGTATCCATTAATTTTTTCTCTAGATGTTTTATTTTAGCGGTTATTCAAAATTCCGTAAAATTCGTCTAGAATAAAGTAGTCTTCAGAGACTATTCCCAGAAAATTCAAAATATACATTTTATTTGTCAGGTAAATATCTTCAATATCTTCAATAATCAAAATCGTTAGAGCCATGTTTGAGAAAGTCAAAATGTCTGAAAATGTTCCTTGTAAAGGATAGTTGGGGAGGGGGATTTTGTTGAAAGTCATCGTTTTCCTATTCTTGAAACATATGAACTTAATTAGTGAGTTTAACGGAATTTTTGTTTATGAACTATGCTGTCCTCAGACACACACACACAAACAGACAAGACACACATATAGATACAGACACAGAAACACACACAGACACACAGACATACACAGCCACAGACATACACAGACACAGACATACACAGACACAGACACACCCAGACACAGACACACAGACATACACAGCCACAGACATACACAGACACAGACACACACAGACACAGACACACCCAGACACAGACATCGACAGACGCAGACACAACACACACAGGCAGACACACACAGACACACATACACAGACACACACAGACACACATACACAGACAGATAGACACACACAGACAGACACACACAGACAGACACACACAGAAAGACACACACAGACACACACACATAAACAGACACACACATACACAGACACACACAGACAGACACACAGACACACACAGACACACATACACAGACACACACAGACACACACAGACAGACACACACAGACAGACACACACAGACAGACACACACAGACACACACCTACACAGACACACACATACACAGGCACACACATACACAGACACACACAGACACAGACACACACAGACACACACAGACACAGACACACACAGACAGACAACGACAGATGCAGACACAACACACACAGACACACAAACAGACACACATAGACAGACACATATACACAGCCACACACAGACACACACACAGACAGACACCGACAGACGCAGACACAACACACACAGGCAGACACAAACAGACATAGACCCAGACACACACAGACACACCCAGATACAGACACACACTGACACACCTAGAAACAGACACACACATACAGACACAGACACACACAGACACACAGACAGACACAGACACACACAGACAGACACAGACACAGACACACACAGACAGACACAGACACACACACAATCAGACAAGACACACATATAGATAAAGACACAGAAACACACTCAGACACACATATACACAGACACACACAGCCACAGACACACACAGCCACAGACACACACAGACAGACACCAACAGACTCAGACACAACACACACAGGCAGACACAAGCAGACATAGACCCAGACACACATAGACACACACAGACACACACAGACACACCCAGATACAGACACACACTGACACACCTAGACACAGACACACACATGCAGTCACAGACACAGATATAGACACAGATACACACAAACGCACATATACACAGACACACACAGCCACAGACACACACAGACACACTCAGACACAAACACACACAGACACACACAAACACACACAAACACACACCCACACTCAGACACAAACGCACACATACACAGACACACCCAGCCACAGACACACTCAGACACAGACACACATAGACAGCTACAGACACACATAGACAGTTACAGACACAGACACACCCAGACATAGACACACACAAACGCACACATACACAGACACACCCAGCCACAGACACACTCAGACACAGACACACATAGACAGCTACAGACATAGACACACCCAGATATAGACACACACAGCCAGACACAAACAGACACAGACACAGAGAAACACAGGTACATACACACAGAATGACAGAGTTTTCTGCACTAATCAATATGTCGATGTTGATGTCGGAACTCATTTTTGTGGAAACAATTGACATTTTCTCACGTTTGTTTTGGATTTGACTGATACCCATGTCGAATATTCGTCGATATTTTTCAGGCATTTTTCGAACAGCGGCAATATTTTCATCAGCAAGAGAATTTCTTGGACGTTCTTCACAAAGAATGGAATGTAAAAATTATAAATTTTATTGTTATCCTAGACGGGGCTTCTTCGTCAAAGTATTTCTAAGTCGATCTTTACTTGTTTATGCCTTAGGCGTGAATATCATACATAGCCTGGAAATGATAATATTCAGTTTTGAGTCAACACAAATCTTGAAATAATAATAATAATAATAATAATTAAGAAACTATTGCAGAAAATTGTACAACATACACTCGCAAAACATTAAAAAGTAGCTATGGGATATAAATACTTTTACTTTCTCTACACGTACTATTTACATATGTATAGAAAAGGTATTGTATTGCACCTAAAAATGTTATACCGACATTTCGCTGGAAATACCTGCTTTGAGACCCCTGAATCTAAAAAAGAGCATGTTTAAAAAAGATTCGTGCGTCTGTGGACATCATAACTCAAAAACTAAAGGACCGTTAAATACCAAACTTGGTATTTAAGTTTGGTATCTTCCAAGGCTGTGACAGGAAGATTTTTCAAGAAAATTCTACCACGCCAAATTACCCTCACATGATAGAAAGTTTTAAAATTTCGTTTTTATCAAAAATTACTGTATCAATTTTGATTAAAATATCGAATATTGACGCTATTTTCATCACAAAAATTGGACATTTTCAATTTTCTGGCAATGAATTCCGAAGACTTGTTCCTTCTTGGTGAATTTTGCTGAATTAGAGATAGACAAAACTTACTACACACAATTTAAGTCACATACGTCATTATTGCGGTTTCCGAGATATTCCTTGTTGGGTTTAATTTTAACCTAGGCAACTTCTCAAACAGCATCATGTTTCGTTTCATCTTTCTTCTTTTTATTCTATTATTCACTTGTTCACATATCTTAAAAATAAGAGATTTTAATCAAAATCGTTAGAGACATTTTTAGAGAAAATCAAAGTTTTCGAAAAAAAAGTTCTATGTAATGGGTAGTTGGGAGTGGGGGATTTTCTTGAAAATCTTTGTGTCCCAACCTTGGAAGATACCAAGTTTGGTGTTTAACAGTGTTTTCGTTTTAGAGCTGTGCTGTCCGCAAACACACACACGCCGACCTTTTTGTGAAAATGCTTTTTTGGATTCAGATGGTCACAAAACATATATTTCCGGTGAAATCTCGGTATTGAATTTTTGGGTGAAATACAATACCTTCTGTATACACTATGTACATAGTACGTGTAGAGAAAGTAAAAAGTGTCTCTGCGTAGCACAAAACGCGTTTCTTCTAAAATTGCCTAGCCTCTACAAACGTTCCATAAACTTTGTTAAAGTAAATGTTTCCTTGCTTATACAGTTATTTTCTTTTTCAACCTCCGATAGGCTTTAAATAAAAGACAATCATTTTATTACTAAATGTTTTGTACACTTATGATTACTTTTCAACATAATCACCGAAAATATTGAGACATTTATCGTACCTGTGCACAAGCTTTGCAATACCCGCTTCAAAAAATGTTGCTGCCAATGATTTCAAATGAGCATTGACGTTGTTTTGAACATCTTCGTACTTTACGACGTTTGCGGAGAGCCATTCAAAACAAACGAAGAGGAATGCTGACTTCAGGAATTGTGTTGATCCATGACAACGCTCGTCCACACACAGCTGGCACAACCCATCGGCTCTCTCAACAATTTCAATTGAGCATTTTCGATCATCCACCGTACAGTCCTGACCTGGCACCCAGTAACTTTCACCTTTTCCCTGAATTGAAGACGTAGCTAGGAGAGCAG
The DNA here is from genome assembly GCA_030762935.1 of Hymenopus coronatus. Classification (NCBI taxonomy): domain Eukaryota; kingdom Metazoa; phylum Arthropoda; class Insecta; order Mantodea; family Hymenopodidae; genus Hymenopus; species Hymenopus coronatus. The sequence continues at coordinate 3,523,959 of CM060882.1, read as the reverse complement.
CACTTTCAAACCAACGAAGATCTTCAAAACAAGGTCATTGCTCATTTGAAATCATTGGCGGCAACGTTTTTTGAAGTGGGTATTGCAAAGCTTGTGCACAGTTACGATAAATATCTCAATCTTTTCGGTGATTATGTTGAAATTTAACCATAAGTGTACAACACTTTTAGTAATAAAATAATTGATTTCTATGAACTTGTCTTTCATTTATAGCCTATCGGAGTTTGAAGAAAAGCGACTCTCGTATTAAATGCATACATAGCATTTCTCACAACGTGACTCATTAATGTATTTACACACGCGGGAAGAATACTGGAGGTTAGTTAGCAGCAGAGGATGTAAGACATTATCTGTACAAAGTGTTTGACGATACCTGCCCTATCTTGACACGAGAGAGGCGCGCTAACCACTATCATTAATCATTCTCATCCTCGCTGAAGACAAAGAACAGAGTGAAAAATTATGAGTGCCTCGCCACCGCGTGTACACAATGTTGCTGTTCATAATCAGATCACAACGAGCCGCAAGAACACAGCAAGTTCGACACACCTTGAGTGACAGGAGGAGAGAAAGATGTATCTTGTAATTCACTGTAAGGAGTTCTGATGATATATGTTCATTGTCTTTTCAAGGCTCTGCACATTATTAACCAGGGTATTTTACTTTCTCAACACGTACTAGGTACATAGTGTATAGTGAAGGTAATTGTAATACACCCAAAAATTCAATACCGAGATTTCACCGGAAATCTTGTGTGTGTGTGTGAACACCATAATTTCAAAAACGAAAAGAGCGTTAAATACGTTTAAGTTTGATATCTCCCAAGGATACGACAAGAAAATCCCCCCACCCCCAACGATTTTGATAAAATATCCTATATTACATACATTTACACGACAAATAAAATGTATATCTTGAATTTTCTGGGAATAGCCTCTGAAGACTACTCTATTCTGGATGCATTTTATGGCATTTTACATAACTGCTAAACCGTAAGAGATGGACAAAACCATACCGCACAAAAATGTAGAGCATGTAAAAACAAATTGTTTTTTCGTGGAGTTGATCATTTTTGTGATATTCCTTGTTTTTGATTTCAGCTTTGAAAACTTATACTTTTCTCATACAGAAATTTGTCAACTGCTGTCCATACAAACAAAGGAACTTCAATCACATACCAACCAGCTTTTGGCTATCACTTTAAGCTATGGTACTGCCATATTTCGTTCTACTTACAAGGAAGTAAGTAAATTTTTTCTCGATTAGCATGAAGTAAATGGAAGCATAAGCTTTTTAAAAATAATTTATTGCTCAGATATAGAGAAAGACATGTGAATGGAATACATCAGACTTTTTTCTTAATGTTCGATAAAATATTGAAAGGAAATTTTGATTTATTGTTCTTTTTTACAGTTTTCTCAAGTACCTATATCAAAAAGTAATTGGCTAACCACGAACTGTAAGTTACTTAACAGATCTCGTATTCTCAATATACATTCTCGACCTGACAGTTCTTGGTACGCAACATACTGTTACTAACTGCAGTAACCGCAATATAAGCCTCGAGGGAGTTATTCACAAGATATAAAAATTAATAAAAGTAGTAAGTAAAAGAAAAAAAACTTCAGTGAAAAGCAACACACACGCACAGAGAATGGATTCTTGAAAACTCACAAAGGGAATATTGCGGACGGGACATAAAGGGAGACCGACCACAAAGGCCTTTGGTAGGGAACAATAGAGAGCTGTGTGTTTCTTATATTCCTTTCATAGTCCTGCACAACTTATGCTCGGTAATTGGCGTTACACCATCCTTCCACATGTGGACAGTAAAGTCCCTTTTATTTCTCTACTAGTATATTAAGTAGGGGAAGGTGAAGTATAACACTGTAGTGCTATTGGTGAATCCTGTTGTCCAGAAATCAAATAATCCATGTAAACTTGAAGTTTGTCCAAAATTGTGAAAAAAATACAAACATTTTTACTTTCTCTACACGTACTATGTACATACTGTTCAAAAATTCAATATCGAGATTTCACTGAAAATACATGTTTTGGGTCCCCCTGAATTAAAAACACATTTCTGGAGAATGGTACGTGTGTGTGTCTGTTGACAGCATAGCTCAAAAACGACAAGACCGTTAGATACCAAACTTGGCAAAGTATGGTATCTTGCAAGGATGCGACACAAAGATTTTTAAGGAAATCCCCCACCTACCCTTTACTTGGAACTTTTTTCGAAAATTTTGATTTTCTCAAAAATAGCTCTAATAATTTTGCATAAAATATGGTACAGGTATTAAAGATATTTACCTGACAAATAATATGTATATCTGAATTTTCTGGGAACAGCCTTAAAGACCTCTTTATTCTTAATGAATTTTGCGTAACTGATAAACCATAAGAAACAGACAAAAATGTATTCCTTAGAAAATGAGGATCACGCTAAAACACACAGTACTTTTTTTCGTGGAATTTACAATTTCGGAGATATTACTTGTTTTGTATTTGAGACTTAAAACACCTGAACTTTTCTCACACGGAAAGTTGTAAACTCCTGGCCCTACACAGAAACGCATTTCAACCGGCTTTTAAAACAGTTGAGTATCACTTTATCCTGGTGTATTCCCTTCTACTTACAAGGAAGCAGTAATAAGACAATTTCTGTTAATGTTCATCTCAATTATCATAAATTGTAATTTATATAATTAAAATTGCATACCTAGAATGAATTAGAGAAAGCCATATGAATGTATTACATGACATGTTTTTTCAGAAGTAATATAACGAAATTTTTATGCAGAGCAAAGTTGTAGGTCGAGTTGCATTTAATAAGACTATTTTGTGAATAAAATACCAATGATATGGACACGAGCAATAATATTCCTAAAATCTCATTTGTCTTGACGTACATTTGCTCGATCTCTCAGCGTTGCTACATTATATTATTTTGGGTTAGTAAATCATGATTGCAGTTAATATGTTTATTGGAACTTCCGCCATTATGTACGGGAAAATCACTGCACACTGACATTCAGAGAGAAAACAAAGCAATTAAAATACAAAGATAATGAGTTCCAATTGGTTGGAATTTTACGCGCCAATGTCCTAGATTGGCCACTTCTTACGATGACGTGCATGAACGAAACAGTCATAATAAAACAAGGTTCCACGGCCGGTGTCCATGGTTACTGAGCAAGTTTCCGGGCTTGCTGGCCCTGAATCAGTCGCAGCCAACACCACTGAAGATGTTCCACGGCCGGTGTCCATGGTTACTGAGCAAGTTTCCGGGCTTGCTGGCCCTGAATCAGTCGCAGCCAACACCACTGAAGATGTTCCACGGCCGGTGTCCCTGGTTACTGAGCAAGTTTCCGGGCTTGCTGGCCCTGAATCAGACGCAGCCAACACCACTGAAGATGTTCCACGGCCGGTGTCCATGGTTACTGAGCAAGTTTCCGGGCTTGCTGGCCCTGAATCAGTCGCAGCCAACACCACTGAAGATGTTCCACGGCCGGTGTCCCTGGTTACTGAGCAAGTTTCCGGGCTTGCTGGCCCTGAATCAGTCGCAGCCAACACCACTGAAGATGTTCCACGCAGATTCGAACGAAAAGTAAGCAAGTTCGCAGATGGATTCGATTGGCCAACAAGCCCGGGAACTTATGTTAATCGTAAACTTTAAGAAAGGATGCTGCTTTTTCCACTTGGACCACATTAACAGACGTTTTAAATGGGGAGACGTATACCAATTGATATTGCGACAGTTTCGGCGGTCGATTGTTGTTTAAATGAGTTAAGGGTTCGAATCCCGGTGATAGTTCAGGAATAGAGTGGAAGGGTGAACGTCCTATCTCAGGATGGACTCTTTCTCACAGCTGGTGTTAAGACACAAGTGTTTTCTTTCACTTCAACATTACTGTTCAACTAGTTTATTATCTTCTTTCATATTTTCTGCCGCCGAACACGCACAGACACACACAGACACAAATAGACACACACAGACACACATACAGACACTGACACAGACAAACACAGACACTGACACACACAGACACAGACACACACACAGACACACATACAGACACAGACAAACACAGACACAGACAAACACAGACACAGACAGACACAGACACTGACACACATACAGACACACATACAGACACAGACAAACACAGACACAGACAAACACAGACACACATAGACACACACAGACACACATACAGACACTGACACAGACAAACACAGACACTGACACACACAGACACAGACACACAGACACACATACAGACACAGACAAAACAGACACAGACACACACAGACACAGACACAGACAGACACACATACAGACACAGACAAACACAGACACTGACACACACAGACACAGACACACACAGACACGCACAGACACACATACAGACACAGACAAACACAGACACTGACACACACAGACACACACAGACACAGACACACACAGACACAGACACACACAGACACAGACACACACAGACACAGACACACACAGACGCACAAAGACACACACAGACACACAGACACACACAGACACACACAGACACACACAGACACACACAGACACAGACACACACAGACACAGACACACACAGCCACACACAGACACACACAGACACAGACACACACAGACACACACAGACACAGACACACACAGACACACACAGACGCACACAGACACACACAGAAACACACAGACACACACAGACACACATACAGACACAGACAAACACAGACACTGACACACACAGACACAGACACACACAGATATACACAGACACACACAACACACACAGACACACGCAATCACACAGACACAGACACGCACAGACACTGACACACACAGACACAGACATACACAGACACGCACAGACACACATAGACACACAGAGACCAGACAGACACAGACACACAGACACACACAGACACACGCAGACACACAGACACAGTCTCACACACACGCATTCCTCTTAAATTTTCCCTTTTAGCTACTCTTTATACGACCATCTGTTATTACCCGTGACCGTATTAAATAAACAATGTTCCTAACACGGTCATATGTATCCCGTTCGTTCCCACCGCGGACTCAAATATCACGTCTTAACACAACGAGTGTTCTATAGCAAGTGTTTCCTTCATGTATGCTTTATTTTACTCCTGGGCTTGCAAAGACAATAGACAGTTTCTAAAAGATGTGACTATCACTTTAGCCTAGTGCATTCCCTTATTTCCCTTCTACTTACAAGGAAGCAAGTAATAAGATCATTTTTGCTAATGTTTAATTCGATTAGTATAAAGTAGAGAGAAGAATGATCTTTTTAACAAGAATTTGTTCAAAAATTTAGAGAAAGTTATGTGAATGGAACACATCATATTTTTGTGTAATAAGTATTTCCAAGGTATTCCTTGTTTTAGGTTTTCAATATTGCATTAGTAGATTTTTCTCAAATGGAAAGTCGTCAGTCGATTTTCTTTCTTTTCTATTTTCTCTTCCACATATTAGGGGAGCATTGTTGATATTGCATCCAATTCTCGCTATTGAGATTTCACCGGAAATATATTCTTTGAACTCTCTGAATCCAAAATGTATTTGTACAGGAAGCTCTATATGTGTATGTACAACATATATTAGTAATAATTTCAAGAAAAGTTTCCAGCTAAAACTGCCGTAATACACAATTCTTTTCGAAAAGGTAGATTTTTTTTGGAAATAGCTATATTTATTTTGAATCAAATGCAATGTTTTTAAGAAGTTTAAATGAAAATAAAAAAATATGTATCTTTAATTTTCTGGGAATAGTCTCTGAAGATCTCTTTATTCTGAATGAGGCTTTGCATATCTGATATACGTAAGAGATAGACAACAACTTTATACCAAAAATGTAGATATCGTTAAAACACACCAGATGCATTCTTGTGTGCGAGATACTTCTTGGCATCGGCTTCTTAACCGGTAAGTCGTCATTGGTTTTTATTTTATTTTCTTTCTAGCCATGCAAAGAGAACCGAATTTGAAAGACATTGTGTAGCCATAGCTTCTAAAAGGTCGCCTTACGAAATTATATTCCTTTATTTCCCTTCAACTAAGTAATAAGAGCATTTCTGGCAAATAGAATGACGTAGATAAACGAATGGTTGTTTCTAGCAATAGTTAGAGCATGTGAATGTAATACAAGGTTTTCTAAGAAGAAGTACCGAAGCTATGTCTGTACAGAAAGGTTTCAGAGCAACAGCAAATCTTGGCTTAGCAATTATTATGAGGGAAACTTGCATCTTCGATTACTATCAACGTCTGGCCGGGAGGTGACGATGAAAATCGATGTTAATCGTGCATGAGGCAGATAGGAAGTTATTAGGGATGCTAATTGATTGGTGCGCGGCTGGGCGCCCTTTGTGGCAAACAATACCAATTGTCACAAAGCATAATTACACGTCATTGCCTGTAAGAAGAAATCGGCATGCATAAACATGAGGAGGAAGCTGTTGTTGACTGTCTATTGACATCAAGAGAGGTGCTCTAGTGTTGAGAGACACAGTGTGACTACATGAGCAGGAAGCTGTTGTTGACTGTCTATTGGCATCAAGAGAGGTGCTCTAGTGTTGAGAGACACAGTGTGACTACATGAGCAGGAAGCTGTTGTTGACTGTCTATTGGCATCAAGAGAGGTGCTCTAGTGTTGAGAGATACAGTGTGACTACATGAGCAGGAAGCTGTTGTTGACTGTCTATTGGCATCAAGAGAGGTGCTCTAGTGTTGAGAGACACAGTGTGACTACATGAGCAGGAAGCTGTTGTTGACTGTCTATTGGCATCAAGAGAGGTGCTCTAGTGTTGAGAGACACAGTGTGACTACACGAGCAGGAAGCTGTTGTTGACTGTCTATTGGTATCAAGAGAGGTACTCTAGTGTTGAGAGACACAGTGCTGCTACACGAGCAGGAAGCTGTTGTTGACTGTCTATTGGCATCAAGAGAGGTGCTCTAGTGTTGAGAGACACAGTCCTGCTACACGAGCAGGAAGCTGTTGTTGACTGTCTATTGGCATCAAGAGAGGTGCTCTAGTGTTGAGAGACACAGTGCTGCTACACGAGCAGGAAGCTGTTGTTGACTGTCTATTGGTATCAAGAGAGGTGCTCTAGTGTTGAGAGACACAGTGTGCCTACATGAGCAGGAAGCTGTTGTTGACTGTCTATTGGCATCAAGAGAGGTGCTCTAGTGTTGAGAGACACAGTGCTGCTACACGAGCAGGAAGCTGTTGTTGACTGTCTATTGGCATCAAGAGAGGTGCTCTAGTGTTGAGAGACACAGTGCTGCTACACGAGCAGGAAGCTGTTGTTGACTGTCTATTGGCATCAAGAGAGGTGCTCTAGTGTTGAGAGACACAGTCCTGCTACACGAGCAGGAAGCTGTTGTTGACTGTCTATTGGCATCAAGAGAGGTGCTCTAGTGTTGAGAGACACAGTGTGACTACATGAGCAGGAAGCTGTTGTTGACTGTCTATTGCCATCAAGAGAGGTGCTCTAGTGTTGAGAGACACAGTGTGACTACATGAGCAGGAAGCTGTTGTTGACTGTCTATTGCCATCAAGAGAGGTGCTCTAGTGTTGAGAGACACAGAGTGACTACATGAGCAGGAAGCTGTTGTTGACTGTCTATTGGCATCAAGTGAGGTGCTCTAGTGTTGAGAGACACAGAGTGACTACATGAGCAGGAAGCTGTTGTTGACTGTCTATTGGCATCAAGAGAGGTGCTCTAGTGTTGAGAGACACAGTGTGCCTACATGAGCAGGAAGCTGTTGTTCACTGCTATTGCCATCAAGAGAGGGCTCTAGTGTTGAGAGACACAGTGCTGCTACACGAGCAGGAAGCTGTGGTTCACTGCTATTGCCATCAAGAGAGGTGCTCTAGTGTTGAGAGACACAGCCCTGCTACACGAGCAGGAAGCTGTTGTTCACTGCTATTGCCATCAAGAGAGGTGCTCTAGTGTTGAGAGACACACTGCTGCTACACGAGCAGGAAGCTGTTGTTGACTGTCTATTGGTATCAAGAGAGGTGCTCTAGTGTTGAGAGACACAGTGTGCCTACATGATAAGGAAGCCGTTGTTGACTGTCTATTGGCATCAAGAGAGGTGCTCTAGTGTTGAGAGACACAGTGCTGCTACACGAGCAGGAAGCTGTTTTTGACTGTCTATTGGCATCAAGAGAGGTACTCTAGTGTTGAGAGACACAGTCCTGCTACACGAGCAGGAAGCTGTTGTTGACTGTCTATTGGCATCAAGAGAGGTGCTCTAGTGTTGAGAGACACAGTGCTGCTACACGAGAAGGAAGCTGTTGTTGACTGTCTATTGGTATCAAGAGAGGTGCTCTAGTGTTGAGAGACACAGTCCTGCTACACGAGAAGGAAGCTGTTGTTGACTGTCTATTGCCATCAAGAGAGGTGTTCTAGTGTTGAGAGACACGGTCCTGCTACACGAGCAGGAAGCTGTTGTTGACTGTCTATTGGTATCAAGAGAGGTGCTCTAGTGTTGAGAGACACAGTGTGACTACATGAGCAGGAAGCTGTTGTTGACTGTCTATTGGCATCAAGAGAGGTACTCTAGTGTTGAGAGACACAGTGCTGCTACACGAGCAGGAAGCTGTTGTTGACTGTCTATTGGCATCAAGAGAGGTGCTCTAGTGTTGAGAGACACAGTGCTGCTACACGAGCAGGAAGCTGTTGTTGACTGTCTATTGGCATCAAGAGAGGTACTCTAGTGTTGAGAGACACAGTCCTGCTACACGAGCAGGAAGCTGTTGTTGACTGTCTATTGGCATCAAGTGAGGTGCTCTAGTGTTGAGAGACACAGTGCTGCTACACGAGCAGGAAGCTGTTGTTGACTGTCTATTGGCATCAAGAGAGGTGCTCTAGTGTTGAGAGACACAGTGTGCCTACATGAGCAGGAAGCTGTTGTTGAATGTCTATTGGCATCAAGAGAGGTACTCTAGTGTTGAGAGACACAGTCCTGCTACACGAGCAGGAAGCTGTTGTTGACTGTCTATTGGCATCAAGAGAGGTACTCTAGTGTTGAGAGACACAGTGCTGCTACACGAGAAGGAAGCTGTTGTTGACTGTCTATTGGCATCAAGAGAGGTGCTCTAGTGTTGAGAGACACAGTGCTGCTACACGAGCAGGAAGCTGTTGTTGACTGTCTGTTGGCATCAAGAGAGGTACTCTAGTGTTGAGAGACACAGTCCTGCTACACGAGCAGGAAGCTGTTGTTGACTGTCTATTGGCATCAAGTGAGGTGCTCTAGTGTTGAGAGACACAGTGCTGCTACACGAGCAGGAAGCTGTTGTTGACTGTCTATTGGCATCAAGAGAGGTGCTCTAGTGTTGAGAGACACAGTGTGCCTACATGAGCAGGAAGCTGTTGTTGACTGTCTATTGGTATCAAGAGAGGTACTCTAGTGTTGAGAGACACAGTCCTGCTACACGAGCAGGAAGCTGTTGTTGACTGTCTATTGGCATCAAGAGAGGTGCTCTAGTGTTGAGAGACACAGTGCTGCTACACGAGCAGGAAGCTGTTGTTGACTGTCTATTGGCATCAAGAGAGGTACTCTAGTGTTGAGAGACACAGTCCTGCTACACGAGCAGGAAGCTGTTGTTGACTGTCTATTGGCATCAAGAGAGGTACTCTAGTGTTGAGAGACACAGTGCTGCTACACGAGCAGGAAGCTGTTGTTGACTGTCTATTGGCATCAAGAGAGGTACTCTAGTGTTGAGAGACACAGTGCTGCTACACGAGCAGGAAGCTGTTGTTGACTGTCTATTGGCATCAAGAGAGGTGCTCTAGTGTTGAGAGACACAGTGTGACTACATGAGCAGGAAGCTGTTGTTGACTATCTATTGGTATCAAGAGAGGTGCTCTAGTGTTGAGAGACACAGTGCTGCTACACGAGCAGGAAGCTGTGGTTCACTGCTATTGCCATCAAGAGAGGTGCTCTAGTGTTGAGAGACACGGTCCTGCTACACGAGCAGGAAGCTGTTGTTGACTGTCTATTGGCATCAAGAGAGGTGCTCTAGTGTTGAGAGACACAGTGTGACTACATGAGCAGGAAGCTGTTGTTGACTATCTATTGGTATCAAGAGAGGTGCTCTAGTGTTGAGAGACACAGTGTGCCTACATGAGCAGGAAGCTGTTGTTGACTGTCTATTGGCATCAAGAGAGGTACTCTAGTGTTGAGAGACACAGTGTGACTACATGAGCAGGAAGCTGTTGTTGACTGTCTATTGGCATCAAGAGAGGTGCTCTAGTGTTGAGAGACACAGTACTGCTACACGAGCAGGAAGCTGTTGTTGACTGTCTATTGGCATCAAGAGAGGTGCTCTAGTGTTGAGAGACACAGTCCTGCTACACGAGCAGGAAGCTGTTGTTGACTGTCTATTGGTATCAAGAGAGGTGCTCTAGTGTTGAGAGACACAGTGTGACTACACGAGCAGGAAGCTGTTGTTGACTGTCTATTGGCATCAAGAGAGGTGCTCTAGTGTTGAGAGACACAGTGTGCCTACATGAGCAGGAAGCTGTTGTTGACTGTCTATTGGTATCAAGAGAGGTGCTCTAGTGTTGAGAGACACAGTGTGACTACATGAGCAGGAAGCTGTTGTTGACTGTCTATTGGTATCAAGAGAGGTGCTCTAGTGTTGAGAGACACAGTGTGACTACATGAGCAGGAAGATGTTGTTGACTGTCTATTGGTATCAAGAGAGGTGCTCTAGTGTTGAGAGACACAGTGTGACTACATGAGCAGGAAGCTGTTGTTGACTGTCTATTGGTATCAAGAGAGGTGCTCTAGTGTTGAGAGACACAGTGTGACTACACGAGCAGGAAGCTGTTGTTGACTGTCTATTGGTATCAAGAGAGGTACTCTAGTGTTGAGAGACACAGTGTGACTACATGAGCAGGAAGCTGTTGTTGACTGTCTATTGGTATCAAGAGAGGTGCTCTAGTGTTGAGAGACACAGTGTGACTACATGAGCAGGAAGCTGTTGTTGACTGTCTATTGGTATCAAGAGAGGTGCTCTAGTGTTGAGAGACACAGTGTGACTACATGAGCAGGAAGCTGTTGTTGACTGTCTATTGGCATCAAGTGAGGTGCTCTAGTGTTGAGAGACACAGTGTGACTACATGAGCAGGAAGATGTTGTTGACTGTCTATTGGCATCAAGAGAGGTGCTCTAGTGTTGAGAGACACAGTGCTGCTACACGAGCAGGAAGCTGTTGTTGACTGTCTATTGGTATCAAGAGAGGTGCTCTAGTGTTGAGAGACACAGTGTGACTACATGAGCAGGAAGCTGTTGTTGACTGTCTATTGGTATCAAGAGAGGTGCTCTAGTGTTGAGAGACACACAGGAAGCTGTTGTTGACTGTCTATTGCAATCAAGAGACGTGCTTTAGTGTTGAGAGACACAGTGTGGCTACATGAGCAGGAAGCTTGTCTTAAACGGCAAGACATCTTTCTTTCTCGTTTCCTGACAAGCAAAGAGTTTGCAATTTCAATTGTTTCACTTAGCGATCGGCTTTTAAAGGACGAGACTATCTCTTTGCCTGCGCATTTTCTTATTTCCTTTCCACTTACAAGGAAGCTGGTAATAAGAGTAATTTTCTTTATGTTTATCTTAATTAGCATGATGTCGATAACAGATTAATGGTTTGAATAAAAGGTTTGTTTGCGAACAGCTAGAGGATATCAGGTGAATAGAACACATAAGATTTTCCCTTCTATTACAAGGAAGCAAGTAATAGGACAATTTCTGTTAATGTTTATCTCGATTGACATCAAGCAGATACAGAGTGATTTATGTTTAACTGACACATTTCAATCTTTAATTATTCCGTTGGAAATTCATTCAATGGCCCAATTTTAGCACCAATTGAAGCAGAATGTTTTGGAGTTTCGATTCCTTGTCAGTAGATGCGCAGATGTTTAAGTTTTATTCCTGGAGTTTCGATTCCTTGTCACTAGATGCACAGATGTTTATGTTTTATTCCTAATTGCACTGTTGGCAGCTGTTTCGACATTTGGTTCTTGTAGTCAACATGAAAATGCAGTACGATGTAGAGCTGAGTCAAGGATATTTTCAAAAAGATGGCGCTACATGCCATACATCAAATGATTCCATGAACGTAATTGTAAGTTTCTTTGACGACCGGATAATTTCCAGGAACCTGTGGCCACCAAGATATCCGGATTTGACATCGCCGGACTTCTTTCTATGGGGTTACTTAAGACAGGGTTTACGCCACACGTCCCCAGACATTGGACGATCTGAAGCACATCACAAAGGAGATTCAAGCTATTGACAAGTCCTCCAACGAGTGGCCAGTAAGACGTGTTGAGTTGTGCCTTATGCAGGATGGAGGACATTTTCAACATTTGCTATTGGAGTCAATAATCTCAGAGTTGAAGCTTTCACGGCGAATGTTATTCATTATGGCTTCACGGGTGATCAGCCATGCTAGGTGTATAAAATCCAAGCTTTCGACCATTGCAGGGTCTTCATCAGGGACTGCATGAAGACCATGGAGTGTGCAATGATCGAAAGCTTGGATTTTATATACCTGACACGGCTGATCACCCGTGAAGCCATAATGAGTAAATAATCTCCCAAAATTCCTCTATAATTTAGGTATAATAAGTTGTCGCTAGCATAACACGGTTTGAAACAATTAATGAAAGAAATGTGTCAGCTCTATATGAATCACCCTGTAAAAGAATTAGCTTTTCAACAGTAATTTGTTACAGGAATGTAGAGAAAGCCATGTGAATTGAACACATCAGATATTTTTTAGTTATGACAAATCGTTTGTTACTTTTTGGATGGTACAGTCTTTACGCTGTGATAAACGCAATTTGTAATAAAACATTTCTTAAACTCCTCAGCGATGTTTTAATTCCTCATAATTGATAATTAAAGTCTAACTTAACTACTGAAACATACTTTTCAGTACGTAATGTTTGGAATAAATCTGATATGGATTTGAAACGCAATTTATAGCTGTGCGGTTTAATGAGCACAGAGAAGCGATCCCATGGAGCACCTGCTGCCTGAAGTTACAGGTTCTCCCGGCAGAGGCGCTGTACACACACGAGGGTGTTAATTAGTATGGGTCTGCCGGATCGACTCCGTCTACCGGAACATACACGCATCAAGAAAACTGACGCCAGATTTAGTTAAAAGTGATACGGGAATATTGCGTAATGAGAATAACCTTCCTTGGGAGGCTTGTTGCCGTGAATTTACATCACTGCGTCGATACGTGCACAAGGGGCGTAACTAATTAATCACTTTTTATTCCATTCTGCACACGTACTATAAGCATAGTGTATAGAGAAGGTATTGTACTGCACCCAAAAATTCAATACCGAGATTTCAACAAAACTATATATTTTTGGGACCCCAGAATAAAAAAAAAAATTTAGAAAAATGTATGTGTGTTTGTCACTTAAATACCAAACTTAGTATTTAAGTTAAGTATCTTCCAAGGATGTGACACAAGATTTTGAGCCAAATTCTCCCACCCAATACTACCCTTTGCAGGAAAAAAATTTAAAAAGGTATTTAAAATTTAAAAAAAAAAAATATTTTCTCAAAAGTTGTAACGGATTTGATTAAAATACCGAATTCAGGATAAATTTTACCCAACTTTGCATGCCTGGTAAATCGTAAGAAATAAACAAAACTGTACTACACAAAAACTGTAGATAACGTTAAAGAACACAATTTATGTCCTTTACACTTTTGTTGTCGAGTTAACCAGTTCCGAGATATTCCTTCTTATTAGTTTCAATTGTAAGTACTTGTACTTTTCACAGATAAGAAGTGTCTGTTTTCTTTTGTTCTACTTCTGGTCAAATAAAGTAGTGACAACTCAGCTCAACTATTAAAGCGCCAGTGCAATGGCCTAGAATAGCCAATTTCAAGCAACCGCGGTCATCTGACTGGAGCGATATTGTCGAAACATCTTATCGCAGCTGATGTTCATTTCTTTGAAATCTTGTCACACCTGACGCTCGTTTGTTTAATTCAGGCAGTGTAGAAACGAAGAAAAAATATTGTGTAAATAAAGATGGTGATCATGTACCATTTTAGAACTAATGTAAGTATTACAATGATATAATAGTCTATTATCAAATACAACACGTGTTTTCATCTCTTAGGAGGTGAATTATCGACAAGATGAAAATACTCGTTGTATTCAGTATTCTTAAGCTTTCACCGCCGGAATCCAAATTATAACTAGAAGAATTTTCGGGGCTGAGAAGCCGTGGTCTGCTGGAGTTTTCAGGTCCAGACGTTTCGTTCACGACTGCGGTGAACATCTTCAATGGCGTGGCCTAAGTCTTCTCCGTGAAGGTTTGGTCACAACTGACTCGTTGGTTTTTTTGTTTTTTTTTTCGAGTGGAGGGGAAAAATCCACCTTAAGGACTGACCCGGGTAAGCCTGGGGTCTCCCATGTGGGCAAACCGACTAAAAAACCCCTCCACCGGTATTAGAAGGAAGTAAGGAGAGGTGGTACCGCATGATTGCACCCGCGGATTCAAGGTGATAATTTAAATGACTGCAGGGAGCAGTCAGAGGGGTGAAATGAGGACCGGGAGACAGGCTTGACCAAGGCCCAGACTGCCACCGCGGAGGATTCGGGGAGAGGAATGAAGGAATTCTATGGTGAAGGATGGAGTTAGTGCTGGTTGACTCTGTTGAGCCAGTCGTCATATCCTGGGACGTCTTCGAGCCTTGACCCTTGGCGTCTACTTGTATGTTGAATCGTGAATGTGTTTGAGGTGCCAACTTCTCCAGTAGAGCTCTCACCTCCTCCCTGAAGATGAGTCGGTTGTCGGTGACTGCTGCTGCTATTGTTTGGTGAACGTCTGGATGTGAAGTGGTGCTGTCCTGCCCCTGAAGCCTGTTCTCCAAGGCCGTCAGTTTAGCTGTAAGCATCAGGACCTCCGCGTGGAGGTCCTGAATGACCTCACTTAAGCCCTGGATTTCCTTCTGCAGGTTGGTTGATGGTGTCTGTTCAGTCTGCGGAGATGGCTGTGTAGATGATGGTGTCCGGGCTGGTTGAGGTGATGAATGCCTTGGGTAGCTGGACCACTGCGCTTGCCCGGTGAAATATCCCGTACCACCACAGATGGCACAGAATCGGCGACGACGGCGGAGGTCGTGTCCAGGACACTCTGAAGTGAATTTGTTGGTGCCACAGTAGTGGCATTTCAGCGGCGAAGAGTAGGCTTCTTGGCTGTACCCGTAGGCATAGCAGCGACGGCAGGGCCGGTGTCTTTCCTGTCTGCTTGCCTCAACGTGCAGAAGTCGCTCTAATAAGGTCAAACCTGACGCCAAGGCAGCCTCCAGGTCTAATCGGTCCTGTAGCTCCACCCTAACTAGTGGTGTCAGGCCCCGGTCGCAGATAATTCTAGTGGCCATTGAACATGAAGGCCATCTAGACTGTGCAGCGGCGAGGAAGTGTCGGGTGGAGAGATCCCGGTGTACCCCCCTAACCACGGCACTATACCGGGGCGGCGGCGTGGAGCTCAGCGGTGGCGGTGATGAAGTGTTGTTGGCTGCATGTGGTGGAGGGAGGGAGTCAGCCACTCCGGTGCTTTTGATTCCTGATTGGTCCGGCTGGAGCTGCATGTGGTGGAGGGAGCTAGCCACTCCGTGCTTTTGATTCCTGATTGGTCCGGCTGGAGCTGCATGTGGTGGCGGGAGGGGGTTAGCCACTCCGTGCTTTTGATTCCTGATTGGTCCGGCTGGAGCTGCATGTGGTGGATGGAGGGAACTAGCCACTCCGTGCTTTTGATTCCTGATTGGTTCGGATGATCTCTGTGTCTGTTTGATGATCTCAAGTAGCAGATTCCAGTTTTCCTATTAAAGTTATTGGGATGTTTCTATTGCTTCTTCACGTTAGCATGGTAATAAGGCACAGATGGGAGAACGGCTGGTACACGATACTGTGTTCCCCTTCTGCATGTTCAGCGACCGGGTTGACCTAGACGGCAGCATCTCTTGTGTTCCGTAAGCCGGGTGTTGACGTGGTACCAATGTATACCGCACCACAAGACCTGATAGACGGTAGGCGAAGTAAGCGGGTTCCTGGGGTCTGAAAACTCCAGCAGACCACGGATTCTCAGCCTGGATTAATCTTCTAGTCGCACTGCTTATGACAATCGCATAACGATAGTTTTAAAACATTTGACTAGCACTTTATCATAACACATTCCTTTAGTTGCCTTCTACTTATAAGGAACTAAGTAATAAGAACATTCTGCTAAAGTTTATCTCGATTAGCATTGTGTATAAAGAAGAATAATCCTTCGTAAGAAGCTTGTAGAAATGCTAGAGAAATTCATGTTAGTGTATTACATCACATTTTTAATATTTATTTTAATTTCGTAATAAAATGTAAAAACGTTGTATGAGACACTTGCGCAAAGTCCTTTTTTCGTTTCTTGCCTGGTTGTGAAACTCAATTAAAAGATCGACGTCTTGCATCATAATTTGTCCACACGATGAAATTGTGTAGTCCCGACTTGCCATGATAAACACACATTACTGACTAAATTCAAGCCACGTTTCATTACCAGCTGTCTCACGTCAGTTCTCGATGAACAATGCTGTTCCTGTGTGGGATAATGGATTTTGTTTACTCTGTGACAACATCTATATTTATTTTATTTATTTATTACTTTCTCTACATGTACTATATATCTAGTGTATAGAGAAGCTATTGCAATGCACCCAAAAATGCAATACCGAGATTTCACCGAAAATACATGTCTTGAGACCCCTGAATCAAAAAAAGCATTTTAGAAAAATGTATGTGTGTATTAGTGTGCCTGTGGGTAGCACAGCTCAAAAACGACAATACCGTTAAATGCGAAACTTGGTATTTAAGTTTGATATCTTCCAAGGATGTGACACGAAGGTTTTCAAGAAAATCTCTCTATCACTTTTCATGCAACATGTTTTTGAAATTTTTGATTTTCTCAAAAATTGCTCTAATAAATCTCTTATATTTAAGATATTCGCGTGTAAATAAAATGAACATCTTCAATTTTCTGGGAATAGCCCCTAAAGACATATTTCTTTTTTGTAGTGTTTAACACCCGCTTTTACTGCTACGGCATCGCAAGCGGTGACACTGATGATACATGAAGATGGAGCACCGGTGGATGTGATGGCGGGGGAAACCAGAAATCCCAGAGAAAACCCGCCCCTGCGCCGCTTTGTCCACCAAAAACCTCACATGTGGTCGTCTGGGATTCAACTCGGGCCGTCGAGGTGAGAGGCGAGAGGTCTAACCACTCGGCCACGGCGCGACCCACATACACACATTTATTCCAGATGAATTTTGCCGAATTTTGCATTACTGCTAAACCGTAAGAGATGGAAAAGAACTTACAACACAAACATGTGGAGCACCTTAAAACACACAATTTATGTTATATACATTTTTTTCGTGGAGTTGATAGTTTTTTAGATATTCCGTGTTTTTGTTTTCAGTTTTAAAAACTTATACTTTTCTCATACAGGAATTTGTCAATTCCTGTTCATACAAACAAAGGAACTTCAGTCACATACCAACCAGCTTTTGACTATCACTTTAACCTATGGTACCCCCTTATTTCGCTTACAGGGAAGCAAGTAATAATACTATTTCTGCTAATTTTTTCTCGATTAGAATGAAGTAAATAGAAGCATAATATTTCTAACAATGATTTGTTGCAGAGAAAGTCGTGTGAGTGGGACACATCACATTTATATAGCCCCCTTTAACATCTAAGGTTATATCGGGGGTTCGAAATGGCGTTTTATTAATGGACGCTCTTTAACTGCTGTGGTTCTCAGGTCCCATTCTAAATTGGGTGTGAAAGACCGCTTAATTTTGCTCAGAGGCCTCTCTATCAGGCTTGAGGTTCTTTTACGTGCCATAAATTTACGACACGAGACCAACGGCTTTACTTCCCTTCTAAAGATTTTTACGCCCGATAAAATCCATCGTTTGAACTCGGGACCTTGGGTATATGGAGTTAGTATGGAAACCATTACACCATGGAGAGCGACATATCGGCTTATACTCGTTGCCTGTAGGTCTTTACGTTGGGTTTAAATCGATGTATTTTCCTCAAACATTCACTCTCACATACATACTACCAGACTCTGTGGGGGATAGCGAATAAGTATGGTTAAAGAAAAATGTCCCGCCTCGGCCGGGAATCTAACCCGGGACCTCCGGGTGAGAAGTCAGCTCGCTGACTATGAAGGCAGTCCAGAAGAACCTACTGACATTGTGATACGTATGATAGATGACATAGTCTTTATTTTAAAGTGTGAAATGGTCACTTTCATCATGTGCCAGGTGAGTTCTGAACCCTTATGTTGCATTATCTATTTACAGTAAAAGTTGTGTGTCTCCTTGCACCTATTTATGGTCGCTGATCTCTCCCACCCAAAAGTATCCCCTCCTGCAGCTTTGATTCCCTCTCGCATGCGCGAACCACTCTTCCCTGTAGCTAAAATCTACCCAACAATATGTTTAGTAATCCCTGAATAAAACATCTGATTTGTTCTATTCACATGCCTTTCTCTCTGCAACATATTATTGTTAAAAAAATTATTCTTCTATTTACTTCAAGCTAATCAAGGAAAATGATCAGAAATAGTCTTATTACTTGCTTCCTTGTAAATATAAGCGAAATAAGGGAGTATCATAGGTTAAAGTGATAGTCAAAAGCTGGTTGCCATGTGATTGAAGTTCCTTTGTTTGTATGGACAGGAGTTAACAAATTCCTGTCTGAGAAAGGTATAAGTTTTTTAAAGCTGTAACCAATAACAAGGAATATCTAAAAAACGATCAACGATTTTGATTTTATTAAAATGGTTCTAACGGTTTTGATTAAAATATCATATATTAAATATATTTACCTCACAAATAATACAAATATCTTGAATTTTCTGGAAATATCGTCTGAAGACCTCTTTATTCTGGATGAATTTTATGGAATGTTGCATAACTGCTGAACCGTAACAGACTGACAAAAATTTACCACACAAATAATTCAGAACACGTTAAGACAACCAATTTATGTAATATACATTCTTTTTGATGCAGTTGATTGTTTCTGAGATATTCCTTGTTTTTTGTTTCTGCTTTGAAAAACTTATACTTTTCTCATACAGGAATGTGTCCATACAAACAAAGGAGCTTCAGTCACATAGCTACCAGCTTTTGACTATCACTTTAACCTATGGTACTCCCTTATTTCGCTTCCACTTACAAGGAAGCAAGTATAAGATAATGTCTGATAATTTTTCCTTGATTAGCATGAAGTAAATAGAAGCATAAGCTTTTTAGCAATAATTTTTTACAGAGATAGAGAGAAAGTCATATGAATGGAACACATCAGATATCTTTAGAGCACCAATTGTCCAAAAGGTCCTTTCGCCTCCGCCGGGTTTGAATTCGCGACCCACGGAACCAGGAGACCAATTTGATTATTCTCGCTACTCCCTGAGAGACAGAAGTGTCACAGTTTACCACTACAGCAGCACAAAAGTATCAGATTAATGATAGCCACACGCACCTCATTATAACTGATGGAAAAATAATAGCTTGAAGGTATTTATGAAAGTTTTGGAAAGGCCTTTGTGGCCCCAGTTGTTGATAAGGGACATAAAGGACCCGATATTTAATATCCTTTGTTTCTACTTGGTCAAAGGCTAACAGTATTCGTAAAAAATAAAAGTATTGTCCCGTTTCTTTCATTAGCAGTCGCATTCATTTGTTTCAGCCTTAAGGTGAATATTATGAAACAGTGGCACAGGGAATGTTGTGATGGTTATGTTCACATGAACCATCCCACCACTGAGGGTGTGTTACATGCCTTTCTATTCATCAATGCTTTTAAAACAGTCCGTAAGAAGCCACAATTAACTTCTCCACAGCTAGAGAACCTAATTTATTTAATGTAAACATGAATCTCGAAACCTCATTGGGAATATACGAGCGTCATCCGAAAGGTAACAACATTTGGCACAAGTAAAGCTATCAACTAAATACTTTATTTACAAAGTTACACTACCTTACTCTATTTCTCAACGTGATCGTCATTGCTATCAAGGTATTTATTGTCACGTGGTGCCGGTTTTTCAATACAGATGTTATACTTTCCTTCCGCCAAAGAACTTATTCATTTTTTGAATCCACGAAATGTTCCGTCAATCGAGTTTAACAGTCAAATAACGCAAGTGTATAGTGATGATGCAATGAACGAGTCTTCAGTGAGGAAATGACACACAATTTACGAGTAATCAAGGAAGAACATAACAGTGTGTACGATAAAGACCGGAGTGGAAGTTCATCAATCGTTATGGAGCAGTTGAAAGCAAATGTGTCCATGTTTCACTGTGGACACCGAACATGACTTTTTGGATGAAAAACTTTTCCAACTTCAAAATGGCAGTGACATCTTGACTCAGATGTTTAGCGGTGGAAGAGTATAACATCTGTACCACGTGACAATTACCTTGATAGCAATGTTGAGAAATAGAGTAAGGTAGTGTAAGTTTAGCAAGTACACATGTCCACACAATGTACGTAATATAGAGGAGATATTGTATTCCATTCAAAAATTAGATACCGAGATTTCACTGGAAATACATGTTTTGAGATCCCCCGAGAACGTGTATGCTTGGTTTTTGTTTACTTTCGCCACGCATACAAGGTACAAAGTGTACAGATATAGTATTATATTCCACCGAAAAATTATATACCAATATTTCATTGAGAATACACGTTTTGAGACCCCCCGAATAAAATTATTTTTAGAAAAAGATCCGTGTGTGCTTTTCTTATTTCTTTACACAAACTGGGTACAAGGTGTATAGAGAAAATATTGTATTCCACCCAAAAATTATCTAACAAGATTTCCCCGGAAATACACGTTTTGAGACCCCCTGAATAAAATAATTTTAGACAACGTCCGTGTGTGTGTGTGGTTTTTTACCCTGCTTCCTCCACACGCACTAGGTACGTAGTGTACACAGAAGGTACTACCTATTGTATTCCATACGAAAACTCCATACCGGAATTTCACCGCAAATACACCTTTTAGAGTCCCATGAATCCAAAACGAAGCATTTTTAGAAAAATGTCCATGTATGTGTGAACATGAGAACTGAAAAACGATAGTCAGTAAAATACCAAACTTGGCACATATGTTTAACATCCTCCAAGTGTACGACACGAAGATTTCGAGGAAATGCCGCCCTCCCAAATTACACTTTATATAGAAAAAAATGGAAATTTTGATTTGCTCAAAAAATAACTCTTAATGATTAAAATATCGTACATTAAAGATATTTGCATGCCAAATAGAATCTATTTTCTGAGAATAGTCTCTCAGAACCTCCTTATTGTGGGTGAACTTTGTTGAATTTTGCATTTCTGGCAAACCAGAAGAGATAGACTAAACTTACTACACAACAAATGTTGATCTCGTTAAAACACATATTTTATGTCCTATTTGTTTGTGTATAGAGTTGCCCGTTTTCGAGATATTTCCTGATATTGGGTTCAGTTTTAAGATTCTTGACTTTTCTCATGCAAAATGAAGCAAACCTGAATTGTTTAACATAGCGACCGGTTTTTAAACGATTTGACTATCACTCTATCCTACTGTATTCCCTTCTACTTACAAGGAAGCAAGTAATAAGACAATTTCTGCTAATGTTTATCTCGATTAGCATCATGTATAGATAGAAAAATAGGCTCTTAACATTAATTTGTTGCATGAGAATGGAGCAAATCAGATTTTTTTACTTTCTCCATACGCACTATGTACTTAGTGTATAGAGAAAGTATTGCACTCCACCAAAAATTCGATACCGAGATTTCACCGGAAATATATGTTTTAGGGTCCCCAATATCCAAAAGAACATTTTCACAAAAAGGTCCGTGTGTGTGAGTGTGTGTGTGTGTGTGTGTGTGTGTGTGTTTGTCCGTGTGTCTGTGAACACGATAACTCAAAAACGAAAAGTCGGTAAAATGCCAAACTTGGTATTTAAGTTTAGTATCTTCCAGAGATGCAACACGAAGATTTTGAGAAAAATCCCCCCAACCCCAACTACCCTTTACATGGAACTTTTTTCCAAAATTTTGATTTTCTCAAAAATGGCTCTAACGATTTTGATTAAAATTTCGTATATTAAACATATTTACCTGAATAATAAAATGTATATCTTGAATTTTTTGGGAATAGCCTCTGAAGAGTAGTTTAGTCTGAATGAATTGTACTAAATTTTGAATAACTGCTAAACCGTAAGAGATGGACAAAAACTTACTCCACAAAAAGTGTAGAGCACATTAAAACACACAATTTATGCTATATACATTTTTTTCGTGGAGTTCGTCGTTTTTGTGACATTCCTTATTTTTAGTTTTTGCTATGAAAAACGTATACTTTTTCTCATACAGGAACTTGTCAACTCCTATCCATATAGACAAAGGAACTTCATTGACATAGCAACCAGCTTTTGACTATCACTTTAACCTACGGTTGTCCTTTATTTCGCTTCTACTTACAAGGAAGCGAGTAATTAGACTATTTCTGCTATTTTTTTCTGATTAGCATAAAGTAAATAGAAGTATAAGCTTTTTAAGAATTATTTGTTGCAGGGATATGGAGAAAGTCATGTGAATGGTACACATTAGATTTTTTAAACTACACACAAAAACTGAGTATGGTTATGTTAGTTGTTCTAACTAAACAATCACCAATATTAAAATGCCATTATACTATTTCATTTCACACATTCCGAAGCACGTTTGGGAATAAATATTCATGAAAGATGGTACATTTTGAATATGGAAAAATAATGAGAAAGCCTGATGCGTTCCATCACGTGACTTTCTGTACATATTTCTATTAAATTATGGTTAATAAGCTTATTCTTCTATCCACTTAATGGTAGTGGAGATAAACATTAGCAGCAACGGTCTTATTACCTAGTAGAAGGGAAATAAGAGAACACACTAAGATAAACGGACAGTCAAATGTTTTAAAATGCGGTTGCTATGGGATTGAAATCTGTTTCTTTGCGTGACCAGGAGTTGAAATGAAATGAAGTTTTATTTGTAGACGCTCTTTACCTGCTATGCTTTTCAGCGTCCCATTCTATACTGGGCGTGTAAGAGTACTTAATTTTGCTCAGAGGCCTCTGTATTAGGCTTGAGGTTCTTTTACGTGCCGTAAATCTATGACAGGGGACCAACGGCTTTACTTCCCTTTTGAAGGAAGCCATGCTGAGGATTTATACGCCCGGGTTTGAACCAGAAGTTGACAAGTTCCCGTATGAGAAAAGTTTTAAGTATTTTAAAACTTACATCAATAACAAGGAATATATCGAAAACGGTCAACCCCAGGAAAAATGTATATGACATAAATTGTGTGTTTTAAGGAGCTCTACATTTTTATATCGTAAGTTTTTGTCTATTTCTTACACTTTACCAGTTATGCAAATTTCCACAAAACTCACCTAGAACAAAGATGTCTGCAGAAATTATTGCCAGAAATTTCAAGATATACATTTTATTTGTGATGTAAATATCTTTAATACACGATATTTTAATTAAAATCCAGAGCTATTTTTGCCAGAAATTTCAAGATGTACATTTTATTTGTGATGTAAATATCTTTAATACACGATATTTTAATTAAAATCCAGAGCTATTTTTGAGGAAATCAGTTTTTTTCATGTAAACTGAAGTTGAGGGTGGTGGAGGAAAAGCTTCGTGCCGCGCTTTGGAGATACTCAACTTAAACATGAAGTTTGGTATAAAACGGACTTCTCGTTTCTGAGCTTCCCTGTCCTCAGACACACACCGATATTCTTTTCAAATGTTTTTGATTCAGAAGCCATCAAAATATATGTGTTAAAATCTTGGTAGCGAACTTTTGCAATACAAAACCTTAGCTATACACTATGCAACTAATACGTGCAGAGAAAGTAACAATTAATAGAGACAATATTTTTACAGTATACTGAAGCTTTGTATACATACGAGGGCCGTTTTTTTTCAACTTCCGATAGGCTATAAATAAAAGACAAGTTCATAGAAAACAATTATTTTATTACTAAAAGTTTTGTATATATATGGTTACGTTTTAACATAACCACCGAAAAGATTGAGACGTTTATCGTACCTGTGCACAAGCTTTGCGATACCCGCTTCAAAAAATGTTGCCGCCAATGATTTCAAATGAACATTGACGTTGTTTTGAATATCTTCGTACTTTACGACGTTTGCGGAGAGCCATTCAAAACAAACGAAGAGGAATGCTGACTTGAGGAATTGTGTTGATCCATGACAACGCTCGTCCACACAACCCATCGGCTCCTTGAACAGTTTCAATGGGACATTTTCGATCATCCGCCGTACAGTCCTGACCTGGCACCCAGCAACTTTCATCTTTTCCCTGAACTGAAGACGTGGCTAGGAGGGCAGCACTTTCAAACCAACGAAGATCTTCAAAACAAGGTCAATGCTCATTTGAAATCATTGGCGGCAACATTTTTTGAAGTGGGTATTGCAAAGCTTGTCCACAGATACCATAAATGTGTCAATCTTTTCGGTGATTATTTTGAAAATTTACCATAACTGTACAAAGCTTTTAGTAATAAAATAATTGATTTCTATGAACTTGTCTTTTATTTATAGCCTATCGGAGGTTGAATAAAAAGGCGCTCGTACTTCTATTGGTAATGAATTGTAGCACCTTGGTGTAGAGAAAGTCATTAATTATGAGAGAATGAGGGAGTAAAGAAAAGTGCGGTGTCGGACGGTTGCAAATCCATAAAGCCGGTCATTTAACACGCTTGCCAACTGATTGCGACTGAAAACTGAAGCACAAACGTGTTTTATTCCACGAACAGATCAATGCTCTCGTTCCTTTGGGGCGAGTTTTTATTCATGCTGCACAATCGCTTCCGAAATTGAAACGTATGACATGCAAATTTCCATAAATCACTGTAAAATCACCAAGTGTTATGTTCCCTGATTCAGAAATGTAGTCCCGAGGGAATACAGGTGAATATTCCATTGATCCAAGTGGCACTGCAATCATTTTCTGCTCTTTTTTAACGCTAAATGGGCCTCATATAGATTTTCACCATCATAAAATTACATTTATTAATTAGTCATATTATTAAGAGATGAAAATTATAATTTTGCTTTGTATGTATGTACGATAATCTCATACCATCAATTTTGTTAGGGTAAAATGGGGAAAGACTTGCCACTTTTGACTTCTGTCACTACATATATAGAAAAATGTATTGCATTTCACACAAAAATTCAAGTAGGAAATTTACCGGAAATACATTCCTACCAATTTTTTAAAACTATTAAATTCCAAAGAATATTATTATGAATAATTGTATGTCTTCCATTCATATGGTATTTCTGCATATTCCACAATATTTTTTACAAAGCTTATTCTTCCATCTACTTGATGCTAATCGAGATAAATATTAACAGAAATGGTGTAATTACTTGCTTCCTTGTAAGAGAAGGCAAATAAGGGAATTCGCTAGACTAAAGCAAAAGTCATATATTTCAAAAGCTGGTTGCCATGTATTTGAAATTCGGTTCCCTCCTATGGCCGGGAGTTGAAAAGTTCCCATATAAAAAGATTGAAGTATTTGAAAACTGAAAACAATAACAAGGAATATCTTGAAAGTCGTCCACTCCGCGAAAACAGCAAACAAAAATATGTGTTGTTAACGATTCTACGTTTCTTGTGCAGTAAGCCGTTGTGTATTTCTTAAGGTTCACCAGTTGTGCAAAAGTCATTCGGAATAACATAACTCCATGGCACGACAGCTCACGGGGAGCCTTGGCCTACCGCCAGCACATTAAAAGGCTATTCCCAAACATTTTAAGATATATATTTTATTCATGTTGGACATTTTAATAAGATGTTGTAATCAAAATCGTTGCAGCTATTTTTGCGAAAATCAAGAATTTCTAAACTTGTTCCATGTAAAGGTTAGTTCGGGGAAGGGGGTTTCCTCAAAATCTGTTTGTTGCATCCTAGGAATATACTGAACCTAATTTCCAGTTAAGTATTTAAGGGAATTTTCGTTTTTCAGCGATGCTGTCCACAAACGTATACCAAAAACATTTTCTAACAGTTATGTACGCTGTAAGAGCGTTAGTTATGGTTTTTGATTCGAGCGGGAATATTGTGAAACAAGGCGCAGTCGAGAATCAAAATGATACTTTAAGCTCGCGTATCATACAATGTTTTTTTCCACGAGGATTTTCTGATATTAAAGAAAAGCAACAAAAGATGAAATAATTTGAGGTTAAGTTTGAGCCATTCACCAAGGGTTATAGTTGGTTATTTGGCATTACTGGGCGCTACGGTTATAGCAGGCCGTGACAAACCAATATTATTGTTGTTCTGTGAGAATTATGATATCCTTAGAGCTGCTGCGAAAGAATATTTGTCACTTATTGACGTTGAACATAACATTATATCGTGCACCAATTGTTTGTCTGTTGATGTGTACACACTAATATCGTAAAGTTGGAACAAAATTACTTTACGCTTGCTGCACTTCTTTGCGCGTGGATTCCGTAAAAATCAAGTTTGCGATCTGAAATGAGCTCGTAAACTACTCAATTGTGGTCGGTCGTAGAAAAAATATTTTGAATTTTAGAGGCTTCAAAACATATAGGTATATTTGGAGTAAAATCTTGGTATAGCATTTTTGGGTGGAATACAACTGTGTACGTACTGTCTACATTTGTACTAGAGAAAGTAATATGAGCTAGCTTACAACTTGTATAAATATATAACAAACATACAAACGTATGTATAAGGAATGGCTTTATTAGGAAACATTGTTTCCCAGACATCGTGTAGATATTGCAGAACTCTCCCGAACAGCTGAGGATAGCGGGCCGGGATGTTTAGTTCCTTCTTGGTCCATCCAATTTTGCTAACAGGACTTGAAGGAAGCTGGCAAAAAGCCTCCGTGAGATCTCATTTCTTCTGCTGACGGAATTCTCTGCATTCCTGCTTAGCTCTGATTTTAGCATATTGCTTATACTTCATGTTCTGGAAAGATCCGCTTTAATTTGGACTTTATGTTTTGTTCCAATCTCTCAGAAGAGATATAAAATGTGATGTGTTACACTCACATGACTTTCCCTAGCTGCTCTAAATACAAGCTATCCTTATAAAAGATTATTGTTCTGTTTACTTCATAGTAATCAAGATAAACATGAACAGAAATAGTGTTATTACTTGCTTCCTTGCAAGTAGAAGGGAAATAAGGGAATACACTAGGATAAAGCGATAATCAAATCCTTTAAAATCTTGTTGAAAGAATTGAGCTTCGGCTTCCTTTGTATGGTCCCATTTTAGAAAAATATAAGTATTTTAAAGCTGAAATCAATAAAATTAATATCTCAAAAGGGGCCTGTTCTACAAAAAGCGTGTGTAACATAAATTGTGTGTTTTAACGAGATAAATATTTTTTGAATAGAAATATTTTGTCTATCTCTTAGAGTTTACGCGGTTGTGCATATCTTTAACATACGGTATTTTAATTAAAGAGTCGTTTTTGAGAAAATAAACATTTTCAAAAAATGCTCCACGTAAGGGATAGTTGGGGGTGGGGGGATTTTCTTGAAAATCTTCGTGTCAATTCTTGAAAGATACCGAACTTATATATCAAGTTTGGTATTTAACCAAATTTTTGTTTTTGAGCTATACTTCCCACAAGCACACAGATACACGAACCTGTTTCTAATTTTGGGGGGGGGGATCAGGGAGTTTCAAAATATGTATTTCCGGGGAAATCTCGGTATCGAATTTTTGGATGCATTACAATACCTTCTCTATACACCATCTTCTCTATAATAGTACGTGCAGAGAAAGTAGAAATTCTCTTTTCGGACTCAGAGGATCTCAAAACTTATATTTGCGGTGAAATCTCGGTATAGAGTTTTTGGGTGGAACACAATAATTTCTCTATCCACTATGTAAATTGTGCATGCATGTAAAGAATGTTAGATAACTTTTGCTACCACATAGATAAAGCAAGCCAAGTGGGTCAGAAGTTTCGTTTGGGAGTGGAATTCCGGAGGTCGTGTGTTCAATCTCTACTGCAGCATGGTCACCCAGAAAGTTACTTAACCCTCATGCTGTTGAAACAAACATGATTAATTATAGTTACCTATAAGTTGCTTGAACAGACCATTATTTGTGAGTGTTCTAATTTCTCATATTCTAATAAGTCACGTGTAATTTACAATGTTTTATCCTGTCCTAATATTAACTGACATATTCTAATAAGTCACGTGTAATTTACAATGTTTTATCCTGTCCTAATATTAACTGACATATTCTAATAAGTCACGTGTAATTTACAATGTTTTATCCTGTCCTAATATTAACTGACATATTCTAATACGTCACGTGTAATTTACAATGTTTTATCCTGTCCTGATATTAACTGACATATTCTAATAAGTCACGTGTAATTTACAATGTTTTATCCTGTTCTGATATTAACTGACATATTCTAATAAGTCACGTGTAATTTACAATGTTTTATCCTGTCCTGATATTAACTGACATATTCTAATAAGTCACGTGTAATTTACAATGTTTTATCCTGTCCTGATGTTAACTGACATATTCTAATAAGTCACGTGTAATTTACAAAGTATTATCCTGTCCTGATATTAACTGACATATTCTAATAAGTCACGTGTAATTTACAATATTTTATCCTGTCCTGATGTTAACTGACATATTCTAATAAGTCACGTGTAATTTACAATATTTTATCCTGTCCTAATATTAACTGACATATTCTAATAAGTCACGTGTAATTTACAATGTTTTATCCTGTCCTGATATTAACTGACATATTCTAATAAGTCACGTGTAATTTACAATGTTTTATCCTGTCCTAATATTAACTGACATATTCTAATAAGTCACGTGTAATTTACAATGTTTTATCCTGTCCTGATGTTAGCTGACATATTCTAATAAGTCACGTGTAATTTACAATGTTTTATCCTGTCCTGATATTAACTGACATATTCTAATAAGTCACGTGTAATTTACAATGTTTTATCCTGTCCTAATATTAACTGACATATTCTAATACGTCACGTGTAATTTACAATGTTTTATC
This sequence comes from Hymenopus coronatus, assembly GCA_030762935.1. NCBI lineage: Eukaryota > Metazoa > Arthropoda > Insecta > Mantodea > Hymenopodidae > Hymenopus > Hymenopus coronatus. Next base: position 3,494,678 of record CM060882.1, on the reverse strand, counting down.
CTGTCCTGATGTTAACTGACATATTCTAATAAGTCACGTGTAATTTACAATGTTTTATCCTGTCCTGAAGTTAACTGACATATTCTAATAAGTCACGTGTAATTTACAATGTTTTATCCTGTCCTGATGTTAACTGACATATTCTAATAAGTCACGTGTAATTTACAATGTTTTATCCTGTCCTGATGTTAGCTGACATATTCTAATAAGTCACGTGTAATTTACAATGTTTTATCCTGTCCTAATGTTAACTGACATATTCTAATAAGTCACGTGTAATTTACAATGTTTTATCCTGTCCTAATATTAACTGACATATTCTAATAAGTCACGTGTAATTTACAATGTATTATCCTGTCCTAATATTAGCTGACATATTCTAATAAGTCACGTGTAATTTACAATGTTTTATCCTGTCCTGATATTAACTGACATATTCATATATTTATTAGCATTAATATTATTAGAGTCTCATTACGAGGAGTTGAATTTTAGTCGAGACGTAGATAGTGTTTTGTTTGTTCATTGCTGCGTAACCCCGCCGGAATAAACAGCTTCAATTCTGGTTGTTTAAGCTCCACCAAATAAATCAATAAATGAATGAAAATGGATATTCCCGAAAAAGTTTTAGATTATGCTAAAAAAGCTGTACTTAGTTTGTTAGCCGAAGGATTTATATGACAAGGAATTTTCATTATTTAACGAACGGGGAGCTGTCAAAGCAGTTCAAATAATTTATAATGAACTGAAGATTCATTTTTGTTGTTTCCTTGGAAATATGAAATGTTTACATGATGTGTATAGGATAGGATAAAAGTTTTTAATATTTTCGGTGGACGTTTTTTTCTAATTTCGTATTTCACTAACTAGTAAAGATTGTATTGTAAAGATATTAATGTATAGCAATAAAACTATAGTGTTTTTTTTATAAGACCAGCAAAATCCATCCAATTGCAATGAGTTGTAGACACGATGGTATCCAAGTGTGACATGACACTGATTATTTTACTTGGCCCCTCCCCATCCTTTAGACACACACACGCACACACACAGATAGATTATTTTAGTCATTAAAAGTATAAAAAAAAATATATATAGGCTGCATCATGAGAGAATAAAAAGTAATTAAACATTCTACATACAATAATGCTACGATAATACACTTAACATGTTTAAGATTAATCCTATTTCAGGTCATAAACTTCTGAAATTCTACAAAGAGGATTTTCCTTCAAGATTGTTTTGATCCTCCTCTTAAAGTTTAACAAGGGAAGAGTCTTGATGTTCTGAGGTAAGGTGTTGAACTGACATGCACGAGAAACTGTTAAGAGTTTTTACATTTATTAATATAAATATCAGAGCATTTTCAAGTGGGACAGGAGAACATATTGAGGAAAGGTTGATACTTTTTTGAACATAATATAGGAGGGAATCTAGAGCAAGCATTGACACATTTGGCTCGCTTTGAGTAGATGGTCAGCCACACTTACGGTTACAGCACTTCAAGTCGCTTCAGTTGTGTTGACGGTATAAACACCGCTTTGAGGAACAGCGACATATTTAGAATGTTAATTCATGTAATTAAGGGTTAACTTCCCCTTCATTTCATCTCCATTTCAACCCTCTCTTTCAGGTGGTTTATGTGCTTTAGAAATATACCTTTCGGCGATGGGATGGCGCTGGAGTTGTCTGTAGGACGTAGAGGTTCGGTCAGGGCGACGTTATGAAGAACTACTTTACTATGCTTGGTACCCACAGGGTAGGTTTTTCTCCGCGGTCGGTTTGGGTCGCATACTCTCATATCATTCTATTCTCCTGGAATCGCTACCGGTCCAGCCCCCAGGGGAAGGAAGAACCGGTAGTGCCGTCATCATCACCACAGGGAGAGAGTGGCAGCTCTCCCTACACTTCCAATCCCATGTTCACCAACAACTCCCAACCACCCATAATTTCCTCAACTCCTCACCTATAATTCGCTACGGGGGCCGGCTGGGCCTCGGTCAAGCCGGTCTACTAGCACAACCCTCTCCCCTGGCGGCCGCACAGCGGGCCAGTTCACCTTTACCTTTTACTGCGCGGGTGTAACAGCGGTACCGCAGCATCCTTACCTTCTAATACCGGTGGAGGGGTTTTTTAGTCGGTAGGCCCATTGTGGGAGACCCCAACACTCCGGGCATGCCAGCCCGGGTTAGTCCTTAAGGTGGATTTTTCCCCTCCACTTGAAACTATAAAAAAAAAAAAATATATATATATATATATATATCTTGGATCTCAGCCTATACTGACCGCATTGTGGAACCTGCTCAGAGATTTACCAACCAAACATGTAGCGATAGATAAAGTATTCTATTCCAACCGAAAAATTGATACCGAGATTTCACTGGAAATACACGTTTTGGTTATCCCGATATCCCTTATCATTTTTAGATTCTCTACAAAGTACTATGTACGTACAGATATTGCATTCCATCCAACATTTCATATGACTATAAATTCATGTTTTGATGTCCTTTGACTATAAATGATAATTTTTATAAAAGGTCCGAGTATGTATGTGTGTATATGTGTATTTTATGTCTGTGTGGAGTGAAAAGCTTATTTCAAAAACGAAATTAAATATCAAAATTGTTATTCATGTTCCACAACTTGGAATTATTCACACATATTTTCAAGAAATGCCTAACCCTTGCTGCATTTTAAATGAAATATTTTTGGAAGTTTGTTATTTTGTAAGAGAGAGTTAGGGTTATAATACCTTTTATTAAAATGGCATATACCTAATCTTTTCATGAAAAGTACATTGAAATAAATTGGTAATACAAGACTGAAAAATCTCGAATGTTGAATGTTCAGTGATCTATCAAGGCATTAAACACAAAACTTAGTATTTAAGCTGAAGATCTTCCAAGGATGCGACACGAACAAGATTCCCCTACCCCAACTACCCCAACTACCCCAACTACCCCAACTACCCCAACTACCCCAATTACCCCAACTACCCCAACTACCATAACTACCCCAACTACCCCAACTACCCTTTACCTCAAATATTTTTCCGAAATTTTTCTTTTTATTAAATTGTTTAAAGATAGTGATTAAAAGATCTAATATTTACATTACAACTGAAATGTACAGATATCTTGAATTTTTGGGAATGACCTGTAAAAACCTCTTCATTCTGGATAAGTATTGTAAAACTGATAAATGGTAAGAGACAAATAAAAAATTACTGCAAAAAATGTAGATTTTAGTAAAATACACAATTTATGTCATACAAATTTTTGTCGTGGAGTTGGCCGTTTCCGAGATATCCTTTGTTATTGATTTCAGTTTTATAGAGCTTAAAATGTTTCTCGTACGGGAATTCGTCAACTTCTGTCAAAACAAAGAAATAGAAATCAACCACAGAGCAACCAGCTTTTAAAATATTTGATTATCATTTTATCCTAGTGTTTCCTATTTTCCTTCTACTTATACGAAAGCGAGTATTAATTTCTGTTAATATGTACCTTGAATAAGATGGAGTAGATATAAGAGTCAGCATTTTTAAACAATAGTGTGTTACAAAGATGTGGAGAAAGTCATGTGATTGAAAATACAAACATTTTTATTTTATGAAACCCCAAGGCACGTATTAACAGTGTAATCTCGGTATCGAATTCTTTGTTCGAATACATGATAGTTCCCTATTTTTAGTTGAATTAAAGATATAAATAGTTTTGAAAGCGTTTTATCCACTGGATTCACGGAAACAGAGAGTGTTGTAATGCAATGCGTTTGTCGGAGCGAGTCAGAGTCCTTTTTCAGGGCGGGTCAAGAGCGCCTCTGCCGGACTGTATATGCAAAAGCAGGGTATTACGACAGGATGACGGTCGGCTCATCATGAAATCATTTCTGGCAATAACTCTTCTTTGGATTACTGCGCCGGAGAGTTACAATTTTAAACCGTGGCGGCTCAATTCTGACACTTTAATTCTGAATAGCAATGGAGTTGCATGAACACGACACTAGATCAAAACTTTAACTTCCCGGACAACGTGTGAAAGCTGTCTTTGATATGATAATGAAATATCCGACGTGATCCTTGCAGACCTTTTATTTCTCTATGGACGACAGCCTATTTCGTAACGAAGAGCACACCAAGTGATAAAAATCTGGTGTGTTCCATTCACATGACTTTCTGTACATCTCTGCAACAAATTGCTGTTAAAAAGCTTAGGCATCTATTTACTTCATGCTAATCGAGAAAAAATTAGCAGAAATAGTCTTATTACTTGCTTCCTTGTAAGTAAAAGCGAAATAAGGGAGTACCGTAGGTTACAGTGATAGTCAAAAGCTGGTTGCTATGTGACTGAAGTTCCTTTGTTTGTATGGACAGGAGTTGACATATCCCTGTATGATAAAAGTATGTTTTTCAAGCTGAAACCAAAAACCATCAACTCTATGAAAAAAAAAAGTATACAACATAAATTGTTTGTTTTAACGTGCTCTACCTTTTCTGTGGGGTAAGTTTTTGTCCATCTCTTACCGTTTAGCAGTTATGCAAAATTCCGTAAAATTCATTGAGAATAAAGTAGTCTTCAGAGGCTATTCCCAGAAAATTCAAAATATACACTTTTATTTGTCTGGTAAATATCTTTAATATACGACATTTTAATCAAAATCATTAAAGCCATTTTTGAGAAAATCAAAATTTTCGAAAAAAAATTAAAGGGTAGTTTGGGGTAAAGGGATTTTTCTGAAAATCTTCCTGTCGCATCCTTGGAAGATATCAAACTTAAATACCAAGTTTGGTATTCAACGGTATTTTCGTTTTTGAGTTATGCTGTTCACAGACACACACACATACGGACCTTTTTCTGAAAATGCTTTTTTTAGATTCCGGTGAAATCTCCGTATGGCATTTTTGTGTGCATTACAATATCTTCTCTATACCTATGAACATAGTACGTGTAGAGAAAGTACAAACACGTTCTGTCATTCAGTGTTATAAAATTAGCCATGTTTTGTTTATGTGTCCACAACCTCATTCAAGTAGGCCATGACTCTGAAAGCTCGTATCGATCCATAAAATGGCGGATGTCATGAACATGGAATCTGCCGAACCAGACGAAATTATGCAAGCAGCGGAGAGAGCAAAATTACAACTGTCTCCGTTGTATACAATGTTTTCCTTCTGTACGAGTAAGTCTAAGCAAGGTAACAACTGAATATCGCATCAACTTCTTGAAATAAATAAAACAATCTACTTATAATTATAATATGTCTTCAAATATTGAGAATAGAGTATGACACACGTATTGAAATTGTTTTATGTTGTTCGTAGCTTCCTACTCACAATATAATTATAATATGTCTTCAAATATTGAGAATAGAGTTTGACACACGTGTTATAATTGTTTTATTTTGTTCGTAGCTTCCTACTCACAATATAATTATAATATGTCTATAAATACTGAGAATAGAGTATGACACACGTGTTAAAATTGTTTTATTTTGTTCGTAGCTTCCTACTCACAATATAAAACACTGTTTTTACCACTTTTATCACAAATAACTATATTTTCGCTGAAATTTCGGTATCGAATTTTTGGGTGGAGTGCAGCATCTTCTTTACCTATGTAGAGAAAGTAAACATATGAAGTGCAACTTTATTCTATAAAAAATAAATGTGTTTGTTATATTTTTCTGTCGTTATATTGTATTATTAATAATCATGCTGAATAAGTAAGAAATAATCAGTCAGTTTCTTCTAATTGGTTAGTTCATGGTGACCTTTCGAGTTTTACTTTATCTACACGTGCTCTATATAGTGTATACAGAAGGTATTGTAATCCACCCAAAAATTCGATACCGAAATTTCACCGGAAATATATGTTTTAGGGCCCCCTTTATCAAAAAAAAAAAACACTTTCGGAAAAAGGTCCGTGTTTTTGTGTGTCTGTGGACTGCATATCTCAAAAACGAAAAGACCGTCAAGTACCAAACTTGATATTTAAGATTGGTATTTTCCAAGGATGCCATACAAAGATTTTCAAGAAAATCCCCCACCCCCAACTACCCTTTACGTGGAACTTTTTTCGAAAATTTTGATTTTCTCAAAGATGTCGTAAACGATTTTGATTAAAATATCATATATTAAGAATATTTACCTGACAAATAAAATGTATATCTTGAATTGTCTCGGAAAGGCCTCTGAAGACTACTTAATTTTAGATGAATTTTACGGAATTTTGCATAACTGCGAAACCGTAAGAGATAAACAAAAGGTTACCACACAAAAAATGTAGAGCACGTTGAAACAAACAATTTATGTAATATACAATTTTTTCGTAGAGATGGTCGTTTTTGAGATATTCCTTGCTTTTGGTTTCAGCTTTAAAAACGCATACTCTTCTCATACAGGAATTTGTCAACTGCTGTCCATACAGACAAAGGAACTTCAGTCACATAGCAACCAACTTTTGACTATCACTTTAACCTATTGTACTCCCTAATTTTTTCTCGATTAGCATGAAGTAAATAGAAGGATAAGCTTTTTAACAATAATTTGTTGCAGAGATGTAGAGAAAGTCATGTGAATGGAACACATCAGACTTTTATTCCAGTTTCGATAAAATTTTGGACATCTATTCTTTGACTGCAAGTGAAAAGCTGTAGGGTGCGCTCTATACAGGTTAGATTTCACCTCTGGAAAACAGACTAGCATCTCTGCTGTAAAATATGCATGAAATAAAGAGGTAATTTGAGTTTTATTCGAGGCAGCCCAGAACAAAGAAGTGCGTGTGAATTATAAACAGGAAAAGAACTCGTGATAACTTTTAACTGCCAAGGTAACCAAACTTTTTGCTGAGTATTACGGGATGAAACAAAAAGTTGAACATCAGTAAAACAACTCGCTTTCTGTCTGAATCAGTTTTTTTGCCTTGCGATACTCGACGCTATTTTATTTTAAAACTGTGTGAGAAAGAAAGTGGCACGTTCTGCTGTTATGAAGTCCATTGGTGCGCACGTATTTTTATGTTTTTTACTTCCGTGACACTTGCTCGCCGTGTAATTGTCATGTCGTGTTTTTTCTGAAGCGGCTCGTTATTGGTCCAATAAAACAAGCAGCGCTCTTGGATATTAACCACACGCACATAGCAGGGTGCAGGGGGGAGTTTGTATAGGGGTTCTTTTTAGCTTAATTATATTATATGAAAGTCATCGAGAAAGTGACAGACGATTTGGCATAACTGAACAATACAGCGTGCCCCCCTGATTGCTTTGCAAGTGAAAACCACAGATACTAGGACAATTATATATATCCTATTGAAACACTTGCTTGAAAATAATCAGTAGGTCTCTATGTGCGCTGCTTGGTTTCCACGCAGAATATCCAAGTGATATTCTCGTATTTGAGTCCAGGTTCGCTCCAGCTTATCTGGTGTGATGGTTGCTGATGTCCTGTACTTTGGTAGCGTACACAATGTCCTTTACATAACCCCATAGAAAAAATCTAATGGAGTTATGTCGGGCGATCGAGGAGGCCAAGCGTCTGATCCAGCGGTTCGGGAACTCATTGTTCAGAGATGTGTCTGGGTGCTTGTGTGCTGTGGGAAGTGCGTACTGTTGCAGCATGTCTGTAGCAGCTGGCTCCATGATCATGTCTGTATATGTTCCTGGACCACATGTGGGTTTTCTGAAACCCATATTGAAACGTTGTGTCGGCTAACTTTCCCAGACACGTGAACAGTTGACTTGTCCGGGAATATGACAAGAAATCATTGTTTTGGTTGATATGCTGCAGAAGGCAGGTGCGCGATAGGTCAAGAAGCTGCAACTTCTTACCGCAGACGCTTGTGTAGTGCTGCACGGGGCACCTGCAGTTCCCGTGATGCACGCGGGCTACCAGTAAAGGCAGTTCCACTCACTCTTGAGCTACGACCCGACCTCCTCCATGCCGCTTGTGTAGTGTTGCACGGGGCAGTTCCTGTGATGCACGCGGGCTACCAGTAAAGGCAGTTCCACTCGCTCTTGAGCTACGCGCCGACCTCGTCCATGTCGCTTGTGTAGTACTGTACGGGGCAGTTCCCGTGATGCACGCGGGCTATCAGTAAAGGCAGTTCCACTCGCTCTTGAGCTACGCGCCGACCTCGTCCATGTCGCTTGTGTAGTACTGTACGGGGCAGTTCCCGTGATGCACGCGGGCTATCAGTAAAGGCAGTTCCACTCGCTCTTGAGCTACGCGCCGACCTCCTCCATGTCGCTTGTGTAGTGTTGCACGGAGCAGTTCCCGTGATGCACGCAGGCTACCAGTAAAGGCAGTTCCGCTCGCTCCTGACATACGTGCTGACCTACTCCATGTCGCTTGTGTAGTGTTGCACGGGGCACCTGCAGTTCCCGTGATGCACACGGGCTGACAGTAAAGGCAGTTCCACTCGCTCTTGACATACGTGCTGACCTCCTCCATGTCGCTTGTGTAGTGTTGCACGGGGCAGTTCCCGTGATGCACGCGGGCCAACAGTACAGGCAGTTCCACTCGCCTTTGAGCTACGCGCCGACCTCCTCCATGTCGCTTGTGTAACGCTGCACGGGGCAGTTCCCGTGATGCACGCGGGCTACCAGTAAAGGCAGATCCACTCGCTCTTGAGATACGCGCCGACCTCCTCCAAGTAGCTTGTGTAACGCTGCACGGGGCAGTTCCCGTGATGCACGCGGGCTACCAGTAGAGGCAGTTCCACTCGCCTTTGAGCTAAGCGCCTACCTCCTCCAAGTAGCTTGTGTAGTGCTGCACGCGGGCTACCAGTAAAGGCAGTTCCACTCGCTCTTGAGATACGCGCCGACCTCCTCCATGTCGCTTGTGTAGTGTTGCACGGGGCAGTTCCCATGATGCACGCGGGCTACCAGTAAAGGCAGTTCCACTCGCTCTTGAGCTACGCGCCGACCTCCTCCATGTCGCTTGTGTAGTGCTGCACGAGGCACCTACAGTTCCCGTGATGCACGCGGGCTGACAGTAAAGGCAGCTCCACTCGCTCTTGACATACGTGCTGACCTCCTCCATGTCGCTTGTGTAGTGTTGCACGGGGCAGTTCCTGTGATGCACGCGGGCTACCAGTAAAGGCACTTCCACTCGCTCTTGAGCTACGCGCCGACCTCCTCCATGTCGCTTGTGTAGTGCTGCACGAGGCACCTACAGTTCCCGTGATGCACGCGGGCTGACAGTAAAGGCAGCTCCACTCGCTCTTGACATACGTGCTGACCTCCTCCATGTCGCTTGTGTAGTGTTGCACGGGGCAGTTCCTGTGATGCACGCGGGCTACCAGTAAAGGCACTTCCACTCGCTCTTGAGCTACGCGCCGACCTCCTCCATGTCGCTTGTGTAGTGCTGCACGAGGCACCTACAGTTCCCGTGATGCACGCGGGCTACCAGTAAAGGCAGCTCCACTCGCTCTTGACATACGTGCTGACCTCCTCCATGTCGCTTGTGTAGTTTTGCACGGGGCACGGGGAAGTTCCCGTGATGCACGCGGGCTACCAGTAAAGGCAGTTCCACCCGCTCTTGAGCTACGAGCCGACCTCCTCCATGTCGCTTGTGTAGTTTTGCACGGGGCACGGGGAAGTTCCCGTGATGTACGCGGGCTACCAGTAAAGGCAGTTCCACCCGCTCTTGAGCTACGAGCCGACCACCTCCATGTCGCTTGTGTAGTTTTGCACGGGGCACGGGGAAGTTCCCGTGATGTACGCGGGCTACCAGTAAAGGCAGTTCCACCCGCTCTTGAGCTACGAGCCGACCACCTCCATGCCGCTTGTGTAGTGTTGCACGGGGCAGTTCCCATGATGCACGCGGGCTACCAGTAAAGGCAGTTCCACTCGCTCTTGAGCTACGCGCCGACCTCCTCCATGTCGCTTGTGTAGTGCTGCACGAGGCACCTACAGTTCCCGTGATGCACGCGGGCTGACAGTAAAGGCAGCTCCACTCGCTCTTGACATACGTGCTGACCTCCTCCATGTCGCTTGTGTAGTGTTGCACGGGGCAGTTCCTGTGATGCACGCGGGCTACCAGTAAAGGCACTTCCACTCGCTCTTGAGCTACGCGCCGACCTCCTCCATGTCGCTTGTGTAGTGCTGCACGAGGCACCTACAGTTCCCGTGATGCACGCGGGCTGACAGTAAAGGCAGCTCCACTCGCTCTTGACATACGTGCTGACCTCCTCCATGTCGCTTGTGTAGTGTTGCACGGGGCAGTTCCTGTGATGCACGCGGGCTACCAGTAAAGGCACTTCCACTCGCTCTTGAGCTACGCGCCGACCTCCTCCATGTCGCTTGTGTAGTGCTGCACGAGGCACGGGGAAGTTCCCGTGATGCACGCGGGCTACCAGTAAAGGCACTTCCACCCGCTCTTGAGCTACGAGCCGACCTCCTCCATGTCGCTTGTGTAGTTTTGCACGGGGCACGGGGAAGTTCCCGTGATGTACGCGGGCTACCAGTAAAGGCAGTTCCACCCGCTCTTGAGCTACGAGCCGACCACCTCCATGTCGCTTGTGTAGTTTTGCACGGGGCACGGGGAAGTTCCCGTGATGTACGCGGGCTACCAGTAAAGGCAGTTCCATCCGCTCTTGAGCTACGAGCCGACCACCTCCATGCCGCTTGTGTAGTGTTGCACGGGGCAGTTCCCGTGATGCACGCGGGCTACCAGTAAAGGCTGATCCACTCGCTCTTGAGCTACGCGCCGACCTCCTCCAAGTCGCTTGTGTAGTGTTGCACGGGGCACCTGCAGTTCCCGTGATGCACGCGGGCTACCAGTAAAGCCAGTTCCACTCGCTCTTGAGCTACGCGCCGAACTCCTCCATGTCGCTTGTGTAGTGCTGCACGAGGCACCTATAGTTCCCGTGATGCACGCGGGCTACCAGTAAAGGCAGTTCCACTCGCTCTTGAGCTACGCGCCGACCTCCTCCATGTCGCTTGTGTAGTGCTGCACGAGGCACCTACAGTTCCCGTGATGCACGCGGGCTGACAGTAAAGGCAGCTCCACTCGCTCTTGACATACGTGCTGACCTCCTCCATGTCGCTTGTGTAGTTTTGCACGGGGCACGGGGAAGTTCCCGTGATGCACGCGGGCTACCAGTAAAGGCAGTTCCACCCGCTCTTGAGCTACGAGCCGACCTCCTCCATGCCGCTTGTGTAGTGTTGCACGGGGCAGTTCCTGTGATGCACGCGTGCTACCAGTAAAGGCAGTTCCACTCGCTCTTGAGCTACGTGCCAACCTCCTCCATGTCGCTTGTGTAGTTTTGCACGGGGCACGGGGCAGTTCCCGTGATGCACGCGGGCTACCAGTAAAGGCTGATCCACTCGCTCTTGAGCTACGCGCCGACCTCCTCCAAGTCGCTTGTGTAGTGTTGCACGGGGCACCTGCAGTTCCCGTGATGCACGCGGGCTACCAGTAAAGCCAGTTCCACTCGCTCTTGAGCTACGCGCCGACCTCCTCCATGTCGCTTGTGTAATGTTGCACGGGGCAGGTCCCGTGATGCACGCGGGCTGAGTGTAAAGGCTGTTCCACTCACTCTTGGGCTACGTGCCAACCTCCTCCATGTCGCTTTTGCCTGTACCTAAGATCTTCATTCTGTTATGCTCTTTGGATCAGGACCATTTTTCTGGAAGACACGCCAACTGTAATTATGGACTTGCACTCTACATACCATAAAACTGTCTGCGCTTTCTCTTGCCATGTTGAGTACACTACACTGGCGCGCTCAGTGATCAATTCAGAATTGATGTACTGGTAAAAGTTTCCCTTTCTCTCACTTCATACCGGAACACAATATCTTCAACAGAGAATTGTTAAAATGACGGAGATTCGAAAGGGCCACCCTGTATAACGAATTTATCTAGAGGAAAGTTTTATCTGAGTTGTATTCAATAAGACTATTTCATGAATAAAATAACAATGATATCCACAGGAACAATCATATTCCATTTGTCTTGACGTATACTTGATGTCCATATCATAAATCATGGCCTCCTTGCTTAAAGAATTCGTTGAACTGGCTCCACACACTCTCTGTTGTTTTCAACATTCTGAGTTTTCAATTAGCATGTCTATTTCACCGACAGACCTTTCCCCTAAATGTATTGGAGGTTCCACCATTATGTACGGGAATATCACTGCACACTGATACAATTAATATGAGACGAACATTAGTTCTTCAGAGAAAGAAACAAATGCGTGCGGGTACGATAAATTTAGAAAAACAGTTGCACGTGAGAGTGATAAAAAACAATTAAAATGCAGAGATTATTTAGAATTTTACACGCCAATGTAAATACATCAAGATATATATTCTATAGCTAGAATCAGACTGAAAAATGCAATGCCATAGCCGGGATTAGAACCACAGATCTCCGAGTATCTAGCCGTGTGTAGGACAGGAGTTGGATATGTAGAGTTCTGCTATGAAAAACGTATACTTTTCTCATACAGGAACTTCTCAACTCCTATCCATATAAACAAAGGAACTTCATTGACGTAGCAACCAGCTTTTGACTATCACTTTAACCTATGGTAGTCTCTTATTTCGCTTCTACTTACAAGGAAGCAAGTAATAAGAATATTTCTGCTAATTTTTTCGATTAGCATGAAGTTAATAGAAGTATAAGCTTTTTAAGAATACTTTGTTGCAGGGATATGGAGAAAGTCATGTGAATGGTACACATCAGAATGTCTCCAAAACGACGAAAGAATGTATATAACATAAATTCTGTGTTTTAATGTGCTCTACGTTTTTTACTATCTTTAATATACGAAATGTTAATGAAAATCGTTAGAGGCATTTTTGAGAAAATCAAAATTCTCGAAACAAGTTATATGTAAAGGGTAGTTGGGGTGGGGGTTTTTCTCTTCGTGTCGTATCCCTGGAAGATACTAAACCTAAATTAAAGCTTGGCATTTTACCGACTTTTCGTTTTTGAGTTATCGTGTTCAAAGACACACGGACCTTTTGTGAAAATGCTTTTTTTGGATGTTGGGGACCCTAAAACATATATTTCCGGTGGAATCTCGGTATCAAATTTTTGGGTGGAGTGCAATACCTTCTCTATACACTACGTACATAGTGCGTATAGAAAAAGTAAAAATTCAATGCCATAGCCGGGATTTGAACCACGGATCCCGGTCTCTAGCTGATTGCTCTACCACTGAACTACCATGGCAACATGCCGACGTGACATAGAATTCCTCAACTGACTCGCATGTTTCCCGGTAAACCACAAGGTGTTCTCAAATCATTTTGAGATGACAACCCCAATGGTGACTTACAAAGTTGTAAGTACTTTAAGTACCAGGATTCATAGTGTAGACAACTATTATGTCAATTGGTATTGGTTTAATTGTTTTTCACACAAGCCGTGTGTGGGACAGCAGTTGGATAGGTAAATTGAATGCTATGCCGTGGAAGCTCAGTGCAGAGCAACCGTCTAGAGACCGGGAGATCCGTGGCTCAAATCCCGGCTAAAGCATTGAATTTTACTCTACCTATCCAACTCCTGTCCTACACACGGCTTGAGTGAAAAGACAATAAAACCAAGGTATTTGTTGGCACGTGGTACCAGTTTTTCAATACAGATGTTATACTTTTTTACCACTAAAGAACTTATTCATTTATTTAATGCACAAATGTTCGAATGTTATAGTCAAATAACGCAAGTGTATAGTGATAATGCAATGAACGAGTCTTCAATAAGGAAACGACACATAATTTACGAGTAATCAAGGAAGAACATAACAGTGTGTACGATAAAGACCGGAGTGGAAGTTCATCAATCGTTATGGAGCAGTTGAAAGCAAATGTTTCACTTTGGACACCGTACATGACTTTTTGGATGGAAAAGATTTGCCAGCCATGAAGACCTCAAAGTGACAGTGACATCTTGACTCAGATGTTTAGCGGTGGAAGAACGAAAATACCAAAGATGAGACACGAAGATTTTCAAGAATATCCCCCACCCCCAACTATTCTTTACATGAAAAAAAAGGACCACATTCTTGATTTTCTGAAAAATGGCTGTAACAATTTTTTTTTCAAATCTCTTACATTTAAGATATTTACATAGCAAATAAAATAAAAATCTTCAACTTTCCGGGAATAGCTTCTGAAGACATGTTCTTTCGGATGAATTCTGCGTAAACTAGTAAACCGTAAGATATAGGTAAAAACGTACCGAATAAAACATGTAGAGCTCGTTAAAATACACAATTTGTGTTGTATACGTTTTTTCGTGAAGATCACGGTTTTTGAGATATCCCTTGTCATTAGTTTCAGCTTTAAAGTACTTATACTTTACTCATACAGGAATTTGTCAACTCCTGTTCATAAAAACATAGCAACTACCGTCACTTAGCAACGAGCTTTTGACTATCACTTTAACCTATGTTACTCCCTTATTTCACTTCTACTTACAAGAAAGTAAGTAATAAGACTATTTCTGTTTTTGTCTTTCTTGATTAGCTTGAAGTAAATAGAAGCGTAAGGTTTTTAATAATTTTTTGCAGAGATGTAGAGAAAGTCATGTGAATGGAGCACTTCAGATTTTGTTCTTGTTATATAGCATAGCTCCTGTGGCGGGCTAAATTCCCTGCCAGTGGGAAATTCTGGATGGGAAGCCAGCCCAATGTAAAACTGGGCAACAAAAGCCACATATTTAAAAATTCTATCCTCTCACTGAGAACACAAACATGCAATTAGCTGCTTTCTGTTCCAGGTAGAGGAACTTATTTATTTACCTTTTCGCAACTTTTCCGTGTTTCATGCGTGCCTGAGATACGATGACGTAAATACGTGTGTTTATGACGTACATTTCTCATTCTTGTTCATAAACACCTCCTGAGCCATTGCAACTCAGAAATTAAAATAAAGTTTCTTGCTGCTTCCGGTTTTCACGGAAATGTCTGTATATATTTACAATAATCTTTGCTAATTCAGAAAGTAGGCACGAATAGTTTTTAAATAAGAACTTATAGTCGGCTTACCCTCCCCGTATGTAGGACTGACACTCCCCTAGGGCTTACAAGCGGATGTCTAAGGGTCAGAAGCCTGTCAGGGAGCCAACAGCACGAAACCACAGAATGGAGAACCTGGTCCGTAGCCAGGCATGAGTATGAGGAAGTGGATCATATGTAGGGCTGACACTCCCCTAGGACTTACAAGATGATGTCTAGAGGTCAAAAGTCTGTCGGGGAGCCACCAGCACGAAACCACAGAATGGAGAACCTGGTCCGTAGCCAGGCATGAGTATGAGGAAGTGGATGATGTGTAGGACTGACACTCCCCTAGGACTTACAAGAGGATGTCTAATGTTCAGAAGCCTGTCGGGGAGCCAACAGCACGAAACCACAGAATGGAGAACCTGGTCCGTAGCCAGGCATGAGTATGAGGAAGTGGATGATGTGTAGGACTGACACTCCCCTAGGACTTACAAGCGGATGTCTAATGTTCAGAAGCCTGTCGGGGAGCCAACAGCACGAAACCACAGAATGGAGAACCTGGTGCGTAGCCAGGCATGAGAGTGAGTAAGTGGATCTTATTTAGGACTGACACTCCCCTAGGACTTACAAGCGGATGTCTAGGGGTCAGAAGCCTGTCGGGTAGCCAACAGCAGAAACCACAGAATGGAGAACATGATCCGTAGCCAGGCATGAGTGTGAGGAAGTGGATCATATGAAATGTAAGCGAAATGGATAATAGGAAACGTGATAATGGATCTATCGTTGGAATGAGTGGTGGGGAAACCGAAGGACCTTGAGAAATCCCGCCCAGACGCAATTTCATCCATCACAAATCCCACATTCGTGCGCGTCAACAAGTACTCGCATAGATAATGTTATCTAATTCAATTCAGTTAAAAAAAGAGTATATTCAATTCACATGAATTTCTCTTGCTGTTCTACAAACTAAGTTTCGCTACAAAGTACTATTATTAACAGAAATTGTCTTATTGCTTAGTTCCTTTATAAGTAGAAGGAAATAAGGAAATACACTCGACTACACCGACAGTCAAATGCTTTAAAAGCTGGTTGCAATGTGAAAAGATTGAAATTCGACGCGTCTCTTTTACATTCCTTGGGAAGGTGCCGAGTAATGTTTATTTGCAGATGTTTCTTAGCTTCAGTGGAATCTATGAGCTGATCTCTCGTCACCTAGCGGGCAACTCAGCAACTAGAAATTAAAATCCGATCAAGAAAACATCTTAAGGATGCCCGATGTCCCGCAAAGAGTTACAGGAAATAACTGACATTAGTTTCAGTGAAATCTATGAGCTGATCCCTCGTCACCTAGCGGCCAACTCAGCAACTAGACATTAAAATCCGATCAAGAAAACATCTTAAGGATGCCCGATGTCCCGCAAAGAGTTACAGGAAATAACTGACATTAGTTTCAGTGGAATCTAAGAGCTGATCTCTCGTCACCTAGCGGCCAACTCAGCAACTAGAAATTAAAATCCGATCAAGAAAACATCTTAAGGATGCCCGATGTCCCGCAAAGAGTTACAGGAAATAACTGACATTAGTTTCAGTGGAATCTAAGAGCTGATCCCTCGTCACCTAGCGGGCAACTCAGCAACTAGAAATTAAAATCCGATCAAGAAAACATCTTAAGGGTGCCCGATGTCCCGCAAAGAGTTACAGGAAATAACTGACATTAGTTTCAGTGAAATCTATGAGCTGATCCCTCGTCACCTAGCGGCCAACTCAGCAACTAGAAATTAAAATCCGATCAAGAAAACATCTTAAGGGTGCCCGATGTCCCGCAAAGAGTTACAGGAAATAACTGACATTAGTTTCAGTGGAATCTAAGAGCTGATCTCTCGTCACCTAGCGGCCAACTCAGCAACTAGAAATTAAAATCCGACCAAGAAAACATCTTAAGGGTGCCCGATGTCCGCAAAGAGTTACAGGAAATAACTGACATTAGTTTCAGTGAAATCTAAGAGCTGATCTCTCGTCACCTAGCGGCCAACTCAGCAACTAGAAATTAAAATCCGACCAAGAAAACATCTTAAGGGTGCCCGATGTCCCGCAAAGAGTTACAGGAAATAACTGACATTAGTTTTGCAGTAACTCTTTGTGTGTCTCTTATGATTTACACAAAGGTCTTCAAACGTTATTTTCAAAACATTAATGATATTTTAGCAGTTTGTTTTCTTTGAAAATATCTTCAGTATACGGTATTTTAATCAGAATTCGTTTGAGCCACAGTTAAGAGAATAGAAAATTTTCAAAAAATATCCTATGTAAAGTGTAGTTTAGGATGGCGGGCTTTTCTGAAAATGTTCCTATCGCATCATTGGATAATAGTTCGGTATTTAACAGACTTACCGTTTTTGAGTTATTTTATCCGCGCGCACACACACAGCCCTTTTTCTAAAAATACCTTTTTCGAACCCCAATGCATACATTTTGGGTGAAATCTCAACATCGAATTTTTGGTTGGAATACAACTCCTTTTCTAGCTACTATGCACATACGTGCTAGAGAAAGTAAAAATGAATAAGTACTTTGGTGGCAGAAAAATATAACATCAGTATTGAAAACCTGGTACCACGCGACAGTAAACGCCTTAACAGAATGGAGATTACGTTGAGAAATAGAGTAAGGTAAATAAAGATTTCTGTTGATATTTTTACTTTTTACATACTATAGAAATAGTATACAGAAAAGATATTGTATGCCGCCCATTATTTTGGGAAATCCTAAATCCCCCCCAAAAATAGAAAGCGGTCAGTGTGTGTATGTGTGTATGTGTGTATATGTGTGTATGTGTGTATGTGTGTATATGTGTGTATGTGTGTATGTGTGTGTATGTGTGTGAGTGTGTGTATGTGTGTGTATATGTGTGTATGTGTGTGTATGTGTGTGTATGTGTATATGTGTGTGAGTGTGTGTAATGGTATGTGTGTATGTGTGTGAGTGTGTGTATGTGTATGAGAGTGTGTGTATGTGTGTGAGTGTGTGTGAGTGTGTGTATGTGTGTATGTATGTGTGAGTGTGTATGTATGTATGTGAGTACATGTGTATGTATGTGTGTATGTATATGTGTATGTGTGTTTGTGTATGAGTGTGCGGAGAGCAAGCATACCTAAAAGCTGAAAAGTCCGTTAAATACTGAAATTAACATTTAAGTTTAGTATGTCCCAAAGATGCGACACGAGGATTTTGAAGGAACTCCGTCCACCCCTAACTACCCTTTACAAGGAAAAGTATTAAACATTTTTGATTTTCTCAAAAATGAGTCTAACGATTTTGATTAAAATATCGTATGTTAAATATATTTTCATTTCATGCAAAATGCATATTTTCAATTTTTCAGGAATAACTCTGAAGAGTAGTCCATTCTGAACTAATTTTGTTGAAATTTGCATAACTGTTAAATAAAATCACAAATCACATTAACAATTAGCAGCATAAACACAAAACATATATTATTACTGGGGATGCTGGAAATTTCTGCACAACGGTAACATTGTATGGTTTGGGTCCTAAAAGTTTTGTTACTTTCCATGCTGAAGCTTTCGGAATGTCAGTTTCCTGTGCAAGACGTCTAAGAGATTTTCGAGGTGATCGTTCTAACCTTTCTCCTATTTGATCAAATTTCTGCTCCATAAGCAGACGCCTGTTTACCTTTCTTTTCCTATCGCAAATTGATCGGGTCTTGCTCGATTTATTTACAAGGAAACGAACAGCCTCTCTTCTCGGAACACGCACGCCAGGAAGGTTAGTTTCACCGCTACAAGGTCATGCAAACACTCTTGTATACTGTAACAAACAAAACTAAACATTGCTAATGTTATTGACTGCACTAGAACACAAGTAACACAGAACAGTTTGATCAATACAAGATGATATAAACACTCTTGTATACTGCAGCAACAAACAAAACTAAACATTGCTAATGTTATTGACTGGACTAGAACACAAGTAACACAGAACAGCTTGATCAATACAAGATGATATAAACACTCTTGTATACTGTAACAAACAAAACTAACATTGCTAATGTTATTGACTGGACTAGAACACAAGTAACACAGAACAGTTTGATCAATACAAGATGATATAAACACTCTTGTATACTGTAACAACAAACAAAACTAAACATTGCTAATGTTATTGACTGGACTAGAACACAAGTAACACAGAACAGTTTGATCAATACAAGATGATATAAACACTCTTGTATACTTTAGCAGCAAACAAAACTAAACATTGCTAATGTTATTGACTGGACTACAACACAAGACAGAACAGTTTGATCAATACAAGATGATATAAACACTCTTGTATACTGTAACAAGCAAAACTAAACATTGTTAATGTTATTGACTGGACTAGAACAAGAGTAACACAGAACAGTTTGATCAATACAAGATGATATAAACACTCTTGTATACTGTAACAAACAAAACTAAACATTGTTAATGTTATTAACTGGACTAGAACAAGAGTAACACAGAACAGTTTGATCAATACAAGATGATGTAAACACTCTTGTATACTGTAACAAACAAAACTAAACATTCCTAATGTTATTGACTGGACTAGAACACGAGTAAGACAGAAGATTTTGATCAATACAAGATGATGTAAACACTCTTGTATACTGTAACAAACAAAACTAAACATTGCTAATGTTATTGACTGGACTAGAACAAGAGTAACACAGAACAGTTTGATCAATACAAGATGATGTAAACACTCTTGTATACTGTAACAAACAAAACTAAACATTGTTAATGTTATTGACTGGACTAGAACACAAGACAGAACAATTTGATCAGTACAAGATGATGTAAACACTCTTGTATACTGTAACAAACAAAACTAAACATTACTAATGTTATTGACTGGACTAGAACACAAGACAGAACAGTTTGATCAATACAAGATGATATAAACACTCTTGTATACTGTAACAACAAACAAAACTAAACATTGTTAATGTTATTGACTGGACTAGAACACAAGTAACACAGAACAGTTTGATCAATACAAGATGATATAAACACTCTTGTATACTGTAGCAAACAAAACTAAACATTGCTAATGTTATTGCCTGGACTAGAACACAAGTAACACAGAACAGTTTGATCAGTACAAGATGATATAAACACTCTTGTATACTGTAACAAACAAAACTAAACATTGCTAATATTATTGACTGGGCTAGAACACAAGACAGAACAGTTTGATCAATACAAAATGATGTAAACACTCTTGTATACTGTAACAAACAAAACTAAACATTGGTAATGTTATTGACTGGACTAGAACATAAGTAACACAGAACAGTTTGATCAATACAAGATGATATAAACACTCTTGTATACTGTAACAAACAAAACTAAACATTGCTAATATTATTGACTGGACTAGAACACAAGTAACACAGAACAGTTTGATCAATACAAGATGATATAAACACTCTTGTATACTGCAGCAACAAACAAAACGAAACATTGGTAATGTTATTGACTGGACTAGAACACAAGACAGAACAGTTTGATCAATACAAGATGATATAAACACTCTTGTATACTGTAACAAACAAAACTAAACATTGCTAATGCTATTGACTGGACTAGAACACAAGTAACACAGAAAAGTTTGATCAATACAAGATGATATAAACACTCTTGTATACTGCAGCAACAGACAAAACTAAACATTGGTAATGTTATTGACTGGACTAGAACACAAGTAACACAGAACAGTTTGATCAATACAAGATGATATAAACACTCATGTATACTCTAACAAACAAAACTAAACATTGCTAATGTTATTGACTGGACTAGAACACAAGTAACACAGAACAGTTTGATCAATACAAGATGATAAAAACACTCTTGTATGCTGCAGCAGCAAACAAAACTAAACATTGGTAATGTTATTGACTGGACTAGAACACAAGTAATACAGAACAGTTTGATCAATACAAGATGATATAAACACTATTGTATACTGTAACAACAAACAAAACTAAACATTGCTAATGTTATTGACTGGACTAGAACACAAGACAGAACAGTTTGATCAATACAAGATGATATAAACACTCTTGTATTCTGTAACAACAAACAAAACTAAACATTGCTAATGTTATTGACTGGACTAGAACACAAGACAGAACAGTTTGATCAATACAAGATGATATAAACACTCTTGTATACTGCAGCAACAAACAAAACTAAACATAGCTAATGTTATTGACTGGACTAGATCACAAGACAGAACAGTTTGATCAATACAAGATGATATAAACACTCTTGTATACTGCAGCAGCAAACAAAACTAAACATTGGTAATGTTATTGACTGGACTAGAACACAAGTAACACAGAACAGTTTCATCAATACAAGATGATATAAACACTCTTGTGTACTGTAACAAACAAAACTAAACATTGCTAATGTTATTGACTGGACTAGAACACAAGACAGAACAGTTTGATCAATACAAGATGATATAAACACTCTTGTATACTGTAACAAACAAAACTAAACATTACTAATGTTATTGACTGGACTAGAACACAAGTAACACAGAACAGTTTGATCAATACAAGATGATATAAACGCTCTTGTATACTGTAACAAACAAAACTAAACATTGCTAATGTTATTGACTGGACCAGAACAAGAGTAAGACAGAACAGTTTGATCAATACAAGATGATATAAACACTCTTGTATACTGCAGCAGCAAACAAAACTAAACATTACTAATGTTATTGACTGGACTAGAACACAAGTAACACAGAACATTTTGATCAATACAAGATGATATAAACACTCTTGTATACTGTAACAAACAAAACTAAACATTGCTAATGTTATTGACTGGACTAGAACACAAGTAACACAGAACAGTTTGATCAATACAAGATGATATAAACACTCTTGTATACTGTAACAAACAAAACTAAACATTGCTAATGTTATTGACTGGACTAGAACACAAGTAACACAGAACAGTTTGATCAATACAAGATGATATAAACACTCTTGTATACTGTAACAAACAAAACTAAACATTGCTAATGTTATTGACTGGACTAGAACAAGAGTAACACAGAACAGTTTGATCAGTACAAGATGATATAAACACTCTTGTATACTGTAGCAAACAAAACTAAACATTGCTAATGTTATTGACTGGACTAGAACACAAGTAAGACAGAACAGTTTGATCAATACAAGATGATATAAACACTCTTGTATACTGTAGCAAACAAAACTAAACATTGCTAATGTTATTGACTGGACTAGAACACAACACAGAACAGTTTGATCAATACAAGATGATATAAACATTCTTGTAGACTGTAACAAACAAAACTAAACATTGCTAATGTTATAGACTGGACTAGAACACAACACAGAACAGTTTGATCAGTACAAGATGATATAAACACTCTTGTATACTGTAACAAACAAAACTAAACATTGCTAATGTTATTGACTGGACCAGAACAAGAGTAAGACAGAACAGTTTGATCAATACAAGATGATATAAACACTCTTGTATACTGCAGCAGCAAACAAAACTAAACATTACTAATGTTATTGACTGGACTAGAACACAAGTAACACAGAACAGTTTGATCAATACAAGATGATGTAAACACTCTTGTATACTGTAACAAACAAAACTAAACATTCCTAATGTTATTGACTGGACTAGAACACGAGTAAGACAGAACATTTTGATCAATACAAGATGATGTAAACACTCTTGTATACTGTAACAAACAAAACTAAACATTGCTAATGTTATTGACTGGACTAGAACAAGAGTAACACAGAACAGTTTGATCAATACAAGATGATGTAAACACTCTTGTATACTGTAACAAACAAAACTAAACATTGTTAATGTTATTGACTGGACTAGAACACAAGACAGAACAGTTTGATCAGTACAAGATGATGTAAACACTCTTGTATACTGTAACAAACAAAACTAAACATTACTAATGTTATTGACTGGACTAGAACACAAGACAGAACAGTTTGATCAATACAAGATGATATAAACACTCTTGTATACTGTAACAACAAACAAAACTAAACATTGTTAATGTTATTGACTGGACTAGAACACAAGTAACACAGAACAGTTTGATCAATACAAGATGATATAAACACTCTTGTATACTGTAGCAAACAAAACTAAACATTGCTAATGTTATTGCCTGGACTAGAACACAAGTAACACAGAACAGTTTGATCAGTACAAGATGATATAAACACTCTTGTATACTGTAACAAAATAAAACTAAACATTGCTAATGTTATTGACTGGGCTAGAACACAAGACAGAACAGTTTGATCAATACAAAATGATGTAAACACTCTTGTATACTGTAACAAACAAAACTAAACATTGGTAATGTTATTGACTGGACTAGAACATAAGTAACACAGAGCAGTTTGATCAATACAAGATGATATAAACACTCTTGTATACTGTAACAAACAAAACTAAACATTGCTAATATTATTGACTGGACTAGAACACAAGTAACACAGAACAGTTTGATCAATACAAGATGATATAAACACTCTTGTATACTGCAGCAACAAACAAAACGAAACATTGGTAATGTTATTGACTGGACTAGAACACAAGTAACACAGAACAGTTTGATCAATACAAGATGATATAAACACTCTTGTATACTGTAACAAACAAAACTAAACATTGCTAATGTTATTGACTGGACTAGAACACAAGTAACACAGAACAGTTTGATCAATACAAGATGATATAAACACTCTTGTATACTGTAACAATCAAAACTAAACATTGCTAATGCTATTGACTGGACTAGAACACAAGTAACACAGAAAAGTTTGATCAATACAAGATGATATAAACACTCTTGTATACTGCAGCAACAGACAAAACTAAACATTGGTAATGTTATTGACTGGACTAGAACACAAGTAACACAGAACAGTTTGATCAATACAAGATGATATAAACACTCATGTATACTCTAACAAACAAAACTAAACATTG
The DNA here is from genome assembly GCA_030762935.1 of Hymenopus coronatus. Lineage (NCBI taxonomy): Eukaryota > Metazoa > Arthropoda > Insecta > Mantodea > Hymenopodidae > Hymenopus > Hymenopus coronatus. The sequence goes on along the minus strand of CM060882.1, from coordinate 3,470,624 downwards.
CTAATGTTATTGACTGGACTAGAACACAAGTAACACAGAACAGTTTGATCAATACAAGATGATAAAAACACTCTTGTATGCTGCAGCAGCAAACAAAACTAAACATTGGTAATGTTATTGACTGGACTAGAACACAAGTAATACAGAACAGTTTGATCAATACAAGATGATATAAACACTATTGTATACTGTAACAACAAACAAAACTAAACATTGCTAATGTTATTGACTGGACTAGAACACAAGACAGAACAGTTTGATCAATACAAGATGATATAAACACTCTTGTATTCTGTAACAACAAACAAAACTAAACATTGCTAATGTTATTGACTGGACTAGAACACAAGACAGAACAGTTTGATCAATACAAGATGATATAAACACTCTTGTATACTGCAGCAACAAACAAAACTAAACATTGCTAATGTTATTGACTGGACTACAACACAAGACAGAACAGTTTGATCAATACAAGATGATATAAACACTCTTGTATACTGTAACAAGCAAAACGAAACATTGTTAATGTTATTGACTGGACTAGAACAAGAGTAACACAGAACAGTTTGATCAATACAAGATGATATAAACACTCTTGTATACTGTAACAAACAAAACTAAACATTGTTAATGTTATTAACTGGACTAGAACAAGAGTAACACAGAACAGTTTGATCAATACAAGATGATGTAAACACTCTTGTATACTGTAACAAACAAAACTAAACATTCCTAATGTTATTGACTGGACTAGAACACGAGTAAGACAGAAGATTTTGATCAATACAAGATGATGTAAACACTCTTGTATACTGTAACAAACAAAACTAAACATTGCTAATGTTATTGACTGGACTAGAACAAGAGTAACACAGAACAGTTTGATCAATACAAGATGATGTAAACACTCTTGTATACTGTAACAAACAAAACTAAACATTGTTAATGTTATTGACTGGACTAGAACACAAGACAGAACAATTTGATCAGTACAAGATGATGTAAACACTCTTGTATACTGTAACAAACAAAACTAAACATTACTAATGTTATTGACTGGACTAGAACACAAGACAGAACAGTTTGATCAATACAAGATGATATAAACACTCTTGTATACTGTAACAACAAACAAAACTAAACATTGTTAATGTTATTGACTGGACTAGAACACAAGTAACACAGAACAGTTTGATCAATACAAGATGATATAAACACTCTTGTATACTGTAGCAAACAAAACTAAACATTGCTAATGTTATTGCCTGGACTAGAACACAAGTAACACAGAACAGTTTGATCAGTACAAGATGATATAAACACTCTTGTATACTGTAACAAACAAAACTAAACATTGCTAATATTATTGACTGGGCTAGAACACAAGACAGAACAGTTTGATCAATACAAAATGATGTAAACACTCTTGTATACTGTAACAAACAAAACTAAACATTGGTAATGTTATTGACTGGACTAGAACATAAGTAACACAGAACAGTTTGATCAATACAAGATGATATAAACACTCTTGTATACTGTAACAAACAAAACTAAACATTGCTAATATTATTGACTGGACTAGAACACAAGTAACACAGAACAGTTTGATCAATACAAGATGATATAAACACTCTTGTATACTGCAGCAACAAACAAAACGAAACATTGGTAATGTTATTGACTGGACTAGAACACAAGACAGAACAGTTTGATCAATACAAGATGATATAAACACTCTTGTATACTGTAACAAACAAAACTAAACATTGCTAATGCTATTGACTGGACTAGAACACAAGTAACACAGAAAAGTTTGATCAATACAAGATGATATAAACACTCTTGTATACTGCAGCAACAGACAAAACTAAACATTGGTAATGTTATTGACTGGACTAGAACACAAGTAACACAGAACAGTTTGATCAATACAAGATGATATAAACACTCATGTATACTCTAACAAACAAAACTAAACATTGCTAATGTTATTGACTGGACTAGAACACAAGTAACACAGAACAGTTTGATCAATACAAGATGATAAAAACACTCTTGTATGCTGCAGCAGCAAACAAAACTAAACATTGGTAATGTTATTGACTGGACTAGAACACAAGTAATACAGAACAGTTTGATCAATACAAGATGATATAAACACTATTGAATACTGTAACAACAAACAAAACTAAACATTGCTAATGTTATTGACTGGACTAGAACACAAGACAGAACAGTTTGATCAATACAAGATGATATAAACACTCTTGTATTCTGTAACAACAAACAAAACTAAACATTGCTAATGTTATTGACTGGACTAGAACACAAGACAGAACAGTTTGATCAATACAAGATGATATAAACACTCTTGTATACTGCAGCAACAAACAAAACTAAACATAGCTAATGTTATTGACTGGACTAGATCACAAGACAGAACAGTTTGATCAATACAAGATGATATAAACACTCTTGTATACTGCAGCAGCAAACAAAACTAAACATTGGTAATGTTATTGACTGGACTAGAACACAAGTAACACAGAACAGTTTCATCAATACAAGATGATATAAACACTCTTGTGTACTGTAACAAACAAAACTAAACATTGCTAATGTTATTGACTGGACTAGAACACAAGACAGAACAGTTTGATCAATACAAGATGATATAAACACTCTTGTATACTGTAACAAACAAAACTAAACATTACTAATGTTATTGACTGGACTAGAACACAAGTAACACAGAACAGTTTGATCAATACAAGATGATATAAACGCTCTTGTATACTGTAACAAACAAAACTAAACATTGCTAATGTTATTGACTGGACCAGAACAAGAGTAAGACAGAACAGTTTGATCAATACAAGATGATATAAACACTCTTGTATACTGCAGCAGCAAACAAAACTAAACATTACTAATGTTATTGACTGGACTAGAACACAAGTAACACAGAACATTTTGATCAATACAAGATGATATAAACACTCTTGTATACTGTAACAAACAAAACTAAACATTGCTAATGTTATTGACTGGACTAGAACACAAGTAACACAGAACAGTTTGATCAATACAAGATGATATAAACACTCTTGTATACTGTAACAAACAAAACTAAACATTGCTAATGTTATTGACTGGACTAGAACACAAGTAACACAGAACAGTTTGATCAATACAAGATGATATAAACACTCTTGTATACTGTAACAAACGAAACTAAACATTGCTAATGTTATTGACTGGACTAGAACAAGAGTAACACAGAACAGTTTGATCAGTACAAGATGATATAAACACTCTTGTATACTGTAGCAAACAAAACTAAACATTGCTAATGTTATTGACTGGACTAGAACACAAGTAAGACAGAACAGTTTGATCAATACAAGATGATATAAACACTCTTGTATACTGTAGCAAACAAAACTAAACATTGCTAATGTTATTGACTGGACTAGAACACAACACAGAACAGTTTGATCAATACAAGATGATATAAACATTCTTGTAGACTGTAACAAACAAAACTAAACATTGCTAATGTTATAGACTGGACTAGAACACAACACAGAACAGTTTGATCAGTACAAGATGATATAAACACTCTTGTATACTGTAACAAACAAAACTAAACATTGCTAATGTTATTGACTGGACCAGAACAAGAGTAAGACAGAACAGTTTGATCAATACAAGATGATATAAACACTCTTGTATACTGCAGCAGCAAACAAAACTAAACATTACTAATGTTATTGACTGGACTAGAACACAAGTAACACAGAACAGTTTGATCAATACAAGATGATGTAAACACTCTTGTATACTGTAACAAACAAAACTAAACATTCCTAATGTTATTGACTGGACTAGAACACGAGTAAGACAGAACATTTTGATCAATACAAGATGATGTAAACACTCTTGTATACTGTAACAAACAAAACTAAACATTGCTAATGTTATTGACTGGACTAGAACAAGAGTAACACAGAACAGTTTGATCAATACAAGATGATGTAAACACTCTTGTATACTGTAACAAACAAAACTAAACATTGTTAATGTTATTGACTGGACTAGAACACAAGACAGAACAGTTTGATCAGTACAAGATGATGTAAACACTCTTGTATACTGTAACAAACAAAACTAAACATTACTAATGTTATTGACTGGACTAGAACACAAGACAGAACAGTTTGATCAATACAAGATGATATAAACACTCTTGTATACTGTAACAACAAACAAAACTAAACATTGTTAATGTTATTGACTGGACTAGAACACAAGTAACACAGAACAGTTTGATCAATACAAGATGATATAAACACTCTTGTATACTGTAGCAAACAAAACTAAACATTGCTAATGTTATTTCCTGGACTAGAACACAAGTAACACAGAACAGTTTGATCAGTACAAGATGATATAAACACTCTTGTATACTGTAACAAACAAAACTAAACATTGCTAATGTTATTGACTGGGCTAGAACACAAGACAGAACAGTTTGATCAATACAAAATGATGTAAACACTCTTGTATACTGTAACAAACAAAACTAAACATTGGTAATGTTATTGACTGGACTAGAACATAAGTAACACAGAGCAGTTTGATCAATACAAGATGATATAAACACTCTTGTATACTGTAACAAACAAAACTAAACATTGCTAATATTATTGACTGGACTAGAACACAAGTAACACAGAACAGTTTGATCAATACAAGATGATATAAACACTCTTGTATACTGCAGCAACAAACAAAACGAAACATTGGTAATGTTATTGACTGGACTAGAACACAAGTAACACAGAACAGTTTGATCAATACAAGATGATATAAACACTCTTGTATACTATAACAAACAAAACTAAACATTGCTAATGTTATTGACTGGACTAGAACACAAGTAACACAGAACAGTTTGATCAATACAAGATGATATAAACACTCTTGTATACTGTAACAATCAAAACTAAACATTGCTAATGCTATTGACTGGACTAGAACACAAGTAACACAGAAAAGTTTGATCAATACAAGATGATATAAACACTCTTGTATACTGCAGCAACAGACAAAACTAAACATTGGTAATGTTATTGACTGGACTAGAACACAAGTAACACAGAACAGTTTGATCAATACAAGATGATATAAACACTCATGTATACTCTAACAAACAAAACTAAACATTGCTAATGTTATTGACTGGACTAGAACACAAGTAACACAGAACAGTTTGATCAATACAAGATGATAAAAACACTCTTGTATGCTGCAGCAGCAAACAAAACTAAACATTGGTAATGTTATTGACTGGACTAGAACACAAGTAATACAGAACAGTTTGATCAATACAAGATGATATAAACACTATTGTATACTGTAACAACAAACAAAACTAAACATTGCTAATGTTATTGACTGGACTAGAACACAAGACAGAACAGTTTGATCAATACAAGATGATATAAACACTCTTGTATTCTGTAACAACAAACAAAACTAAACATTGCTAATGTTATTGACTGGACTAGAACACAAGACAGAACAGTTTGATCAATACAAGATGATATAAACACTCTTGTATACTGCAGCAACAAACAAAACTAAACATAGCTAATGTTATTGACTGGACTAGATCACAAGACAGAACAGTTTGATCAATACAAGATGATATAAACACTCTTGTATACTGCAGCAGCAAACAAAACTAAACATTGGTAATGTTATTGACTGGACTAGAACACAAGTAACACAGAACAGTTTCATCAATACAAGATGATATAAACACTCTTGTGTACTGTAACAAACAAAACTAAACATTGCTAATGTTATTGACTGGACTAGAACACAAGACAGAACAGTTTGATCAATACAAGATGATATAAACACTCTTGTATACTGTAACAAACAAAACTAAACATTGTTAATGTTATTGACTGGACTAGAACACAAGTAACACCGAACAGTTTGATCAATACAAGATGGTATAAACACTCTTGTATACTGTAACAAACAAAACTAAACATTGCTAATGTTATTGACTGGACTAGAACACAAGTAAGACAGAAGAGTTTGATCAGTACAAGATGATATAAACACTCTTGTATACTGCAGCAGCAAACAAAACTAAACATTGGTAATGTTATTGACTGGACTAGAACACAAGTAACACAGAACAGTTTGATCAATACAAGATGATATAAACACTCTTGTATACTGTAACAAACAAAACTAAACATTGCTAATGTTATTGACTGGGCTAGAACACAAGTAAGACAGAACAGTTTGATCAATACAAGATGATATAAACACTCTTGTATACTGTAACAAACAAAACTAAACATTGCTAATGTTATTGACTGGGCTAGAACACAAGTAAGACAGAACAGTTTGATCAATACAAGATGATATAAACACTCTTGTATACTGTAACAAACAAAACTAAACATTGCTAATGTTATTGACTGCGCTAGAACACAAGTAAGACAGAACAGTTTGATCAATACAAGATGATATAAACACTCTTGTATACTGTAGCAAACAAAACTAAACATTGATAATGTTATTGACTGGACTAGAACACAAGACAGAACAGTTTGATCAATACAAGATGATGTAAACACTCTTGTATACTGCAGCAGCAAACAAAACTAAACATTGCTAATGTTATTGACTGGACTAGAACACAAGTAAGACAGAAGAGTTTGATCAGTACAAGATGATATAAACACTCTTGTATACTGCAGCAGCAAACAAAACTAAACATTGGTAATGTTATTGACTGGACTAGAACACAAGTAACACAGAACAGTTTGATCAATACAAGATGATATAAACACTCTTGTATACTGTAACAACAAACAAAACTAAACATTGCTAATGTTATTGACTGGACTAGAACACAAGTAACACAGAACAGTTTGATCAATACAAGATGATATAAACACTCTTGTATACTGTAGCAGCAAACAAAACTAAACATTGCTAATGTTATTGACTGGACTAGAACACAAGTAAGACAGAACAGTTTGATCAATACAAGGTGATGTAAACACTCTTGTATACTGCAGCAACAAACAAAACTAAACATAGCTAATGTAATTGACTGGACTAGAACACAAGTAACACAGAACAGAACGAATGTAGAACGCATGCGAAGTGAAGGTCACAAGGGCCGGGTCCTCGCGGCGTGTTTTGTAACAAACGTATTTTATTTCCTTATTATTTAGTTAATGCAAATCGTTCGTTACTTTCCGATTGGCTCTTGTACATAATGTAGTATAAAGAAAGTAAATAGTATGAAATTGAGGCGAGTAATTTTCCACACAGGTTTAAGTTTTCGACGTTACTAATTCCTGAACAAACGGTGTTTTCATGAGTGTCCAAACTATGACAAATATTGATAGCAGATAAGAGTGAAATTAAAGGAAGCGAGAGTGCATATGATACAATAGTGACTTGCTGGGAGCCAATAGTAGAGGTGAGGCGAGACAAAAGGAGGGAAGGGAGAAACAGAAATGTGGATGATGCTGAGTCACGTGGGTCAGAGAGGGAGAGAAACCGTGATATATCTCCAGTACATCTCTGTACTAATGGACGAGCCCCTCGCGCTGACTCGACACTAAACACAAGGGGCGCAGGTTTAAAGTTGGCGTCACACTCTCATTACCACCTCTATCGCTTTTCTTCCCATTAAATATCTATTTTTACTTCTCCAGCACGTATGTACAAATAAAAGCTGTAATACAACATCCTGGCATCTTGTTCCCGATACCAGGTCGTATATTGTAAACTTTATAATTATTTCCCACTTTTAAATTATTGTTATACATCATTATTTTACAGATAATACTTATATACTAATAACTCAAAATTTAATTTAAAACAAAAAAAAAAGTAATATAATCTGAAAGATAATAGATTCTAACCATAAAACAACTTTCACTAACACTAAACCATCTATTATTAATTACTGGAATCCAGTAACACAAATAACTGGTAACTAGCTGTTTGCCCATAAAACTATGCTCTAGATTATTAAGATAAATGAAAAACTAATCCTACACTACTGGTATCCAGCAGAATATGCACTGGTTACCAGCGTAACTAAATAATTATATTATACAATACTTTCTTTACATTGTAGTAAACTGTAGTACATTGTCTTTTACTTCCTTTGGCTAATATCTGTTACTAATTATACCTAATCTTTTACTTCCTTTGGCTAATATCTGTTACTAATTATACCTAATCTTTTACTTCCTTTGGCTAATATCTGTTACTAATTATACCTGATCTTTTACATCAACATTATACTAAACTCACTGTATTTAACTTTTTAACACTATTTAGCACTTCACTAACACTTCCTCCTCAACGTCATCTCCCCTTGCCTCGTACTGTCCACCGCCAGAAGCCCATAATCCACCATTCCTGCTCTCACACGCCCTCTGCATCCCTCTTATCACTCTGGTCTACACCAGCTCCTTCTTCTTCGCCTCCTTCTACTCTCCTTCATCTTCCATTAGTCTCCAGTCTCCATTTAGAGTTAGTTTGCAATATTTATTCTTCCTCTTCTTCCTATGAACTTTCTCCCTTGGGTTCATAGTTATTTAAGTTGCAATAGTATTTGCTTATATTTCTGAGTTTAAGTTTTTATCAAAGTGTCAGTTATAAGTTTACTGATTTCGAATTCTATCGGATCTTCTTAATTCGGCTCTGGCTAGTGCACGGGTTGGTATTTCCACTTGTCCAATTCTCTCTTCCCAGGAAATTTCACTAATTATATTCGCTAACTTCTCTAGGTGGATATATAAGTCTTCATTTCTTAATATGTCCGCTATTTTGTGCCCAGTTAGTTCAGTTCGTAATTGAGTTATTTGTTCACCATGTCGCGGACATTCAAACAGGAAATGTTGGGGTGTATCTTGTTTGTTACAAATAGCACAATTATCATTTAAGGTTTTGTTAATCTTTTTCCAATATGTTTTGTAAGGTCCATGTCCGGTGATGTAATGGATTAGTCCTCTAGTAGGCTGAATATGTTTAAGTCTAAGTCTTTCGTTGATATTAGTAAATAAATTATACACTCTCCTTCCCGCCTCCGTTATGTCCCATTCTTGTTGCGAGCTTATTTTCAAAAACCTCTTAATTTCAGCTACATTTTCACATCTTCTTCCAATTATTTGTGTTACCATTCCAAATTCATTCTTCTTCAACGAAACTTTTGCTTCCTTAAGTTTAATTAAAAGGTCTATTGGCCAAATTCCTGTCGTAACTAGGAGGGCCATAGTCGGAGTGGTTTTAACTGCTCCAGTAAATCGTAGCAACATTTTTTCTTTGAGTTCTCCTTAGTAAGCTCCTTATATGAACGTCCTGCATCCGAGTGGCCCAAACACTAGCGCCATATGCTATCATGGATACGAAAATAATGTTATGATATGTTGAGATTGTGGTTAACGGTATTTTAAAATTTGATTGCATAATTCGGGCCAATTTCATCATCACGGTTTCGGATTTATTTCCTATATACTCTGTGTGCTTCCGAAAGTTTAATTTCTCATCTAAATATATTCCGAGGTATTTCGCCTCCTTTTGTCTTCTTATGGTTTGATTATTAAACTTTATGCTTGGATCACTTTTTAAACTACCCCTCAAAAGCATATAATTTGATTTATTCGGTGATATTTGTAGTTTTGATTTTGCGCACCAATTGCTTAGTTTCTGTGTTAGATTATTTGCTTTACTTTCCAAGTCGTTCCTGTTCTTACCATCAATAATGATTAAAAGATCGTAGGCATATGCGATGGTGTTTGTGATGTTTACATCCTCATTCAAGTCGTCTAATAAGGTCTCCAATACAATGTCCCAAAACAATGGTCCTAATACCGATCCCTGTTGACATCCCTTGGTATTTATTTTATATACTATGCCATTTACACCTTCCATAAAGACCTTTCTGTTGTTACAATAATCTCGTAATATTTCATAGAGACATTTTGGGTAATTTTTTCACGTAATCTCTCAAAGAGGTATGGCCACCACAAATTGTCAAATGCACCGGAAATATCAATTAAAATTCCTATAATATATTTAGCTTGTGAGTTTTTGAATGTTTCCAATGCTAAATTTATCGCGTGTTCGGTAGATAAGCCTTTTCTGAATCCAAATTGTTTATCACTCATTCCAACCATAAATCGTATTTCTTTTATTCTCTTACAAAGTAACTATTCAAAAAGTTTGCCAATTCCGTTTAACAGACAAATGAGTCGGTAGGATTTGGGATCCTTTGGGTCTTTATCGGCTCTCTTTTTTCATATAATTACTTTTGCTTCCTTCCAGAAATTTGGAAAGCGGCCTTTCCATATGCAGTCATTAAGCAATTAATGTAAAAAAGGTGAAATTATATCCTCCAAATTAATCAAAATTTCGTTTATAATTCCCTCAGGTCCGGCAGCTTTTTTATTGTAAACTTGATTTGTGTTATATCTAAAGGATATATCACTCTTGTATTTGGATATGGAAGATTCATGCTTGTTCGTTTGAGTGAGCACGTATATACAACAAACATGGTGGATAAAAAATACATTCTATTTCATCCAAAAATACATGACAGAGATTTCACCGGAAACAAGTGTATTGAAACTCCCTGAATCCAAAGAAAGTACTTTTACTTTCTCTACACGTACTAATGAAATACCTTCTCTATATACTATGTACAAAGTTCGTGGTATTTGAATCAAAATAGGTAAACATCTTCGAGAAAATATAACATTTCGAAAAATGCTTCTGGAAACTGTGTACAGGATTTTCTTGAACCTTAATGCTGAAGATCATGAATTTAAATAATTTAAATATAACTTATAAAAATCTGATGTGTTCTATTCACATGGCTTTCTCTACATCTCTGCAACCAATTATTTTTAAAAAGCTTATGCTTCCCTTTATTTCATGATAATCGACAAAAATTAGCAGAAATAGTCCTATTACTTGCTTCCTTGTAAGCAGAAACGAAATAAGGGAGTACCGTAGGTTAAAATGATAGTCAAAAGCTGGCTGCTAGCTAACTGAAGTTCCTTTGTTTGTATGGACAGGAGTTGACAAATCCCTGTATGAAAAAAATTATGTTTTCCAAAGCTGAAACCAAAAACAAGGAATATGTCTAAAACGATCATATCCACGAAAAAAACTGTATATAACATAAATTGTGTATTTTAACGTGCTCCACAGTTTTTGTGTTTTACGTTTTTTTCCATTCCTTACGGTTTAGCAATTATGCAAAATTCCGTAAAATTCATCCAGAATAAAGTAGTCTTCAGAGGCTATTTCCTGAAAATTCAAGATATATATATTATTTGTTAGGTAAAAATCTTTAATATACGAAATTTTAATCAAAATACTTAGAACCATTTTTAAGAAAATCAAAACTTTCGAAACAACTTCCATGTAAAGGGTAGTTTGGGTTGGGGGATTTTTCTCCAAATCTTCGTGTCCCATCTCTGGAAGATACTAAACTTTAATACCAAGTTTGTTATTTTACAGACTTTTCGTTTTTGAGTTATCGTATTCAAGACACACGGACTCACTGACCTTTTTCTGAAAATACTTTTTTTGGATACAGGGGACCCTAAAACATGTTTCCGGTGAAATCTCGGTATCGAATTTTTTGGTGAGGTGCAATACCTTCTCTATACGATGTACATAGTACGTGTAGGGAAACCAAAACTTGTATATCTGGTTAAAGCTCACGATTTATATCCTTTACATTTCTTGTGGAGGTAATTTCAATGACAACGCAGCTCAACTATTAGAGCACCAATGGAATTGCCGCGATTAGGCAATTTCTTGTGGAGGTAAGCATGTTAAATATTGTCTTCTGGCAAGAGGTCGACCGTGTTCCTTTCCTTTTATTTCTGGCCAAGCAAACAAGCAAATTTCAATGACAACGCAGCTCAACTATTAGAGCACCAATGGAATTGCCGCGATTAGGCTATTTCTTGTGGAGGTAAGCATGTTAATTATTGTCTTCCGGCAAGAGGTCGACCGTGTTACTTTCCTTTTATTTCTGGCCAAGCAAACAAGCAAATTTCAATGACAACGCAGCTCAACTATTAGAGCACCAATGGAATTGCCGCGATTAGGCTATTTCTTGTGGAGGTAAGCATGTTAATTATTGTCTTCCGGCAAGAGGTCGACCGTGTTACTTTCCTTTTATTTCTGGCCAAGCAAACAAGCAAATTTCAATGACAACGCAGCTCAACTATTAGAGCACCAATGGAATTGCCGCGATTAGGCTATTTCAACCAGTCGCGGTCATCTGACTGGAGCGATATTGTCAAAACTTCTTATCGCAGCTGATGACAATTTCTTTGAAATCTTGTCACACCTGACTTTCGTTTGTTTAACCTCCTGTCTTGGTTATTGGTAACAAGGTGACAGCCAACCTTCACTTCTAATAACTGTCAGTTCCACAAGTGTACTTCAGTTAATTCAGTTACAATGTTTATTTAAAGTCTTATCCAGTTTATAATGTATTTAGTTCAGAAAAAGGGAGTGAAAATAATCATTATTTGCATTTCTTATGTATGAAATGGGTACAATAACCTCAAATAAAATAACGTTTGTTTCCATTTCTTGTATTAGTTATTAAAAGCTGAAATAAAATAATTGTTCCCTATTTCTATTGTTGCTATCGATATTCGTACATATCGGTCCGCCATATCATAATTCAGGAGGCAGTGAAGAAAGTAAGAAAAACAAAATATTCGGAAAATATGATGCGTCAAATGCGTCATCTACAATTTGAGAGCTAGTGTAAGTATTAAAATGATAAAACCTCCCTTCCTTTATATTATAAAGTATTCATAGTCTATTTCGCTGAATTGTGTTATCAAATACAACTCGTGTTTTCATCTCTTAGGGCGACTGTTGACAAGATGAAAACACTCATAGTGCTATTATTTGAGATGATCGCTTAGCGACAGCTTTTAAAACATTTCACTGTCACTTTACCCTATGCTACTCCCTTATTTCCCTTCTACTTACAAGGAATCAAGTAATAAGACTATTTCTGCTAATGTTTATCTCCATTAGCATGAAGTAGAAAGAAGTATAATGTTTTGTAAGAAATTTGTTTGTGAGGGAGCTAGAGAAAATCATGTGAGTGTAACACATTCGAGTTTAATTATATGTGTAAGCTTGTGTAGCCAAGAAAGGGAGTATAGCAATAAGTTTTTGAGTTTCTTCTCAAAGTTGGCATCACTGTTAACCTGAAGATCTCTCACTTGTAACAAACTCCCTAGAGAAATTAAATGTAAACGTGGCAGTGCAAGATTCTCTTCTCCACAACCTTACTGCTTTTGTTTCCTCTCTGTGCAAAGTGAAGGGAGAACTGATTACTGATGCTTGTAGCTGCAGCACCGTTAAATACCAAACTTGGTATCTACCAAGGATGCGACACGAACATGTTCAAGAAAATCTCCCCACCCCCAAATACCCTTTCTAAAATTTTTATTTTCTCAAAAATGGCTCCAACAATTTTCATTAACATGTCGTATATTAAAGATATTTATCTGACAAAGAAAACGTGTATCTTGAATTTTCTGGAAATAGTCTCTGAAGACCATTTTATTTTGGATGAATTTTACGGAATTTTGCACAACTGCCAAACCGTAAGAGATGGACAAAGACTTACCACACAAAAAATGTAAAACACGTTAACACACACAATTTATGTAATATACATTTTTTTTTCGTGGAGTTAACCTTTTTTTGGATATTCATTGTTTTTGGTTTCAGCTTTAAAGAGTTATACATTCCTGATACAAGAATTTGTCAACTCCTGTGCATACAAACAAAGGAATTTAAGTCACATAGCAACCATTTTTGACTATCACTGTAACCTATGCTACTCCCTTATTTCGCTCCCACTTACAAGGAAGCAAGTAATAATACTATTTCAATTTTTTTTCTCGATTAGCATGAAGGAAATAGAAGCATAAGCTTTTTAACAATACTTTGGTACAGAGATGTAGAGAAAGTCATGTGAGTGAAACACATCAAATTTTTTCAGTTATCGTTTTCACAGATATGGAGACTTTTTCTAAACATGTGTTTTTCCGGTGAAATCTGTGTATCGAAAACAATGCCTTCCTATTCAAATAGGTCTACAGAAAGTAAGCAGATGTTTGCGAATACAGATAGTGACGTCACATCTTGGGGCAGAGGTTGCAAGTCCCAACATGCTGGTTCTAATTGTCTAAAGAGCATTAGCGTGTGAATGAGATAGCCTTAAGCTGCACACCAATACCAGCTTGCCTCTCATCCTAATATGGTTTTTGGCGCTTTGACACGCGTGGTCGCGGCGATAAACCAGTATATCCAACCCTGCAAACTAAATTATCGTGCGAGATGAAACATATCTTCCTTTTCTTGAAAACCTCACAAATTTAAACTACTTCACTTTATATTAATTAACAAAATGTTTTATGGCCAAAAACTCAGATGACTTTCTCTAGCTGCTCTACAAACAAATTTCTTACGAAAAATACTTTTTCTTTACACACCATGCTAATCAAAGATAAACATTAGCACAATATTCTTATTAAATAGTTCCTTATAAGTAGAAGGGAACAAAAGAAATGTGTTATGTTAAAGTGATAGTCAAATGTTTTTAAAGTTGTCGTTATGCGATTGTCATTGCAAATCGCTTCTCTGTTTGGCCAGGAGTAGAACAAAGAAAAAACGGACATTCCTGTGTAAGAAAAGTGTAAGTACTTCACAATTGAAACTAATAACAAGGAATGCTTAAAAAACGGGAAGCTCCACGAAAAAATATGTATGTGAAATATCTTGTATATTTTAACAAGATCTACATATTTTTACAGTAAGATTTTGTCTATCCCTTACGGTTTACTAGTTATCCCAAATTAAGCAAAATTCATCCAGAATAAATAGCTCTTTAGAAACTATTTTCAGAAAATTCAAGATATACATTTTATTTGTGATAGAAATGGCTTTAATTTGACGTGGTATTTTAATCAAAATAGTTAGAGCCATTTTTAAGAAAAACAACATTTTCGAAATATTTTCCACGTTAAGGGTACCTAGGGGTGGGGGGATTAACTTAGAAATCTTCGTGTCGCATATTTAGAAGATACAAAACTTAAATAGCAAGTTTGGTATTTGAAAGTATTTTCGTCTTTAAGCTATGCTGTCCACACACACACACACACACACACACAGACCTGTTTCTGAAAATGCCTTTTTGGATTCAAGGGGTCCTAAAACATGTATTTCCAGTGAAATCTCGACATGGAAGTTTTGGGTGGAACACAATACGTACATAGGGATAGAGAAAGTTAAAATAGCTATTATAATGGTACCGCAACAAGCACACCTACATATCTAGTGTCTCAGCTCTCTTATTTTACTTTCTCTACACGTACTATGCACATAGTGTATAGAGAGGGTATTGCATTCCACCCAAAAATTCCATACCGAGAAATCACTGGAAACATGTTTTCAGATCCCATGAATCCAAAAAAAAAGAAGATTTTTTAGAAAAACGTCAGTGTGTGTGTCTGTGGACAGCAAAGCTCAAAAACGAAAAATCCGATAGATACCAAAATTGGTATTTATTTCAGTTTCTTCTAAGGACGCTACACAAGATTTTCATGAAAATCCTGCCACCTCAACTACCCTTTTCGTTGAAAAATGTTCCAAAGTTTTGAATTTCTAAAAAAAGGTCTAACGATTTTAATTAAAATGTCGTAGATTAAAGATGTTTACATGACACCTAAAATGTTTATCTTGAATTTTCTAGGAAGAGCACTTTGTTCTGAAGTTTGCACAACTGGTAAACCGCAAGACAGACAAAAACTTCAACAACAAACATTTAGATCTGCTTAAAATCATAATTTATGTTATAAACATTGTTTTTTCGTGGATTTGACCGTTTTCGAGATATTTCTTATTATTTGTTTCAGATTTAAAATACTTATAAACTCATACGGGAACTTTTGAACTCCTGGCAACGCAAAGAAATGGATTTCAATCCCATTGCAACCACATTTTAAAACACTTGACTGTCGGTTTAACCTAGTGTATTCCCTTATTTCCCTTCTACTTATAAGGAACTAAGTAATAAGACTATTTCTGTTAATGTTTATCTCGATTAGCATGAATTAGATAAAGGAATAAGCTTATTAGCAATAACTTGTTTTGACTTCTCACCCGGAAGTCCGTGGTTTGATTCCCGGCTGGGGCGGGGAATTTTTCTTTAGCCAGAGTTATTCCCAATCCCACACAGAGTCTGGAAGTATGTTTGTGTGTTTGAGGGAAAAATTGATTTAAACCAAACGTATAGAATCTACAGACGAGTTGTTTCCCGATGTGGCCTTATATGTTAAAGGGGGCAATAAGCAAAAATTGTTACAGAGACGTAGAGAAAGTCATGTGAATGTAGCACATCAGAATGTTTTTATAAAAGATTTATTTTACCAACATAATGTTAATCGAGATAAACATTAACAGAAATTGTCTTATTACTTGCTTCCTTGTAAGTAGAAGGGAAATACGGGAATACACTAGGATAAAGTGATAGTTAAATGTTTTGAGAGCTGGTTGCCATGTGGTTGAAATTCATTTTTCATTCCATGGGCAGAAGTAAAACAAAATATATATGACAGGCAGGAGGACTTCGCGTTTGATAACAGTTTTGAGTATTTTAAAAATGAATAACTGGAAAATGGTTACTCTACAAAGCATGTATATAGCATTAATTGTGTGATTTGAGGAGATGTACACTTTGTGTGTCTATCTCTTACTGTTTGCCAGTTATCCGAAATGAAGAGGTTTTTGTCACGTACAGGACCATTTTCCCTGCCAGCTTGTATATCGAAGCTTCTTTTAGACTATGCTCTACACAGTTAGCTAGTGTATTTTCTAAACTGAGGCTGTGATATGAAACTCCGGTGTTATTTGTGTTGTGAATCACATTGTTATATTTGAAAGCTAATTCGCCAGAGGGCACATCACTTCCCTTGAAGCAGGACAGAATGACGGTGAGGTCTGTATGGTGGATGCGACAGATCGTATGGTTGTGTAAAAGGGAATGATTGTCATCTTGTGAACTATATCCCTCACAAAGCGTGCTCGGCTTGCAAAAAGAACGTTCATGCAATCGGTTCTTCTGTTCCATCTGTTATATGATTCCTAACACATCTCAAACAAGCTTATTTATTATGGCAGGCAAAAGTTTAACAAAGCTTTTATGGGCTACACTGTATAAGATTTACTAGCGGCCATGTAAGTTACTCTAAAGTAAAAACTTTGGTATTCTGTGTTACGTACACAGTTAACAAGGTGCTGCATTGCACGTAAAAATTCTGAACCTGGATTTCAACGGAAATACATTGAGGATCCATTGAATCAAAACATGTGCAGGTTCTATTTAATTGACGTTCTTATAAGAGCTTATTCTTCTATTTACTTGATGCTAATCGACATAAAGGTTAGCAGAAATAGTCTTATTGCTTAGTTGCTTGTAAGTAGAAGGGAATACACTAGGATAAAGTGATAGTCAAATGTTTTAAACGCTGGTTGGTAACATAGCTGGAGTAAAACAAGGGGAAAACAAATGACAACTTTCCATTTTGTAAAAATTGAAGTATTAGAAATGTCAAGTCAATAACAAGAAATATCTCGGAAAACATTAACTCCACAGAAAAAATCTGATTTATTCCATTTATATGACTTTCTTCCTATTCAACAAATTATTCTTATATGAGCTTATTCTTCTATCTACTTCAGGATAATCAAGATAAACATTAACAGAAATTATCTTATTACTTGCTTCCTTGTGAGTCCTTCGGAAGGGAACTAAAACCGTGAGCCCCGTGTCGTAGATTTACGCCACATAAAAGAACCTCAAGCCTGATAGAGAGGCCTCTGAGCAAAATTAAGCGGTCTATAGAATGGGACGCTGAGAACCACAGCAGTTAAAGAGCGTCCATAAATAACACGCCATTTGCATTTCCTTGTGAGTAGAAGTAAAATAAGACAATACGTGAGGTTAAAATGATAGACAAATCTTTTTAGAATGCTCGCTAAGATATAGCTTGAGTAAAACAAAAGAAAAACGGATGACAACTTCCTGTTTGAGAAAAGTCTAATATTAGATAGTTGAATCCCAATAACAAGAAATATCTCTCAAATTGCTAGCTCTATAGTAGAAATTCTGATGTGTTTGATTTACGTGACTTTCTCCCCTATTCAACAAAATGTTCTTACGAAAGCTTATTCTTTTGTCTCCACAGTTCTAATCGAGATAAACACTGATACTCCGGCTACTTGATTCCTTGTATAGTAGGGAAATAAGGGAATACGCTAGGATAAAGTGACAGTCAAATCTTTTAATCTTTGGTTGCTATGTGATGAAATTCATATTCCTTTCTATTTCATTGCTAGAATGGAAAATATGAAATTCCTATTCAAGAAAAATCTAAGAATTTTAAATTTTAAAACCAATATCATGGAACAGTTTCAGAAATGTATATGATTTAAACTGTATGTTTAACAGCTATCAAAAGCCACCCACAAGACTTCAGAAACTGTTCCTAGAAATTGCAGATAGATATGCTTTTCAGTTTTCATAAAAATATCTTGAAATATGCGTTATTCTTTAGAACCATTTTTGATTGCTCTCAAATTCTTTAGAGCCATTTTTGAAAAAACTTAGAGGTTTCTAAAAATAATGCTAGTGAAGGTGCTTTGGGGTGGGGAGATTTCCTTGAAAATGTTCGTGTCACATCCTTGGAAGATACCAAACTAAATATCGGTCCATATCGACTATGCAACACTTCCTCAAACTGCTATATAAAGTCTATCCGTGTGAATCTAAGCAACTCAGCTCACGAATAAAAGGCCAGTTAAATAACAAACTTGGTACTTAAGTTCAGTCTCTTCTAAAAATTGGACACAAAGATTTCAAGAAAATCCCTTCCCCCGGTAACAACTTTTTACCTATAAAATTGATCGAACATTTTTATTTTCTAAAAATGCCTCCAACGGTCTTTATTAAATTAAAATATATTTAAAATACTTTAATGAACTAATATATATATATATATATATATATATATATATATATATATATATATATATTGATTTTTCTATGAATAGCCTCTGAAAATCTGTTTATTCTGAGTGACTTTTGTATAGCTGATAAACCGTAAGAGATAGACAAAATCTGATGGGTTCCATTCACATGACTTTCTCTACATCTCTGTAGCAAATTATTGTTAAAAATCTTATGCTTCTATTTATTTCATGCTAATCGAGAAAATATTAGCAATAGTCTTATTGCTTGTTTCCTTGTAAGTAGAAACGAAATAAGGGAGTAGCATAGGTTAAAGTGATAGTGAAAAGCTGGTTGCTATGTGACTGAAGTTCTTTTGTTTGTTTGGACAGGAGTTGACAAATTCCTGTATGAGAAAAGTATAACTTTTTAAAGTTGAAACCAAAAATCAAGGAATATCTCAAAAACGATCAACTCCACGAAAAAATGTAGATAACATAAATTGTGTCTTTCAAAGTGCTCTACATTTTTTGTTTGGTAAGTTTTTGTCCATCTCTTACGGTTTAGCAGTTACGTAAAATTCCGTAAAATTCATCCAGAATAAAGTAGTCTTCAGAGACTATTCACAGAAAATCCAATATATACATTTTATATGTCAGGTAAATATCTTTTATATACGATATTTTAATCAAAATCGTTAGAGCCATTTTTGAGAAAATAAAAAATTTCGAAAAGAGTTTAATGTAAAAAGTAGTTAGGGGTGGGGGGATTTTCTTGAAAATCTTCTTGTGGTATCCTTGGAAGATACCAAACCTAAATAGCAAATTTGGTTTTTAATGTATTTTTCGTTTTTGAGCTATGCCATTCTCAAAGACACACACACGGTCATTTTTCTAAAAACGCTTTTTTAGGATTCAGGGGGTTCCAAAACATGTATTTCCAGTGAAATCTCGGTATTGAGTTTTTGGGTGGAGTGCAATACCTTCTCTATACACTATGTAGATAGTACGAGTAAAGAAAGCAAAGAGCATTTTTATAAAAAGGTCGGTGTGTATGCAAACAATATAACTGAAATATGCAAAGTCGGTAAATACCAAATTTAAATTTACGTTTAGTATTCCCTAAGGATGCAACAGGAGGATATTGAGAGAAATCATTCATCCCAAATTACATTTCAAATGGAAAAGTAACGAAACAATTGTGTTTCTTCTAACGATTTATATTAAAAATAATTACATGTCTCTTAAGACCTGTTTATCTGAGTGAATTTTGCATGACTCGTAAATCGTGAAATTACTTCACAACCTTGTAAATCTCGTTAAAACACTCAATTTTTCATGTACAGTTTTCCAAGGAGTTGACCATTTTCTTATCGGTTTCAATTCTAAAATATGTTTTCTGATACGGTACCTTGGCAATACAAGGAAAAGGACAATTTCTGTCGATTTTCATGAAGAATAAGCTTATTAACAATACTTTGTTACAGAGATGTAGAGAAAGCCATCTGCCCCCAAACTTCCCTTAACAGAAATGTCAGGTTTGAGATTTACGCCCCTTGTGGTATATATCAGAGTTATACTGTGTCAAGGTTACGTCTGCAGCAATAAGATACCTGGCCGCCCTCAACTGTCTCTTACGTCTCTCGGCTCTTTCTCTGCAGATATTATGTTCCACGCAAACATTCCATATCGGGATTTCAACGTTAATACGTGTTCGGGGGATCCCTGAACAAAAAAAAAAAAAAATCTAATGTGGTGTATTCACATGAACTTCTCAACCTATTCTACGAAACATAATTCTTACAAAATAGCGGCTAAAGCGAGAGTCAACTCTTTTTAAAAGACGGACACTTTGCATGACGAAAATGAAAAAAGTGAATAACAACTTCCCAATTGAGAAAAGTCTTAAGCATTGGAAATTTTAAAATTAATAACAAGTCGTGGCTCAGAAATTGCTAACTACACAAAAATCGCGTGTGTTAAATTCACATGACTTTCTCTACACCTCTGTAACAAATCAATGTTAAAAAGCTCATTCCTCTCCCGACTTTATGCTAATTGAGATAAAAATTAGTAGAAATTGTCTTATTGCTTGTAGATCGAGCTAAACCGACAGTCAGATGTTTTAAAATGTGGTTGCTATGGGACTGAAATCTGTTTCTTTGCGTGGCCAGGAGTTGACAAGTTCGCGTATGTGGACGAGTAGTTTCAAAATTAAACCAATAACAAGGAATATCTCAAAAACGGCCTACCCTATGAAAAAGTATGATATAAAGTGTGTGTTTTAAGGAACTCTAAATTCTTTGTCTACCTCTTAAGGTTTTCCAGTTATGTAAAATTCATAAAACTTCAGCCATAATAAAAAGGTCTTTAAACGCTATTGCCACAAAATGCAGGATATACATTTTATCTGCCGTGTAAATATCTTAAGGGATTCTATTCAAAATCGTTAGAGTCATTTTTGAAAAAATAGAACTTTTGGAAAATGTTTTCTTGTAAAGTGTAGCTGAAAATCTTCGTTTCGCATACTTGGAAGATACTGAACTAAAATATCAAGTTTGGTATTTAACGGAGTTTTAGTTTTATTACTTTAGAAAATAACTTCTATGTCTTCGGTGCCTTATTAAAATGTGAACATTCTTTTTTCAGAGATGCTAAAGGAATTTAATATCAAGACATATTCTCTGGTGATATTTATGGAGCAGTAATACAGTTTAAGATAAGGCTAATATTGTTATCTCGACTTTTTCTTGGTGTTTATTACAGCAGACTTATTATTTTCACTTACAGTCACAAAGTTCGTGTTTTATGATACAAAATTACCTTATCAAATAATTAAATATGATGTCATGGCAGAAGATGTATTACTTATAACTAACAGCGACACGTTCATTATTTTGGAAATGTATTTCTTTGGATCACGCAATGCTACTTGCAGCTGGGAGTCACAAAGTGTTATGTGTTTGTTTTCGGCCAGTTATAGTCACAAAAAGTTAATATTACAGCTCTACACGGTTAAATTTACAATTTAATTGTTTTTCACACAAGTCGCGTGTAGGACAGGATCTGACTGAAGAATTAAATACCATAGCCGGGATTTGAACCACTGATCTCCTGGTCTCTAATCACTCAGCTACCATGGAAAGAGGAGTCAAAACGCTCATCTTGCCCTTTAGTTCTGCATCTATTTAAGGTAATCAGCTAACTGTTTCAAGCCATATTCATCAATACTTTTACTGTTCATTGATAAAATAATACAATACTTCTGTTCATTTAAAAGGAAACGTATAATGTTTACTTTCTCTGTACGTACTATGTGCATGCTTCGTACAGAGCAAGTATTGTATTCTACCAGAGTTCAATACCGAGATTTCACCGGAAATACATGTTTTAGAACCCCCTAAATAAAAAAAAAATTTTTACTTTCTCTGGCCCCGTATGTACAATGTACATAGGGATAGAAAAGTATTGCATTCCGCCCAAAAATTCGATGTCGAGATTTCACCGGAAATACATGTTTTAGGACCCCCTGAATCTAAAAAAAAGCATTTCCAGAAAAAGGCCCGTGTGTGTCCGTGTGTCTGTGAACACGATAACTCAAAAACGAAAATCAGCTAAAATATCAAACTTGGTATTTAAGTTTAGTATCTTCCAGGAATGCGAAACGAAGATTTTGAGAAAAATCCACTCACCCCAAATTACCCTTTACATGGAACCTTTTTCCAAAATTTTGATTTTCTAAAAAATGGCTAACGATTTTGATTAAAATATCGTATATTAAAGATACTTTCCTGACAAATAAAATGTATATCATGAATTTTCTGGGAATAGCTTCTAAAGACCTGTTTATTCTGGATGAATTTTGCTTAATTTGGCATAACTAATAAACTGTAAGAGATAGACAAAAAATTACTATACAAAAAACGTAGGCCTTGTTAATATACACAATTTACATTATATAAATGTTTTTCGTGGAGCTTACCGTTTTCGAATTATTCATTGTTATTAGTTTCAGTTGTGAAGTACTCATACTTTTCTCAGACCGGAGTGTCCGTTTTTTTTTTTTTTTTGTTCTACTCCTGGCCAAGAAAAGAAGCGATTTGTTGTGACAATCGCATAGCGACAGTTTTAAAAATATTTGACTATTGATTTAGCCTAGTGTATTCCCTTATTTTCTTCCTACTCATAAGGAACAAAGTAATAAGAACATTGTGCTGAATACCTCGATTAACAAAGTGCAGAAAGAAGAATAACCTTATGTAAAAAGTTTGTAGAACGGCTACAGAAAGTTATATGAGTGTAAAACATCATATTTTTACAAAAAGGTCCGTGTGTGGGTCTGTAAACAGAAAAGCTCAAAACCAAAAAGGCTGTTAAGTACCAAACTTAATATTTAGCTTTAGTATCTTCCAAGGATGCGACATGAAGATTTTCAAGAAAATCCCCTCACCCCAAACTACCGTTTACATGAAAAATTTTTCGAAAACTTTTATTTTAAAAAACATAGCTGTAACGATTTTTATCAAAATACCACCACATATTAAAGCCATTTCCATCGCAAATAAAATGTATATCTTGAATTTTCTTGGAATAGTTTCTGAAAACTACCTTATTCTGAATGACTTTTGCTGAATATTGCATAACTAGAAAACCGTAAGAGATAGACAAAAACTTAGCATCTTAAAATTGTAAATCTCGGTAAAACACACAATTTATTTCCTATATACTTTTTCGTGGAGTTGACCATTTCTTAAATATTCCTTGTTGTTGGTTTCCGTTTTAACGTACTTATACATTTCTCATACGGGAACCTGTCAACCTCTGGCGATGCAAAAAAACGGATTTCAATCGTATTTTAAAACATTTGACTATCACTTTAGCCTGGTATATTCCGTTATTTCCTGTCTACTTACAAGAAACTTAGTAATAAAACAGTTTTTACTAATGGTTATTGCGTTAGCATAAAATAGAAAAATAAGCTTATAAACAATAGATGTAGAGAAAGCCATGTGAATGGAACACATGAGAATTTTTAATAAAGCTGTTAAAACTTTATTGAAAAATTATGATTTTTAAATTTTAAAAAATAAGTAATCCATATACATAAAAACTTGTTCATTAAAATAAAGCCTATTTGGATGCAATTGTCTGTAAATTAGTTTCTGAGATGTTGGGGTATTTATATAAACAATGATCCTTCTTCAGAAACAGCTTTCAAATATACAATTTTGCAAACACAACCTCGCAGCTGAGATGAAAGAAATATGCCAATGCTGCCAATATCTAAAGTAAAAAACAAAACATCTCTAACATTGATGTTTACTAACTTATCCATGTTTTACTTGGTAAATGTTCCAGAATGTTCTAAAAACTACTACACAGCATTAGTTTCAACAACATTTTAAACTATTTACAATTAACGCACTTCTATGAAAGCGAGGCATTGCAAATATTCCTATGCAATTAAAACATGAAAATGAAAAAAATTATCTAAACCCCATTTTCACTCCCCTTAAATTTCTCGACTGCCTCGCATGTTTCCCGGTAAACCACAAAGTGATCTCAAATTATTTTGAGATGTCGACTTATAATGATGTAAGTACTTTAAGTTCCAGGACTCATAGTATAGCCAACATTTCTGAAACAAGCCGTGTA
This sequence comes from Hymenopus coronatus, assembly GCA_030762935.1. Taxonomy (NCBI): domain Eukaryota; kingdom Metazoa; phylum Arthropoda; class Insecta; order Mantodea; family Hymenopodidae; genus Hymenopus; species Hymenopus coronatus. The sequence continues at coordinate 3,445,844 of CM060882.1, read as the reverse complement.
AGACAGGAGTTGGATAGGTAGACTCAGACTGAAATGCCTTGCCGGCATGTTGCTATGGTAGCTTCGTGGCTAGAACAACCGGCTATAGACCAAGACATCCGCGGTTCAAATCCCGGCTAAGGCGAACGAATGTTTTAGCCTGACTCTAGTTATTCAATTTCGATCCTACGTACGGCTTGAGTGAAAAAAAATTGATATGTTCCATTCACATGACTTTCTCTACATCTCTGCAACAAATTATTGTTAAAAAGCTTATGCCTCTATTTACTTCATGCTAATTGAGAAAAAATTAGCAGAAATAGTCTTATTACTTGCTTCCTTGTAAGTAGAAGCGAAATAAGGGAGTAGCATAGGTTAAAGTGATAGTCAAAAGCTGGTTGCTATGTGACTGAAATTCCTTTGTTTGTATGGACAGGAGTTGAAAAATTCTTATATGAGAAAAGTAAGTTTTTCATAGCTGAAACCAAAAACAAGGAATATGTCAAAAACGATCAACTCCACGAAAAAATATACTGTGAATTTCTTGTGTAGTAAGTTTTTATCTAAGTCTTACGGTTTAGCAGTTTTACAACATTCCGTAAAATTCATCCAGATTAAGTAGTCTTCAGAGGCTTTTCCCAGAAAATTCCAGATATACATTTTGTTTGTGAGGTAAACATCTTTAATATACGACATTTTAATCAAAATCGTTAGAGCCATTTTTACGAAAATAAAAATTTTCGATAAAGTTCCATGTAAAGGGTTCTTTGGGGTGGGGTGATATTTCTCAAAATCTTCGTGTCACATCCCTGGAAGACATCAAACTTAAACACCAAGTTTGGTATTCAACGGTGTTTTCGTTTTTGACCCATGCTGTCCACAGACATGCACATGCACACACACGGACCTTTTTCTGAAAATGCCTTTTTGGATTCAGGGGGACCCAAAACATGTATTTCCCGTGAAATCTCGGTATGGAATTTTTGGGTGGAATACAATACGTTCTGTATACACTAAGTACATAGTACGTGTAGAGAAAGTAAAAACAATTAAAGTTCTGAGAAGAATTTGTTATAGAATAGGTAGAGAAAGTCATGTGAATGCAACACAATATTTTTTTTAAGAATCGTTAGTGTAAAATACGTAGAGAAAGTCATATGAATGCAACACATCAGATTTTTAAAGGACAGTTTACTGTGGAATACTTAGAGAAAGCCATGTGAAGTGGTAGAGATTACGCTTCACGTGAATTTTATTTCTGAATGCTTGTTAAACGCTCAGGGACGTGAGTGTTCGATCCCTGCCGCTTATCTATGTAGCACGTTCAGTATTTCTGGTTTGTTGCTCCGTTGACTGTTAGAAGAGCTTCTACCTCTTGAAATATTTGTTTCCAACTTTTTTTTTATATTCATTTTGTTACTTACAAAAGGTATAAGTTAGAATTATAAATACAGTATAGCAGTTCACAACTTTGTTTTAAACTTAAGGACTCATTAGTTATGCGCAGGAAGATGGTAACAAAATGGGAAGATGCTGTAAGCGCTAGAGAATGAGCAAAGCGAAAGCCCGTTGCCGACTGCAGATCTTCCTTGCTGCTCTAAGATGACACCGTAAAACGTCGACACTGGGATGCGTTTCAGACAGCAGAGAATGCTGAAAGCCAAGTGCGAGCCTCAGCTGTGCGAAGCGGTCGGTAGTACTTCGGGTCTCTAGTTGCGAGTATAGTCGTTTGGATTTTGCGACGGAGCAAGACGGCGGAATGTTTTATCCTCTGACATCATTGATGAACAAATATGCGTCATACCTGACACCAGGGCTTCCTATCACCACATGAATTGGTGGAAGCAGCCGCTGATAGTCCTCTAGGTTGCTGAGGTAGAGCATCGACATCTATGTCATCCAAAACATGAAGTGCTCTCTTAAACGCCCGAACTGCAGTTCCAAGAGAATTCGCCTCTTTAAATACCAACCGGCTTTGTTCTTGCGCTTCACTTCACTTACTGAGCTCAATATATTATGTGTGTGTGTGTGTGTACGCATGGATTTCATGGGTCGGCTGATAAATCCTGGAGCTCTCAATGATAACAGCATTTCTCTTTTTGCTTTATTTCTCAACAGAATCTCCAGAAATTCTAATACATTTGACATATCGGTGTTCTAATTTAATTAAACCATCTCAGTATTGCGATTTATCAAGGTCCTCAAAATACCTTTTCACCGCATCAATGACCTCGTTGTTAAATCTTCGTCTTCCAAGGAACAGGTTTGGAACAGGTGGTAGTCACTGGGGTAGATCTGGCGAATAGGGTGCATGTTCAAGCAATTCCAACTTTAATTTGCACATTTTTCCCATTGCCATGACTGAACGATGGGCCGGAGCATTGTCGTGATGAAACAACATTTTCTTTTTTGCCAAATGAGATATTTTTCTTTTCACCTCATCACTCAAACGTTGCAGTAAGCTTGTGTAGTAGTCACCAGTGATACTTTTACCCTTTTCCAAGTAAACAATAAAAATAATTCCCTGTGCATCCCAGAAAACACTCATCATAACCTTGTTAACTGACAAAATTGACTTTGCCTTTTTTGGACATAGTGCTCCTGGCGCAATCCACTGTTTTAACTGTGATTTGCTTTCTAGAGTATGCTATGCATCCAAGTTTCACCCATGGTAATAAGGCGTCTCAAAAACTAATTGGGATTTTTACGGTAGAGCTCAACATTCTTAACAGAAACAGTTTTTCTTTGCAACCTTTGTTCAGCTATCAACAAACGGGCACAAACCTTGTGAAAGCCCAAAACATTACTTAAAATATTACCTGCACGTTCTTTTGACATGTTTACAGCCTCTGCTATCTCAAACAGCTTTAATCTTCGGTCTTCAAGTGCTAAACGATGATCTCTGGAGTTGCCACTTCTACAGGGCGTCCAGAGCGAGGCTCATCACTAGTGCTCGTAGTCCCATTTTAAACTCTACAACCCACCTTTTAATCATTGAATATGAAGGGGCAGAGTCTTTCAATGTACTGTCCACTTCCTCCTTGATTTCTTTAGGCGTTAAGCCTTTCAAGTGGAAGTATTTAATCACTGCTCGTTTTTCCAAATCCTCCAATTCCATGAAAACTCTAAAGTTGTCTTGTTTAAAATGCTGTCATTCGAAAACTAAACTAGCTATTGACCTGTAACTATGGATACGAGCTAGTCTGGAGTTAAACTACCGTTAACTGGCCTATCTGTGTGAGGCCCGGGACTTATCAGCTGACCCTCATATGTATGTAAGCATGTACAGGCTTCTTCACCGTATTTGACCAAACCTGGCACAGATAACTTTGGATTAAGTAAAAACATTTTAGTCTAGCTTAGAATTGGAAATTCCGTTCCATTTCCTAACAGTAACTATTTTTCACAAAATGACGCTGAGTTTACTATTATTCTTTAAGCTAACCACCTCGTAGAATTTCACGTCATAAAATAACAAAAGAGTGAAATAATTACAACAGCTATTAAGCCTAAACAAAACAAAGGTGAGGCCGTCACATGTGACGTTGACGAGAGTTTAACTTATATTCATTTAGTAATATTTTATTAATTAGGAATTAATTAATCTCAATTTATTGGGAATTGATTCTTACATATTGTACAAGTTTTGTTATAAGTTGATTAAGTAACAGGATGGAAGTGACTATCCTCTCCCGATGGCGCTCCTGGTGGACTTTTCGAAGTCACCAACTTCCTTTGGGTCACGTGCACATTCACTCTTTGACGTCACACCGGTCATTTTAGAATATTCGGTGCTGATTGGCGAAGACTACCCACTATCAGAACGTTGGTTCTCCATGTTAGGAGAACGTCCACCATGTTGGAATGCCCTACCGGGATGCCACTAAGGGATTGTAGACCCGACCAGCAGATCTTGACCGTTGGGGAACCTCTGCGTCTTGGAGCGACGCTCCGGGCTCACTCCTCACCTCGCCTGGACCTTAAGGCAAGGCTTTGTATTAGTAACCCCGTATTGAGAATGATATTGGTCAGGGTTAATGGAAAATATTGCCTTGGTTAACAAAGTAACAAATTATCTAATATTCCTTAATACACCAGGTGGTTCACCTGTCCCTTATTATTTTTGGAGATAGGCAACTCTTCGTAATAAGATCGAAATTACCGTGCTTGTTGGCCATTTGGTAACCACCAAATATAGCCTGCTGTTCATAGGAAAGTAGACCTTAGCAGCAATAGTTAGAGCACATGTTATATCAGCAGGATCGCTGTCAGATGTTCTGTACCTAAGTTATAATGTGTGGAGGTTTAAGGAACGGCTTAAGCTACAAAAAGCGGTCCACAACAGTTATAAAGAGATCACACACGTGCAGGAGTGACTGTAGTTAAACCGGTTAATTTCAAGTTCCCTCATCACCTCCAGCGTGTCAGCGGTTCGAGTCCGTGCACTTGTTTCTTCCTTTCTTCCATCAGATGTTCTGTACCTAAGTTATAATGTGTGGAGGTTAAGGGAACGGCTTAAGCTACAAAAAGCGGTCCACAACAGTTATAAAGAGATCACACACGTGCAGCAGTGACTGTAGTTAAACCGGTTAATTTCAAGTTCCCTCATCACCTCCATCAGATGTTCTGTACCTAAGTTATAATGTGTGGAGGTTAAGGGAACGGCTTAAGCTACAAAAAGCGGTCCACAACAGTTATAAAGAGATCACGCACGTGCAGGAGTGACTGTAGTTAAACCGGTTAATTTCAAGTTCCCTCATCACCTCCATCAGATGTTCTGTACCTAAGTTATAATGTGTGGAGGTTAAGGGAACGGCTTAAGCTACAAAAAGCGGTCCACAACAGTTATAAAGAGATCACGCACGTGCAGGAGTGACTGTAGTTAAACCGGTTAATTTCAAGTTCCCTCATCACCTCCAGCGTGTCAGCGGTTCGAGTCCGTGCACTTGTTTCTTCCTTTCTTCCAAATTTAGTTCAGTGTTTGTCTAATAATGTTAGGTGTAAACAAAAGGTATACGAATGAAAAACAAACGATAGTTCATTTTACGTGTGCTTCAGTTTTCGATCCTTAATTCATTCTAATTATTTTGAAAAAAAAAAACGTTATTAAGACCAAATAATAAAGGAAATTAAACGTATAAACTAATAAAACCAATTCCAAAATATCTGAATACCTATTTTGTGTGTTATTCGTTTTAGAGAGATCTTGAAAATGGGTTTCGTTTTGTACTATTATCTGAAACACCTATGTTATTTATAAAACATTTTAATAATAACCTGCATATTTAGAGGAAAGTGAGTGAATGTGTTCCTTTTCATCTGTACTTCTGAAACTGGGGACTGAACAAAGTTAAAATAGACATAAAGAGAACGGTAATAAAACAAACACATAAGGAAGTTAACAATGTTTCGGCTTTATGTCAAATCACGAGAAAAGAAAGCGGGGAAAAAATTGTCAACGTTTTGATAACATTCGAAACTAAATGGACCACCTGGGGACTGAAGCCAACACCGTGCGTTAACCAAACACGCTACTGTTTATCTATGACTTGCAGCGCCAAGGTCTATCATGTTGGTATACAGAAGATGGGTCTCGGGAACCATGTTTCAGGTGAGGCTGTAACCTGCGGGTTGCATTTGTGACAGAATAAGGAGCAGGTGAACCACCTGGTATACAGAAGATGGGTCTCGGGAACCATGTTTCAGGTGAGGCTATAACCTGCGGGTTGCATAAAGTGACAGAATAAGGAGCAGGTGAACCACCTGGTATACAGAAGATGGGTCTCGGGAACCATGTTTCAGGTGAGGCTGTAACCTGTGGGTTGCATAAAGTGACAGAATAAGGAGCAGGTGAACCACCTGGTATACAGAAGATGGGTCTCGGGAACCATGTTTCAGGTGAGGCTGTAACCTGTGGGTTGCATAAAGTGACAGAATAAGGAGCAGGTGAACCACCTGGTATACAGAAGATGGGTCTCGGGAACCATGTTTCAGGTGAGGCTGTAACCTGCGGCTTTCATAAAGTGACAGAATAAGGAGCAGGTGAACCACCTGGTATACAGAAGATGGGTCTCGGGATCCATGTTTCAGGTGAGGCTGTAACCTGTGGGTTGCGTTTGTGACAGAATAAGGAGCAGGTGAACCACCTGGTATACAGAAGATGGGTCTCGGGAACCATGTTTCAGGTGAGGATATAACCTGCGGGTTGCATAAAGTGACAGAGTAAGGGACAGATGAACCACCTGCTATATATTCAGAACCTTGTTCGTGACAATATGACCACGTGATTAAAAGATTAACATAATATATGAACTGCATTATTATTGAACTTTAATATCAGAGAACACTCGTTAATTGTTATACTTTATTTATCTTCATGTGGTTATTATCACATATTGATACAAAATAACACAGAAGTATTCAATATAACCACATTGGCTACCAAACTTCTGTATCACTCAAATATTACTAACGTACAGCAATAGATAAGTCGGAATTAACAAAAACATAGTCCAATGACAAACACTTGAATTATTATAATGTTTAGTTTCTCAATCTTCTTAGCAGCAAAGTTTTTTATCTGCGGGAAGTTGGTGATGTTTTATCAGCAAAACAATAGAACTGATGCCAAGTAAAGTTGGCAATAGCATCAAAAAGAGAAAATAACACTTCTTCTTCCTCTTTTCTTTTATATGTTCATTTTGTTGGTTTTATTTTGACTTTTACTTTCTCTACACGTACTATGGACATATGGACATATGGACATTGTATTCCACACAAAAATTCAATACCGAATTTTTTCACAGTAAATACACTTTTAGGGTTCCCTGTAACCAAAAAGTAAGTTTTACAAAAATATATTTAAGTTTAGTATCTCCCAGGGATGCGACACGAAGATTTTCAGAAAAATCCCCCCATCCTAAACTACTCTTTACATGGAAAAAAATTCGAAAATTATTATATTCTCTAAAACGGCTCTAATAATTTTCATTAAAATGCCGTATATCAAAGATATTTATATGGCAAATAAAATATTTATCTTGAGTTTACTGGAATAGACCTGTCTATTTTGAATGAATTTTGCTGAGTTTTCTGTAACTGGTAAACCGTAAGAAATAACGAAGAACTTACTACACAAAAAATGTAGATCACGTTAAAACATACGCTTTATTTCATAAGCTTTTTTCGTGGAATTGATCACTTCTCAGATATTCCTTGCTATTTGTTTCAGATTTAAAATATTTACAACTTTCCAGACACGGAAAGCTGTAAATTTCTAGCCCTGCCTAGAAACGGCTTTTAAAAGATTTGACTATCGTTTTATCCTAGTATATTCCCTTATTTCCCTTCTACTTATAAAGAAGCAAGTAATAAGACAATTTCTGTTTATTTTTATTTCCATTATCAAAATATAGATAGATGAAAATCATTTTTAATAATAATTTGTTACAGTGATGTAGAGAAAGTCATGTGAATGGAACGCATTAGATTGTTTATGTATGTTTATTTTATAGCTCGATATGTAAAACATAATATTGTATTTATATAGTTATAGTATTTGAGGTTATGGGTCTATCTCTGCACACAAAAACATAATTTTACTAACACTCGTGTTAAATAACCAAATAGTATGTGTATTTCCATTATTATCTTCTAAAATGGAACACAAATATAATTAATATCGGGTGTATGAACCCTCAGCCCATGTAACTGCCCTCAATCTTAGGGACATAGACAAAACTAAAAGACTGAAGTGAAGCTACAAGATCCTAGACTTCTTGAATTTGTGCCCAGAAGACATGTTTTGTTCTTCGGCCATCTACAGGTCAATTCGAGCGCAGCGCCCCTTTTACCTCAGCATGCACATTCTCAATAGGGTTCAAATCTGGTAAACCTGGAGGCCAGTCTACTACTCTGATATTGTGCCTCTCTGAAAACCATCTGACAGCTTCCAAGATGTGTGGACAGAATGATTATCCTGTACAAATGCAACCGTTCCATCAGGATATCTCATCCTCACGGAAGGAAACAAATTATTACCATGTACTACACTCCGTTCAGAGTATCGTCAAGCACACCCTCGTATGCAGCCCCAACACGATGGGATATGTTGAAGCCAAGTACTTTTTACCGGGGCCTCTGTGGACGACCGAGTGTAACATTTTCCTTACGTGTGCAAGTTTTTCTTTGATAGCGTTTAACGCCTGTTTTTGCTAGCATGGCACTGCAGGCGATGACACCGGTGAAATGCGAGTGGGGGAAACCAGAGAACCCACCCCTGCGCAGCTTTGTCCACCACAAGTCTCACATGCGGCGCTTGGGATCGAACCCAGGCCATCTAGATGAGAAGCGAATGGTCTTACTTCTGGAACAAAATGTTACCTCGTCTGAGAATATCATTTTATTCCAGTTGCGGTTAGCATTTTCCTGTTGGAAAGAAAACAAAGATCCTACATCCGCAACAAATCAAATTTTCCCTAAATTGGACATGTAACAATGTTTAAAAAAATGTTTTCCTAACAATACTTTTAGCATTTGTTCATACTATACATATTCATTTTTTTCAATCAGAGACAACTATTGTTACGTGATGCGCACCACATGAATTCGTGTAGAGCATGTTGTTGCTAAACCCCTAGAGAAGCAGAAGAGTAACCTAGGTTTTGTCACAGCGCTAGCGTAAGGTGACAAGTTTAGTACAATACAAACTGCATCGTGTCGTTAATATTTATAGTTTGTTGCCTGAAGAAGCTTAAGCTTTTCATTATGGTTATTATTCATATGCATCGCGAGCGACCGTACGGAAACCAGGAGATCCGAGGTTCAAATCTCGGTTACGGTATTGTAATTTTCAGTTTGAATTTACATCTCCTACTTTTCTTTTTCGTAGTCGGCTTACCCTTCACGTCTTTAGAACTCATGTCCCCTGGGAAAGAAGCCTGTCGGGGAGCCAAGGCACGAAACCACAGAATGGAGAATCTGACCTGTAACCAGACATGAGTGTGAGGAAGTGGATGATATGTAGAACTGACACTACCCTAGGACTTACAAATGGATGTCTAGGGGTCAGAAGCCTGTCGGGAGCCAACGGGACGAAACCACAGAATGGAGAACCTGGCCCATAGCCAGGCATGAGTGTGAGAAAGTGGATGATATGTAGAACTGATACTCCCCTAGGACTTACAAGCGGATATCTAGAGGTCAGAAGTCTGTCGGGGAGACAACGGCACGAAACAACACAATGGAGAACCTGGCCTATAGCCAGACATGAGCGTGAGGAAGTGCATGTAAGTGTATGAAATGTAAGCGAAATAGTTAATAGAAAAGTTGGTGATGGAGCAATCGGTGGAATGAGTGGTGGGGGAAACCGGAGGACCTGGAGAAAACCCGCCCCGACGCCGCTTCGTCCACAACAAATCCCAGATGTGGGCGCTTGGGATCGAACCCGGGCCCCTAGGTGGCAGACGAGCGGTCTCTTTATTGGACATTTTCTACAATTACAAATTAACTCCGACGATAAAAACAGCATTGTGTTATAAACTTTATGCGGGATCTTGATTCTAACAAGTAAAATACAACTCTGTTTCCTACCGAAGAAAAAGTTTACATTTTGAAGAAAAACAAACATAAAGAGAAGACTTATTTGGGAGCAGATCAAAGCAAAACATTTCGTTTTACAAGTAACATCTCTCACACCAACCTTCATCTCTAATCTTCGGCCTAGCGGATACGAACGATTCCGTTGAAAATAAAAAAAAACAGCAGCGTGTGTTTACGTGTATTTCTTTACATCAAAGGGAACACCGTCCTGTTTGATAACCGTTTTATGCAGCAGCAGCAGAAGAAGCACGTGAAATGAAAGAAAGTAAAGCCGCATCTTTCCCCCTCCACCCCCCGCTGGCCTTCCAGATGACGACATAATATTGGAACATCATTCCGCTATCTTCGTCTGTTTGTCAAGACCCTTACCAAGACTACCAACATACAACTACTAAATATAAACCTCTAACTTAATTATTTTCTCTATGTTTTTTACTACCTACAGAATTTCTATATTGAGCTCCAAAAGAAATATATGTTTTGAATTCCTTGAAACAAGAATAGTTATTTTTGATTCGAGCGGGAATATTGTGAAACGAGACGCAGTTGAGAATAAAAAAGAAACTTTACGCTCGCGTATCATTCGATGCTTTTATACGAGAATTTTCTGATATTAAAAGAAAAGCAACGAAATGTGAAATAAATTTGAGGTTAAGTTAGAGTCATTCACCAAGGGTTATAGTTGGTTATTTATTTGGCATTGCTGGGCGCGATGACGGTACGGTTATAGCAGGCCGTGACAAACCAATATTATTGTTGTTCTGTGAGAATTATGATATCCTTAGAGCTGCTGCGAAAGAATATTTGTCACTTATTGACGTTGAACATAACATTATATCGTGCACCAATTGTTTGTATGTTGATGTATGCACACTAATATCGTAAAGTTCGAACAAAATTACTTTACGCTTGCTGCACTTCTTTGCGCGTGGATTCCGTAAAAATCAAGTTTGCGATCTGAAATGAGCTCGTAAACTACTCAATTACGGTCGGTCGTAGAGAAAAGCATTCTTACTTTCTCTAGCGCATACGTAATAACTAAAGAAGGTGTTTGCATTACACCCAAAAATTATACAGGGATTTGAGCAGAAGTACATCCTTTTCGTAACCTAGATAAAACTATCTGATGTATTGCATCTGGCTATTCCCAAAAAGCCATCACTTTGTCCAGCTGCTGCACAAACAAATCCCTCTTATAAAAGAAGAATGTTATACACTTGATGCTAATCCAGATAGACATTAACAGAAATTGTCTTCTTACTTGCTTCCTTGCAAGTAGAAGGGAGTACACCAGGAAAAATTGGTAAACATTAACAGAAATTGTCTTATTACTTGCTTCCTTGTAAGTAGAAGGGAGTACACCAGGATAAAGTGATAAACATTAACAGAAATTGTCTTATTACTTGCTTCCTTGCAAGTAGAAGGGAGTACACCAGGATAAAGTGATAAACATTAACAGAAATTGTCTTATTACTTGCTTCCTTGCAAGTAGAAGGGAGTACACTAGGATAAAGTGATAAACATTAACAGAAATTGTCTTATTACTTGCTTCCTTGCAAGTAGAAGGGAGTACACCAGGATAAAGTGATAAACATTAACAGAAATTGTCTTATTACTTGCTTCCTTGCAAGTAAAAGGGAGTACACTAGGATAAAGTGATAGACATTAACAGAAATTGTCTTATTACTTGCTTCCTTGTGAGTAGAAGGGAGTACACCAGGATAAAGTGATAAACATTAACAGAAATTGCCTTATTACTTGCTTCCTTGTGAGTAGAAGGGAGTACACTAGGATAAAGTGATAAACATTAACAGAAATTGTCTTATTACTTGCTTCCTTGTGAGTAGAAGGGAGTACACCAGGATAAAGTGATAAACATTAACAGAAATTGTCTTATTACTTGCTTCCTTGTGAGTAGAAGGGAGTACACCAGGATAAAGTGATAAACATTAACAGAAATTGTCTTATTACTTGCTTCCTTGTGAGTAGAAGGGAGTACACCAGGATAAAGTGATAAACATTAACAGAAATTGTCTTATTACTTGCTACTTCCTTGTAAGTAGAAGGGAGTACACTAGGATAAAGTGGTAAACATTAACAGAAATTGTCTTGTTACTTGCTACTTCCTTGTAAGTAGAAGTGAGTACACTAGGATAAAGTGGTAAACATTAACAGAAATTGTCTTGTTACTTGCTACTTCCTTGTAAGTAGAAGGGAGTACACTAGGATAAAGTGGTAAACATTAACAGAAATTGTCTTGTTACTTGCTTCCTTGTAAGTAGAAGGGAATACACTAGGATAAAGTGGTAAACATTAACAGAAATTGTCTTATTACTTGCTTCCTTGTAAGTAGAAGGGAGTACACTAGGATAAAGTGATAAACATTAACAGAAATTGTCTTATTACTTGCTACTTCCTTGTGAGTAGAAGGGAATACACTAGGATAAAGTGGTAAACATTAACAGAAATTGTCTTATTACTTGCTTCCTTGTAAGTAGAAGGGAGTACACTAGGATAAAGTGATAAACATTAGCAGAAATTGTCTTATTACTTGCTACTTCCTTGTAAGTAGAAGGGAACACACTAGGATAAAGTGATAAACATTAATAGAAATTGTCTTATTACTTGCTACTTCCTTGTAAGTAGAAGGGAGTACACTAGGATAAAGTGATAAACATTAACAGAAATTGTCGTGTTACTTGCTTCCTTGTAAGTAGAAGGGAGGACACTAGGATAAAGTGGTAAACATTAACAGAAATTGTCTTATTACTTGCTACTTCCTTGTAAGTAGAAGGGTGTACACTAGGATAAAGTGGTAAACATTAACAGAAATTGTCTTATTACTTGCTACTTCCTTGTAAGTAGAAGGGAGTACACTAGGATAAAGTGATAAACATTAACAGAAATTGTCGTGTTACTTGCTTCCTTGTAAGTAGAAGGGAGTACACTAGGATAAAGTGATAAACATTAGCAGAAATTGTCTTATTACTTGCTACTTCCTTGTAAGTAGAAGGGAGTACACTAGGATAAAGTGATAAACATTAGCAGAAATTGTCTTGTTACTTGCTACTTCCTTGTAAGTAGAAGGGAGTACACTAGGATAAAGTGGTAAACATTAACAGAAATTGTCTTGTTACTTGCTACTTCCTTGTAAGTAGAAGGGTGTACACCAGGATAAAGTGATAAACATTAACAGAAATTGTCTTATTACTTGCTACTTCCTTGTAAGTAGAAGGGAGTACACTAGGATAAAGTGGTAAACATTAACAGAAATTGTCTTGTTACTTGCTATTTCCTTGTAAGTAGAAGGGAGTACACTAATATAAAGTGATAAACATTAACAGATATTATCGTATTACTTGCTACTTCCTTGTAAGTAGAAGGGAGTACACTAGGATAAAGTGATAAACATTAACAGAAATTGTCTTGTTACTTGCTTCCTTGTAAGTAGAAGGGAGTACACTAGGATAAAGTGGTAAACATTAACAGAAATTGTCTTATTACTAGCTACTTCCTTGTGAGTAGAAGGGAGTACACTAGGATAAAGTGATAAACATTAACAGAAATTGTCTTGTTACTTGCTTCCTTGTAAGTAGAAGGGAGTACACTAGGATAAAGTGATAAACATTAACAGAAATTGTCTTATTAATTGCTACTTCCTTGTAAGTGGAAGGGAGTACACTAGGATAAAGTGGTAAACATTAACAGAAAGTGTCTTATTACTTGCTACTTCCTTGTGAGTAGAAGGGAGTACACTAGGATAAAGTGGTAAACATTAACAGAAATTGTCTTATTACTTGCTACTTCCTTGTGAGTAGAAGGGAGTACACTAGGATAAAGTGGTAAACATTAACAGAAAGTGTCTTATTACTTGCTACTTCCTTGTAAGTAGAAGGGAATACACTAGGATAAAGTGATAAACATTAACAGAAATTGCCTTATTACTTGCTTCCTTGCAAGTAGAAGGGAGTACACTAGGATAAAGTGGTAAACATTAACAGAAAGTGTCTTATTACTTGCTTCCTTGCAAGTAGAAGGGAGTACACTAGGATAAAGTGGTACTGAAATAATTTAAAAGGTGGTCGCTATGTGAAACAATTGAGGTCCGGTTGGCTTTGTATGATCCCGTTTGAGAAATGTTAATTAGTTTAAAATAGGAATGAATATCTCATGAAACGGTCAAGTCTACGAGAAAAGCGTGGAGGTATGTGATTTAACGAGATCTGTGTTTTTATGTAGTAAGTGTTGGTCTATCTCATGCAGTTTAGCCTTTATGCAAACTTCTGCAAAACTCAACTACAATAAAACGGTCTTCAGATTCCATTCCCAGAAAACTCAAGATATACATTTCATTTGTCATGAAAATATATTAAATTTATGATATTTTAATAAACATCGTTTGAGGCATTTTTTAGTAAATGAAATATTTTGAAAAATGTTCCCTGTAAAGGGTTGGGAGTGGGGAGATGTTCTTGAAAATGTTTGCTTCGCATTCTTGAAACATACTAATTTAAATACCAAGGTTGGTATTTAATCGACTTTTCATTTTTGAGCTATACTGTCCACAGAGATACACGTTGAGATGTTTCTAAAATGGTTTTTGGATTCAGGGGGTCTCTCAAAAGATGCATTTCCGTGAAATCTTGTTATGGATATTTTGGCTGGAATATAATGTCCTTTGTATCTGAATAAAATGTTTGTGAGATGTATGATAAATTGATTATGTTTGTTAAGAAAAAAGTAGTAGAATAGAATTATTTATGCCAATTAAGAAGAGTTGTTGACGGAATAAAAGCAGCTAATATATTATTGAAGCTGTTAAAACTCACCTATGTTAATTGTATTGCTTATCGCCCGCTTTTACCACGTTATGGCACCGCTGTCACTGACACTGTTGCATGGACCACTGGTGGAGTGGATGGCGGGAGAAACCAGAGAAAACGCGCCTCTGCGCCGCTTCGACCACCACAGGTGCCACATGCGGTCGCCTGGGATCGAATCTTGGTTGTAGATACGTGCTAGAGTAAGTAACAACTGTGACAATGGGTGTAGTTAATAAAAGAAGTCAAATACTTAGAACTTGCTAAAAACGAGCTGAATAATCTTTTAGTAAAAGCAGGAAGTAAATGCTTGGCTACCCGGAAAAAGACGTAGCAAATACTAAGCCGTAGTATTTGCCAGGTTATAGTTTAACGTCGTTTAACCTGGTGGTCATATCGGACGATGAATGAATTGGCGGAATTATGCTCAAATGATCTCGGGGTCCATGGAGCTTAAAGTTACTCGACATTCTTCTTCTCAGGATAAGGGAAAACCCCGAAAAAACCTTATCCGAACTCACGACCTGTTGAATGTGAAGCAGACATGCTACCACCACACCACCCAGGCGGGCAATGTTATAACTTTCCGGCCAAATTATTCTGAGTGAGCAAGTTCCTCTGCTGCCCCTCTTTATGACGTCTCCCAAATGTATAGTAACATGTAGGTTTTAAAATATACAACATATTTTACTTTTGTTTTACAATGGCATTCTGCGCATTAAAATAGGCAGCGACCACAAAACTAGCGCAACAATGTCACCTGTGGTTAAAGTTAACAGTAAACCTGAAACTGAGTCATCTGATGGGGCGACTGTTGATACACAAGTTGGAAGTGAAAACATCAGGATAGGGCTTCTTTGTTGATAAATATTATCAGATACCTGCTGTCTTTTCATCAAAAACAAGAGCCTGGCTGACGAGGACTCCATTGCATGTTGGCCAACTTAAGATACTATTAAACAACATGAAATCGACCCTCAAGGAAAACATACAGATGTACAGGCTAATGGGAACAAAGCAATTAAACTGAAGTCATGGGAAAAGCAGATATTGGAAATTCTTGATAAGACCGAAAAAAACAGTTTTCCACAAAATACCAGGCGTTCAAGGTGCATCTTCCTGTTGCAAACTTGTGTGGTGATGGAGGACTTAAATGCTGCTACACCGTTTAGTATATACCAAGGATTATTCATCAGTTAGGCCTATAAATGCTACCTCCCGGAAAACTTTAAGGCTTTACTAGGCTTAGCATATACTTACTTTTTTATTCACACAAACTCAAGTAAATGCTTAAAAACTGGGCAGTACAAGCAAATATTTCTTTTTATTCACCTCACCCTATATTAAGGCCATCAGCCACAAGATAAAAGGCACTTTTATTAATAACTTGAAATTTATTTGGACTAAATAAGAGCTTACAACGTACATTTAACTATTAAATTGCGTGTGAATTGTTTTACTTGTGTTTTTAACATATTTGGAAGCCGTTGTGTTCATTCTAATGCAAAAAGGTCACTAAGTAAAGGAGCTTGTTGGCTGGAGACGTGACCAACAATGATAGAAAGAGATGGAAACAGTTATACGTCTGTGCCTTGCTAAAACTTACATACGTTACACGGCCTTGGAATGGCAACACATGGCAACACAAATATTTCTGTTTATAATTTCTGTAAAGAAAAAGGAAGATCGTTTTGCCTTAGCAACGAAACAGGAAGGAGTAAAAACGTTGTATTCCTGTGAAGTGTTATAACTGGATTCTGTACGTGTTTAGTATCTGTAATGGTTCACAATAAATTCAAAGGAGTAATAACAATATTTGTTTATGGTAGTTGAAACCAAACGCGACTCGTAAACCACAAACCTGAGAACAGAGAACAGTCTACATGGTACAAGTATAAACATTAAGAAAATTAAATGCACAACAAGCAATATTTTAATTGCATGACACATTAGACTTTTTTACGTCCTTGCGTTGTTTTTGAAACTAGTGAGATTGAAAACTGGCATCCAATAGGTGGATGTTTGGGTACCTTACGAGGGAAAGTAGATTGAGGATTGCGACACTATTTATAGATTTTAGTGAAGATAAGGACCAGTTTAAGGCGATGTGTGACTGACATTTCATAAGCAATAACGAAAACCGACCTTAAAACATTTTAATTCCATAAAATAATTTAAACATTCCTGAATATAAAAAAGGTAAAATTGGCCACCAGGTGTCATTTTTAAATGCCATAAGTCACTGGAGTTACAGTAAAACATTAAAGCTGAAACTGAATTGTACTTGGTAAGAAAAACTTGAGTTCCACAAAATCTAATTCGTGTCTTGCAAAGTAAAAAAGAAGCTATGCAGAAGAAGAGCAGCAATGCAAAAAAGAAAAGGACAGAAAAGTCAGCAGCAAAGGAGAGGAAAAGGAAAGCCAATCTACCAACCTGGTGGATTTTAATGTGACTCATGCATTCAAATCTTTCCCTGTTTTCTCGCTATTGATATTTTCAACATTTTTCTTCCTTGCGGAACACTTTTTCTGTTACACAAATAAAATTTGCTGTACAAGTTCACAGAGGTACAATGAATGAGAATCGCTCTGGATGTATAAAAATTACATTTTTGTGTCACATAAATTTAAACATTTTTGGAGCCTAAACCAAAGAAGACACACAGAAACATAAGGTAATTTAAAAAATTGTGAATCTAAACTTAAAATGATAGACCAGGATTGTATATTTTCTTTCTGTACACGTACTGTGTACATAGTGTACAGAGAAGGTATAGTATTCCAAATAAAAATTCTATACCGAGATTTCACTGCAAATACATATTTTGGGACCTCCTGAGTCCAAAAAAAGCATTTTCAGAAAAAGATCCGTGTCTGTGTACAGCATGGCTCAAAAACGAAAACACCGCTAAATACCAAACTTGATATTTAAGTTTTGTATCTTCCAAGGATGCGACTCGAAGATTTTCAAGAAAATCTCAACACCCCAAACTACCTTTCACTTGATAAATGTTTCGAAAACTTTGATTTTATAAAAAATTCCTCATTTTTGATTAAAATCTCGTATATTAAAGTTATTTACATCCCAAATACAATCTATATCTTGAGTTTTCTCGGAATAGCCCCTGAAGAACTGTTTATGTGGATGAATTTTGCTTAACTGCTAAACCATAACAGATAGACAAAAACTCACTACACAGAAAATGTAGATCTCGTCAAAACACACAATTTAGGTCCTTTACGTTTTTGAGGTAAACGTTTCCGAGATATTCCTTGTTATTGTCCAGTCCAGTGTGATTGGCAGGCTCCTTGTTATTGGTTTTAATTGTGAAGTACTTATACTTTTCTAAAACAGGAAGTATCCGTTTTTCTTTTGTTCTAATCCTGGCCAGGTTAAGAAACGATTTGCAATGACATTCGCATAACGACCGCTTTTAAAACATTTTACTATCACTTTAGCATAGCACATTCCTTTAGTTTCCTTCTACTTATAAGGAACTAAGTAATAAGAACATTCTGTTAATGTTTACCTCGATTAGCATTGTGTACAAAGAAGAATAATCTTATGTATGAAGTTTTGTAGAACGGCTAGAGAAAGTCGTGTGAATGTAACACAGCATAATGTTTTTTTGTCGCAAGGGGCATTTTTAGTTTCGTGGCAAAAACATTAGCAAATTCGATCATTAGCACGAAACCATTAGAAGAAAATGGATGAAGTTTGCACCGTCTTTTATTTGCATTATATTAGACCTGTGGTATAAATTTCAAAAATCTGCCATTATTAGTTTGGAATTCCAAATTTCAGTCACACATTCCCTTAAGTAGAAAAACTATTTGCTGCACTTAAGACGTAAACAATAAACAGTGTAGAGCAACAGCTGATAACAGCGCTGCGA
Source organism: Hymenopus coronatus (assembly GCA_030762935.1). NCBI lineage: Eukaryota > Metazoa > Arthropoda > Insecta > Mantodea > Hymenopodidae > Hymenopus > Hymenopus coronatus. The sequence goes on along the minus strand of CM060882.1, from coordinate 3,427,550 downwards.
ATGCGGCAATCATTAATGTAAAAGGAGAGCAAATAAATATGGTTTCTAGGACATAATGTAATTAACTTGGCACTGCAATTGGAAAGCCACAAACGCGCAGTTCCGTGGGCCGTGACACACGCAATTATGACACGGAAAACTTAACATAAAACAAATCATTACGGATTCGTGCATTTGCAGCTAATCCATTCACAAACCAATTAATATAACGTCGCTGGGAGGAAAAAACATTACATCAGATTGCATAAAATATGTTTATGTTACAATGTATAGGTCTGTGGATAGCACAAATAAAAATATCGTGTGTTCCACTCACATGACTTTCTCTACATCTCTGCAACAAATTATTTTATAAGGCTTATGCTTCTATTTCCTTCATGCTAATTGAGAAAAATTAGCAGAAATAGTCTTATTACTTGCTTCCTTATAAGTTGAAGCGAAATAAGGGAGTACCATAGGTTAAAGAGATAGTCAAAAGGGGTTGCTATGTGACTGAAGTTCCTTTATTTGTATGGACAAATTCATGTTTGAGAAAAGTATGTTTTTAAAAGCTGAAACCAAAATCAAGGCATTTCTAGAAATCGATCAACTACACGAAAAAAGTATATAACATAAACTATGTGTTTTAACATGCCCTACTTTTTGTGTGGTAAGTTTTTGTTCATCTGTTACGGTTAAACAGCTATCTAAAATTAGGTAAAATTCATCCAGAATAAAGTAATCTTCACAGACTACTCCCAGAAAATTTAAGTTATACATTTTATTTGACAGGTGAATATATTTAATATACGATATTTTAATTAAAATCGTTAGAGCCATTTTTGAGAAAATAAACATTTTCGAAAAAAATTCCATGTAAAGGGTACTTGGGGGTGGTGGATTTTCTTGAAAAACTTCGTGTCGTATCGTTGGAAGATACCAAACTTAAATACCGTATTAATAATCTACATATTTTAGCTCCAGATGAACCAACCTTCTACTCATATAATGCAAATATTCCTCCAGATACACCGGATATTGGAATTCATAAAAATATCCAGCTGCCTACTTAGTTTAACAGCACTTGATTTCGATCACTGCCCAGTTCTAGTTACCTTGTAATTAACAACCAACGTTTCAGTGCACAGCCCAGACTTACGATTGACGGTTAGGTGCAATGCAATAAATTTCAAGTAGCACTAGATTTGAAACTTAAGTCTGCATCCATACTGAAACAGGCAACGATATAGATAGTGCTGTTAAGGCATTTACTGAAAAAATGTGCCTACAAATGAATCAACGATAACTTTTAACAGACGAAAATCAAATTTCCACTTGCCATCTCATGTGCTGCAATTAATTCAGGAAAAGTATCATATCCGTCGAAGATGGCAAAAAGAACGGCAACCTTGGCAGAAAAGGAGACTGAATAATTTAATACGTATGGTTAAACATGAGCTAGGTCAATGTCGTCTTCAAACATACCAAAATAACTTACCATCTCTCTCCAACTGCGATAATACTCTATGGCAAGCGACCAAACCAATACTTCGAGGACCAAATCTAATTCTTTCATTACGTGAAAATAACCATATTGTAATTGACAAACAATCAACATGTAAAATGCTAGCTTAGTTTTATGAAAATATGTTTAAGCCAAATAATAGTGACAATGAACAGACTACCAAGGAGATTACAGGTGAACTTCAGCAGCATATAAAGAAGCCAAAGGTACCTGACAGAATTATCCCTGCCTCTACAAAATAATTGAAATGCTTTATACATCAACTTCCACTCAAAACGTCGCCTAGACATGAGTTCATACCAAATATAGTATTAACTAATAAAGCATTAGCATATCTATTTACAACGCATCATTGAGACTTGGATATTTTCCACAAACATGGAAACTTGCAGAGATCATCGTGTTTCACAAACCTAATAAACCGAAGCATCAGCCATTCAGCTACGGACCAATTAGTCTGCTACCAACTCTGTCTAAATTGGTTGAAAAAATTATTCCAAAACGTCTTTCATAATCTTTAACCTCCAGTTTTTCATTTCGGTTCTCGCCCTAAACATTCCATTACACATCAGTTATTAAAGGTCACAAATGCCATTGCAACAGGATCTGAAAAGACACAGTTTACAGCTGCAATCTTCCTTGATGTTGCTCAAACCTTCGATAGAGTATGCCACGAAGACCTACTAGTAAAATTATATAGAGTAGGAATACCAGATTATCTTATACAGATAATAAGGAGCTTTTTAACAGGACGGTAATTTCTAGTCCACAAAGATGTCTTCAAATCAACTGTAGGGACAATCGCTCAGGAGTACCACAAGGATCAGTTCTAGCACCACTACTGTTTAACACGATATACCTGATTTACAAGCAGCTTCCATCGCAGGGGAACCACAAGGATCAGTTCTAGCACCACTACTGTTTAACATGATATACCTGATTTACAACCAGCTTCCATCTCTGAGAACCACAAGGATCAGTTCTCACACCGCCACTGTTTAACACGATATACCTGATTTACAACCAGCTTCCATCGCAGGATAACCACAAGGATCAGTTCTAGCACCACTACTGTTTAACACGATATACCTGATTTACAAGCAGCTTCCATCACTGGAGTACCACAAGGATCAGTTCTCGCACCGCTACTGTTTAACATGATATACCTGATTTACAACCAGCTTCCATCACTGGAGTACCACAAGGATCAGTTCTCGCACCGCTGTTGTTTAACATGATATACCTGATTTACAACCAGCTTCCATCGCAGGAGTACCACAAAGATCAGTTCTCACACCGCTACTGTTTAACATGATATACCTGATTTACAACAAGCTTCCATCACTGAAGAACCACAAGGATCAGTTCTCACACCGCTACTGTTTAACATGATATACCTGATTTACAACCAGCTTCCATCACTGGAGTACCACAAGGATCAGTTCTCGCACCGCTGTTGTTTAACATGATATACCTGATTTACAACCAGCTTCCATCGCAGGAGTACCACAAGGATCAGTTCTCGCACCGCTGTTGTTTAACATGATATACCTGATTTACAACCAGCTTCCATCACTGGAGTACCACAAGGATCAGTTCTGGCACCACTACTGTTTAACATGATATACCTGATTTACAACCAGCTTCCATCACTGGAGAACGACAAGGATCAGTTCTCACACCGCTACTGTTTAACATGATATACCTGATTTACAACCAGCTTCCATCACAGGAGAACCACAAGGATCAGTTCTCACACCACTACTGTTTAACATGATATACCTGATTTACAACCAGCTTCCATCACTGGAGAACCACAAGGATCAGTTCTAGCACCACTACTGTTTAACATGATATACCTGATTTACAACCAGCTTCCATCACTGAGGAACCACAAGGATCAGTTCTCACACCACTACTGTTTAACATGATATACCTGATTTACAACCAGCTTCCATCGCAGGGGAACCACAAGGATCAGTTCTCACACCACTACTGTTTAACATGATATACCTGATTTACAACCAGCTTCCATCACTGGAGAACCACAAGGATCAGTTCTAGCACCACTACTGTTTAACATGATATACCTGATTTACAACCAGCTTCCATCACTGAGGAACCACAAGGATCAGTTCTCACACCACTACTGTTTAACATGATATACCTGATTTACAACCAGCTTCCATCGCAGGGGAACCACAAGGATCAGTTCTAGCACCACTACTGTTTAACATGATATACCTGATTTACAACCAGCTTCCATCACAGGAGTACTACGAGGATCAGTTCTCGCACCACTACTGTTTAACATGATATACCTGATTTACAACCAGCTTCCATCACTGGAGTACCACAAGGATCAGTTCTCACACCACTACTGTTTAACATGATATACCTGATTTACAACCAGCTTCCATCACTGGAGAACCACAAGGATCAGTTCTAGCACCACTACTGTTTAACACGATATGCTGATTGACTACCAGCTTCCATCGCAGGAGAACCACAAGGATCAGTTCTAGCACCACTACTGTTTAACATGATATACCTGATTTACAACAGCTTCCATCACTGGAGAACCACAAGGATCAGTTCTAGCACCACTACTGTTTAACATGATATACCTGATTTACAACAGCTTCCATCACTGAGGAACCACAAGGATCAGTTCTAGCACCACTACTGTTTAACATGATATACCTGATTTACAACCAGCTTCCATAGCCATGTACACAGACGACACTGTCATGTTTTATTCACACTCCAAACTAAACACAGCAACTAGACACCTGATTTACAACCAGCTTCCATAGCCATGTACACAGACGACACTGTCCTGTTTTATTCACAGTCCAAACTAAACACAGCAACTGGACACCTGATTTACAACCAGCTTCCATAGCCATGTACACAGGCGACACTGTCATGTTTTATTCACACTCCAAACTAAACACAGCAACTAGACACCTGATTTACAACCAGCTTCCATAGGCATGTACACAGACGACACTGTCCTGTTTTATTCACAGTCCAAACTAAACACAGGAACTAGACACCTGATTTACAACCAGCTTCCATAGCCATGTACACAGGCGACACTGTCATGTTTTATTCACACTCCAAACTAAACACAGCAACTAGACACCTGATTTACGACCAGCTTCCATAGCCATGTACACAGGCGACACTGTCATGTTTTATTCACAGTCCAAACTAAACACAGGAACTAGACACCTGATTTACAACCAGCTTCCATAGCCATGTACACAGGCGACACTGTCATGTTTTATTCACACTCCAAACTAAACACAGCAACTAGACACCTGATTTACGACCAGCTTCCATAGCCATGTACACAGGCGACACTGTCATGTTTTATTCACACTCCAAACTAAACACAGTAACTAGACACCTGATTTACAACCAGCTTCCATAGCCATGTACACAGTCGACACTGTCCTGTTTTATTCACAGTCCAAACTAAACACAGGAACTAGACACCTGATTTACGACCAGCTTCCATAGCCATGTACACAGACGACACTGTCATGTTTTATTCACAGTCCAAACTAAACACAGGAACTAGACACCTGATTTACAACCAGCTTCCATAGCCATGTACACAGACGACACTGTCCTGTTTTATTCACACTCCAAACTAAACACAGCAACTAGACACCTGATTTACGACCAGCTTCCATAGCCATGTACACAGTCGACACTGTCCTGTTTTATTCACAGTCCAAACTAAACACAGCAACTAGACACCTGATTTACAACCAGCTTCCATAGCCATGTACACAGACGACACTGTCCTGTTTTATTCACACTCCAAACTAAACACAGGAACTAGACACCTGATTTACAACCAGCTTCCATAGCCATGTACACAGTCGACACTGTCCTGTTTTATTCACAGTCCAAACTAAACACAGCAACTAGACACCTGATTTACAACCAGCTTCCATAGCCATGTACACAGTCGACACTGTCCTGTTTTATTCACACTCCAAACTAAACACAACAACTAGACACCTGCAAGCTTCACTTTCGCTATTAGCTGAATGGATTACATTTCACTTAACACCAACAAGACAGAAGCAAAAAGATTTCCTCTAAGACCTTGTCAAAACCTTGATTATTTACATTTACAGAATAAACAATTAACCTCAAACCTCAGTTAAATATCTTGGACACAAAAATGACATGCAATGATCATATTACAACAACTGCTAGTTCAAGGCTCATCAAACTTTATCCATTAATTAATACATGTTGCAAGATTTGCCTGGACTGCTCCATTCTGCTTTACAAATCTTTAATTTCAACTCTTCTCAGCTCCTATATGCTCCACAACAAATAAAACCAATATTCATGAACTGCAAGCTATACACAATAAGTTTCTCCGCAGAGCTACAGCTTCAACACCAACTTCCAATAGAACACTAAATGAAGACATTCCTCAACAACGTTGCTGGTGCTCAAGCATTTAACCTGCATATCAAAACTCCACACAAAACACTGAAAAGAAAACTACCACAACATTTCTTAACCAGTGACACAGAGGACTCCTGTTAAAAATTATTCATAAATTTCATAATCATGATGTTTCATTTTTTAATTTATTGTTGTTATTATTTATACTTTCATTTAATTGTAACATCATTTGTAAAGTTATATTATCATTTCTATGCTAATAACTATTTTTGTTTATGTTAGAGAAACCAACCTCAGATGTTAATGTATTTAAGTTATCATTTTCTTATCTATGTCCTGTATCGCATAAATGCTGATCCGCCAACAATAAAATTTAAAAAAAGAACTTAAATACCTAATTTTGTATTTAATGGCCTTTTTTTTAGCTATGCTGTCCACAAACACAAACACGGACCTTTTTTCCCCAAGATGCCCTTCAGGGGGACCCAAAATATGTATTTCTGGTGAAATTTAGGTATCAAATTTTGGGTGCATTACAGTACTTTCTCTATACACTATGTACATAGTACGTGTAGAGAAAGCAAAAATAGGCGGTCAAAACTGAAGGTGATAGTCTGTCAAATTTGCACAGTATATGTCTTAATAAAATACATATGGCCCACCTGTGAGGTGTGGTGGTAGCGTGTCTGTCTCACATTCACGAGGTCACGAGTTCGACTCTCGCGCCGTGGAGCCCGAGAGCATTTCAGCATCGTTTCACCAATTCTATTCATCGTACAATATGACCAACCATGTTAAAGGATATAAAGGATATGTATAGCTATATATCTTACATATATCCCCGTATTTAGGACTTACAAGCGGATGTCTAGGGGTCAGTAGTCTGTCGGGACACGAAACAACCTCCCGTAGCCAGGCATGAGTGTGAGGAAGTAGATCATATGTAGGACTGACACTCCTCTAGGACTTACAAGTGGATGTCTAGGGGTCAGTAGTCTGTCGGGACACGAAACAACCTCCCGTAGCCAGGCATGAGTGTGAGGAAGTAGATCATATGTAGGACTGACACTCCTCTAGGACTTACAAGCGGATGTCTAGGGGTCAGTAGTCTGTCGGGACACGAAACAACCTCCCGTAGCCAGGCATGAGTGTGAGGAAGTAGATCATATGTAGGACTGACACTCCTCTAGGACTTACAAGCGGATGTCTAGGGGTCAGTAGTCTGTCGGGACACGAAACAACAGAATGGAAAACCTCCCGTAGCCAGGCATGAGTGTGAGGAAGTAGATCATATGTAGGACTGACACTCCTCTAGGACTTACAAGCGGATGTCTAGGGGTCAGTAGTCTGTCGGGACACGAAGCAACCTCCCGTAGCCAGGCATGAGTGTGAGGAAGTAGATCATATGTAGGACTGACACTCCTCTAGGACTTACAGGTGGATGCCTAGGGGTCAGAAGTAGTCGGGGAGCCAACGACACGAAACCACGGAATGGAGAACCTGGCCCGTAGCCAGACATGAGTGTAAGGAAGTAGATCATATGAAAGATGATGATGGAGCAAATTGTGGAATGAGTGGTGGGGGAAACCGGAGGAACCAAACCAGACACCGAAACCGCCTAGGTGGGAGGTGAGAGTTTTAATCACTCACCTTGATAAACTGCAATAAGAGTGATATTTTACTCGTGTATCAAAGTTATGATTTACATGGCTATTTTAATAATATGTTCTAGTGTCTAAATTCATTGTTATAATAAAACTACACTACGTTGTGCATTTTTAAAATTATTTTTATAAAAATCACACTTTTACAGCAAATGAGTACACAAGTAAGTTTGCAAATATTTTACATTTAAAGTTGGTCATAAATGGCGACTTTTACTTGACCCAAAACAAATTAAATAATAATAATAAGAAGAAGAAGAATACGAAAAAAAGCTTTTTTCCAATGAAATGCAATATGTTTAAATGCATAGCCAAACTACCATTAAAAAGTTTGTTTTCCATTCACATGACCTTTCTCTACATCCCTGTAATAGATTATTGTTAAAAAGCTTATTCTTCTATCTACTTCATGCTAAACAAGATAAACATTAACAGAAAAGTGAAATATTTTAAAAGCTAGTTGCTATTCAATTAACATTCACTACTTTGCAACGCCAGGAGCTAACAAATTGCGGTGTGAAAATAGTTTTAAGTATTTTAAAACTGAAACTAACATCAATGAGTATCTCGGAAATGGTAATTTCCACGAAAAAAATGTATATCACATAATTTGTGAGCTTTAAGGACATCTACATTTTTTAGTAGTAAGTTTTTGTCTATCTCTTAGGTTTACCTTTTATACAAAATTCAAGCAGAATAAACAGGTCTTCAGAGGTTATTCCAAGAAAAATAAAGTTATAAATTTCATGTGTCTTGTAAATGTCTTTAATCTACGTATTTTAATCTAAATCCTTGGAGCCATTTTTGAGAGAAACAAAATGTTCTAATATTTTCATGTAAAGGGTAGTTGTGGATGGGGGTTCTTGAAAAGCTTCGTGTCGCATCCTTGGAACCTACCAAAACTTAAATACCAAGTTTGCAGTTGATTTGTGATGAAGTTGTCTTAAATGTGCTGTACTTTAATGAGCTTTGTAAGAGCGAATCTTCGTGTTGAAGGATGCTGAAGTAGTAACAAGTTTGTTATTTTGAATTCTGCTGTTCAGAGAGATACAGTCACACAAATCCATGTACAGACGTTTTTCTATCTTTTGCATTCACAGACCTTAAAACATACATTTCCGGTGAGAGTTCTATTTCAAATTTGTTCGGTGGAATACAATACCTTCTCTACCTAATATTTAGATCCTTGGACACAAACATGAGTCATCCAAGGACTCTAAGTGTCGAGTGAGAAGTTTCGCATATCTTCGTAAAAGCTGTGTTTACAATGCACGACAAATAAGTGTACTATAGTCCGTGACGGCAGCGTAAGGGTTAGCGTACTAGTACTGAAAACAGATCACAGGTGCTGTGACTCTGACCGGGGGTTAAGAAGGCCTTGCTCTAGCCCATCAGTTCCTAGCTTCAAATCTCGTGCTGCTCGTCATTTTATGTCTCAAAATACAGCACATGCTTTCGTATGCAGCATGTTGATGTTCGGTGGAGTAAACCCTTAAAGAAGCACCATAATAACTATCACATTAATAATCGTCGTGTATGTCAAATAAATGTCCGCCATGTGTTGATTCAAGGTCCTTAAGAGAAGGACAAACATGTTTGTTATATGCGAGAAGCAAATCTGCGACCCTCAGCAGGTTTTGTCACAGCGCTACAGTAAAGTGGCAAGTTTAGTACAATAGAAGCTGTATTATGTTTTGTGTCGTTAATATGTTAGTTAATATTGATAGTGCATTGTTGAAGAAGTTTATTATGATTATTCATCTTATAGGTTAATAATATTAAGATTTCCAAGTAGTGACAACTGTTGCTGCCGTTCCACACCTCACTCAATTTTACTTTCTCTACACGCACTATGTACATAGTGTATAGAGAAGGTATTGTACTGCACCCAAAAATTCGACTTAGATTTCACCGGTAATAAACGTTTTAGGGTCCCATGCATCCCAGAAAAAAGTGTGTGTGTGTACGTGTGTGTGAACATGATAAATTAAAAACGAAAAATCAGTAAAACAGCAAACATTGTATTTAAGTTTAGTATCTTCCAGGGATACGACACGAAGATTTTCAGAAAAATTCCCCTACACCAAACTACATGGAAAATTTTACAAAATGTTTATTTTCTCAAAAAATAGCTCTAAAAATTTTTATTAAAGTATTGTATATTAAACATATTTATGTCACTTTAACATAGCACATTCCTTTAGCTCCCTTCTACTTGTAAGGAACTAAGTAATAAGAATATTCTCCTAATGTTTATCTCAATTAGCATGGTGTAGAAAGAAGAATAATCTTTTGTAAGAACTTTGTTTGTAGAGAAGGTAGAGAAAGTCATGTGAGTGTAACACATCAGGTTTTGTAGAGTTTATCATTACATGTGTACTCATTTATAGAATATTTTAGTCACGTTTAAGAGCTCGTATTCATGTTCATGTTTGTGAAGCTGCTGGGGAAACCTCCGTTCTCTGGTGCTCATATTTCTAGAGCAGGCGCCTCCAAACATGTAGCGGGTAACCATATGATTGTCTTGTATATTTAGCATAAGGTGTGAAAGAGAAAGCAATCCAACACGCAAGCCATCGACTACTACGTTTATGTTTGTGTAGCAGAAATCGTTCTTATTTATTGAAAGTGGCAGAATAAGTGTTTAGTTTTCGGTAAAAATTGAATTTGTCATTACACAATTGATACAAGTGTTCAGTGTTCTCCAACACCGGTATTCAGGCCTTGTTAAGGCACATAATTTCTTCCTTGCGATTAAAGTTATATCCATAATAGACAAACATGATATAGAATATAGAAATATACAAACATGGAAATAACTTTAATTGCAAGGAAGAAGCCATGCACCTAAACAAGGCCTGGATACCTGTGTTGGAAAACAAACGTAATTGTACACAAGACAGGCCACAAATGCACGTGGGCCAATCACAGCGCAGAGTGTAACAAGCTCTGACCGGATCAGCTATGAAGCAGCCCTTGACGAAACGTCGGGAACTTTAGGATCAAGAAGATAGTTTCACGTGTTAGATAACAAAGTGTCTTCATATAAACCTGCAACTTCCTCGTTATACATCAACTCTCATGCTGTAGGTGTTACAATGAAATTAACGAGCTACGGATCTTGTTATTTTACTATTTTTAAACTGTAATAATTATGATTATTTTCTTGCAACTATTTATATTATACTACCAAATTTATGAAAATGGATATGCTCAAAATATAAATAGTAATACCACAGACATAATATAGCAACTGTTCTACCAATCATGAACCTACTATACGTGTTGTAAAATTGACTGAAACAACTGGTAATAAACTATAATTTATTGTTGCAAATAATTTGTTTCGACAAGTAGACGGCTTTCTCCCACTGCTTGTTGTCACTTCAATCGCGTTCTGACTGCGATTCATCCTCTTTTTATAGCTATAACATCACTTCACAGAACTTCATGGAAGCTTGTGGAAACAGAAGATTCGGGAAGAATCTGGCGTGTATCAGACATGGCACGTTCCAAAGGATCCGGCTACTGGCGTGCCGCACTTTCTGTTTTACGTATACCAAGATCTCCAACTCACGTACCAATACGGACACAAGACCGCCCACTCACACGGACGGCACTGAAAGATGGATAACCTATTTCAAGTGCAAAATGCTGTCACAACAATGAAGAAATTGCTTCCCGGGTAGCAGGGAGTACAGGATTTGAAGGAGCATCCAGAAAATTTGCTATCTTGGGTAATAGGCTAAAGGATATGCGGTCTTACCCCTATCAGAGCGGCAACTTCTCTGTCATATTTGTACAGCGGGCAAGAAGCTTACTCAGGTTACTTGTTTTCAATATCATCTGCTATCTAAAACCAAGAAATGTAATACCAAAGTTTCTCCGCAAATACATGTTTTATACACGTTTGAATTAAAAATAATAGTTTTAGAAAAAAAGTTCATGTATGTGGGTGTGTGAGTAGTATAACTCAAAACGAAAATTCGGTTAAATACCAAACTTGGTATTTAAGTTCATCAGCTTTCAAGGAAGCAACATGAATTCGCACCCCAAACTGCTCTTAATAATCAAAAGGTTTCAAAAATTCAAATTTTCTGAATAATAGGTCTAAGGATTTTAATTGTAATTAAAATACTGTATATTAAAGATATCCACATGACAAAAAAAATGTATATCTTGAATTTTCTTGGATTAGATTTTTAGTAATAGTATTTTATTATTAAGTTTACACTAATACAATATTTACGTTACACAGTCGCATGGGTCGAGTGACCGTATATGCGGTCTGGAATACATGAGTTTAGAATATTAGCTACATATCTATTTTATATATCTTAACAACATTAGAAATACACACACACACAAACACACGCGCTAGGACAACAGAACAATAGAATAATAAAAGAAAGAACACTCTGATATCGCACACACAAACACACACTTAAACACACACAAACACTCACACAAACACACACAAACACCCACACAAACACACACAAACACTCACACAAACACACACAAACACTCACACAAACACACACAAAAACACACACAAACACTCACTCAAACACACACAAACACTCACTCAAACACACACAAACACCCACACAAACACACACAAAAACACACACAAACACTCACTCAAACACACACAAACACTCACACAAACACACACAAACACCCACACAAACACACACAAACACTCACACAAACACACACAAACACACACAAACACTCACACAAACACACACAAACACTCACACAAACACACACAAAAACACACACAAACACTCACTCAAACACACACAAACACTCACACAAACACACACAAACACCCACACAAACACACACAAACACTCACACAAACACACACAAACACACACAAACACTCACAAAAACACACACAAACACTCACTCAAACACACACAAACACTCACACAAACATACACAAACACTCACTCAAACACACACAAACACTCACACAAACACTCACACAAACACACACAAACAAACACACGCGCTAGGACAACAGAACAATAGAATAATAAAAGAAAGAACACTCTGATATCGCACACACAAACACACACTTAAACACACACAAACACTCACACAAACACACACAAACACTCACACAAACACACACAAACACCCACACACACAGACGCACAAACACACACACAAACACTCACACAAACACACAAACCCACACAAACTCACGCAAACACACACAAACACCCACACAAACACACACAAACACTCACACACACAGACACATAAACACACAAACACACACAAACACATACAAACACACACAAACACATACAAACACCCACACACACAGACACACAAACACACGCACACACAAACACACACAAACATAAACACTTACAAACACACACAAACACATACAAACACTCACACAAACACACGCACACACAAACACACACAAACACACACAAACACACACTTGTACTCACAATTACACCACGTATTAGTCAAACACCAAATAAGTCTATACAATATTTACACAAATATTTTATCTCTTAGTGCACGAGCTTCCATTAAGTATGTGCCCAGGCTTGGCCAGTTTTGTTTGTTTAGAATGAAATCCCAGCATGCTGACCTTCTTCAGTTTGAAGCTAAAAATACCTCCGGCAGTAGCTTTTTCCTAATATCCTCCATCTGCACGCAATCTGCCAAAATATGCGTCCAGTCTTCCTGATCCCCACATAATGGGCAAATCCGCCTACCAGCTTCAACAACTACTTTACGGGTTTTCCACCCTCCCAACCTGAGCCACGCTGTTCCCGACCTTTGTTTCTTACCCAATTTTAAAATATATGTTTCTTTACCCCAACCAGTGTTTATTTCGTTTTGTAACTACAATGACAATTTGTTTCTACACTCACATTCTATTTCCTGCCCGTTTATATCACATAATCGTCCTTTTACTCTATTCACGACCTTTTGTCTCTTTTGGTTACCCCTTTGCCAAATATCGTTTAAGCCAATCTTTGATAATCCCCGTTGTAGCCCCACCATTTTGTATGTTCTATGTTATTCATCTGATGTCGATAAAATATTGCTCTTAGAGTTGTTTGGTCACCTTTAATTATTCGCAGCCAGTATCTAACTACACTTACTTTAGCATCTTCCCAGCATCCTACCTCACGAAGAACACGTCATTAGAAGTTCCCCTCCGCAATCACAGAATACTTTCCAGCTTATTTAGAGTATCTACCCTACCACACCTCACTTCCATATAGTACTGAACACGTAACCATTGCCTCATACATGGTTTGTAATAGTTTTACTGGCATATCCGGGTCAATAACTCCAATATACCAGATGGACATGCGGTCTTACCCCTATGAGAGCGGCAACTTCTCTGCCACGTTTGTACAACGGGCGAGAAGCCACCTCAGGCTTCATGTTATCATTATCACATACTGTCTAAAAACCAAAAACACACACACACACACAATACCGAAGTGTCACCGGAAATACATGTTTTAAAAACGCTTGAATTAAGAAAATAACAATTTTAGAAAAAATGTCCACGTGTCAGCACTATAACTCAAAAACAAAAATTCGGTTAAATACCAAACTTGGTGTTTAGATTCATTACCTTCCAAGCAAGCAAGCAAAATGAGTTGATTATATATTTTAATAGAAAAAGGTAAATTCTGCCTTATTTGGTAAAATATTTAAGCTTAATCTATTTTATAAATGTTCAAATAAATTATTAGAACAATCTATATCGATATAATAAATTATTTAAAGTATGATCTAGAAAAATGTAGTGGTTAATAATTTTTTTAATAGAAAAATATTTAGTTTGAAGCTAAACCACGAAGTTGCAATCCAAACTACTCTTAATATTCAAAAGTTCTAAGGATTTTAATTTTAATTGAAATTCTGTATATTAAAGATATCTACGTGACAAATAAAACCTACATTTTGAATTTTCTTGGATTAGTTGCTTAGCGGGACTTTTGTGTGAGTTTTATAGCATGCTTATAACGCTCTGTTAATATTTTTAATTTCTCTACACGTACTATGTTCATAGTGTATAGACAAGATTTTGTAATGCACTCAAAAATTATCATATATTAAAGATATTTACCTGACAAATAATATATATATATCTTGAATTTTATAGGAATAGCGTCTGAAAACTACTTTCTTCTGGATGAATTTTACGGAATTTTCATAACTGTTAAACCATATGCGATGCATAAAAACTTACTAAACAAAAAATGTAGATCACTTTAAAACACATAATTTATGTTATATAATGTTTTGTCGTGGAGTTGATCGTTTTTTAGATACTCGTTGTTTTAGCTTTAAAATTGTTTTCTCATACAAGAATTTGTCAATTCCTGTCCTCACAAACAAAGGAATTTCAGTCACATAGCAACCGGCTTTTGACTATCAATTTAACCTATGGTGCTCTCTTATTTCACTTCTACTTACAAGGAAGCAAGTAATAAGACTATTTCTGTTAATTTTTTCTCAATTAGCATGAAGTAAATAGAAGCATAAACTTTTTAACAATAATTTGTTGCAGAGATGTAGAGAAAGTCATGAGATGTTTCTCGATTAGCATGGAGTAGGAGGAAGAAGAAGAAGGGTGAACACAGTGTGTCTTCCTCCTGAGTGTGGTGTTACTTATGCATGGCGCGGACGAAGAATGCCGGTTCGATAGTCGATTCTTGCCCGACACGCGAAAGCACTCCCTCACTGCAGTAATAATACAACAGGTGATATGTGCCAATTTCCTCACGTGTGACTGGGCTAATAGCGGCTGTGATGCGTTAACCATGACAAATGACGGTCACCCTGCGCTTTGCCGGCCACTACTGCGATTATTAGTTGCGCATCGCGTATGAATAAAAAATTATGTCCCGGGCCCCATTTCCAATTCTTTTATTTTTGTTTTTCCCCGCCCTTCAAAGTCATACAGGAATATGGACCTCTTCCCTCATGTTCCAATATTCATTTGCAAATTGCTGCACAGGGCCTCGTCACCGGCAACTTCAAATTTGCTTAATTTTGCAAAAGATGTTCTTTGAGCATTGCAGCAAAATGTCGTTCGAAACTGCGACATACGCTTTGGCCCAGTAAGGAACCAAAAAATCTGATGTGTTCCATTCACATGACTTTCTCTCGCTGTTCGGTAAACAAACCTTTTACTCAAAACCAGAATCTGTTATCAAAATAAACATTGTCTTATTCCGAGCTCCTTGTAAGTACAAGGGAAATGAGAAAATGCTCAAGCTAAAGAGATTGTCTCGTCCTTTTAAAGCCGAAACATTTGAAATTACAATCTCTTGCTTTCCAGAAGTAAACAAATGAGAAACGACAAGAAAATTTCTTCCTGTTTGACAAAAGCAAAATTGAAACCAATAATCCGAAATATCTCGTCAACTATTAACTCTACATGTATGTGACATAGATTGTATGTTTTAATGATATCTACATTCCTTGTGCAGGAAGTTTTTGTATATCTCTTAACTGTTCGCCCGTTATACAAAAGTCATCCAGAATGAAGAGGTCTTCAGAAGCTATTCCCAGAAAATTTAAGATATACGTTTCCTTTGTCATAAAATATCTTAAAGATAAGGTACTTTAATCAAAATGGTTAAAGGCATTTTTCACAAAATCAAAATTTTCGAAAAATGTTCCTAGTAAAGGATAGTTTAGGGTGGGAGATTTTCTTGAACATCTTTGTGTCGCATCCATGGAAGATAAAAAAAAACTTAAATACCAATTTTGGTAATGAATGGTCTTTTCGTTTTTGAGCAATTCTGCCTACAGACACACACGGTCATTTTTCTAAACCTGCTTATTTTGGATTCAGGGATCACAAAATATGTATATTTGGTGAAACCTTCAAATCTAATTTTTGGGTGCAATACAATACCTTCTCTATATACTCTATACATAGTACGTGAAGAGAAAGTAAAAAGTCTGATGTGTTACATTCACATGCCTTTCTCTATATGTTATGCAGTAAATTGTTTTATCAATTTCACGGAGTTGATGCTTAACGGTGTGCGATAGTCAGTTGTTTTTTTTTTTTTTTGGTAGTGTTTAACGCCCGCTTTAACTACTTATGGCACCGCAGGCGGTATAGTCAGTTGTTGCCTTGCTTAGCATCAATGCTGACAACATTATGGCTTGCTCGTACAGCAGGAGACAGTTGTAATTTTGCTTTTTGGTTAGTGATATCGATTTTTTTTTTTTTTTTTTGGTAGTGTTTAACGCCCGCTTTAACTACTAATGGCATCGCAGGCGGTGACACTGATGATACATGAATGATGATGGAGCACCGGTGGAATGCGATGGCGGGGGAAACCGGAGTACCCGGAGAAAACCCGCCCCAGCGCCGCTTTGTCCACCACAAATCTCACATGCGGTCGCTTGGGATCGAACCCCGGCCGTCTAGGTGAGAGGCTAGTGGTCTAACCACTCGGCCACGGCGCGGCCCCAGTGATATCGATAGTTTGAGCTTTCAGAGTCATGGCCTTCTTGAACGTGTTGTTGTAACACTGACGTGTGGTCACGTGACTCCGGGATGAACATGCAGCGAGAAACTGCTACGCACATTATGGCGTTGAAACTGCGAGCTAGCTCCAAACTTGCATAATGGTGCAGTTCTATCAAAAGGCGGACTAAAACAAAACCTCAAGCCAGCTTTGGGCTCCAAACTTTGTACTTACAGCTCGTCTCCCAAACTTTTCTAATACGCCATATAATGAACCTCCCGCGTCGCTCCTCCATGATGGCTTATGTGAGGGTGTTAACACCCTCGACTGCTGTCCCACATTATCCATTCACACGACTTTCTGCGCACCTCTGTAACAAATTATTGTTACTTGCTTCCTTGTGAGTAGAAGGCAAATAAGGCAGTACACTACAGTCAACTGTTTTAAAATGTGGTTGCTATGGAATTAAAATACGTTTCTTTGCGTGGCCAGGAGTTGACAAAATGATGAGAAAAGTTTTCAGTATTTTAAGACAAACAGTATCCTAAACTGACCAGCTTCACAATAAAAATATCTGATGTGTTCCATTCCTATGACTTTCTCTGCAACAAATCATTAAAAAGCTTATGCTTATATTTACTCCATGCTAATTGAGAAATAATCTTATTACCTGTTTCCTTGTATGGTTTAGCAGTTATGCAAAATGTCGTAAAATTCATCCAGAGTAAAGTAGTCTTCATAGGCTATTCCCAGAAAATTCAAAATATACATTTTGTTTGTCAGGTAAACACCTTTAATATACGATATTTTAATTAAAATCGTTAGAGCCATTTTTTAAAAAATCAAAAAGTTCGAAAAAAGTTCCTTCTAAAGGATAGTTTGGAGTACGGGAAATTCTTGAAAATGTTCGTGTCGTATTCTTGGAAGAAACCAAACTTAAATACCAGGATTGGTATTCAACGGTCTTTTCGTTTTTGAGCTACCTTTCCACAGACACACATATTGCCAGACACACACACAAACATGGACCTTTTTATAAAAATGGTTGTTTTGTATTCAGGGGGACCCAAAACATATATTTCCGGTGAAATCTCAGTATCGAATTTTTGTGTGGAATGCAACACCTTCTCTATACACTATGTACATAGTACGTGTAGAGAAAGTAAAAATGTATGACGTAATTATGTGTTTTAATAAGATCTACATATTTTGTGTATTGATCTTTTATCTATCACTTACGGTTTACTAGTTATTGAAAGTTCAACCAGAATAAACAGGTCTTTAGAGACTATTCCCTGTAAGGTCAACATATACTTAATATGTGCCATGTAAAGGGTATTTTGAGGCAGCTATTTTACTTTCTCTATACGTACTATGTACATAGTGTATAGAGAAGGTATTGCACTCCACCCAAAAATTCGATACCGAGATTTCACCGGAATTATATGTTTTAGGGTCCCCTTTATCTAAAAAGAAAGCATTTTCGGAAAAAGGTCCATGTCCGTGTGTCTGTGAACACGATGACTCAAAAACGAAAAGTAGGTAAAATACCAAACTTGTAACTTTAGTATCTAGATGCGACACGAAGATTTTGAGAAAAATCCCCCCACCCCAAACTAGCCTTTACTTGGAATTTTTTTCGAAAATTCTGATTTTCTCAAAAATGGCTCTAACGATTTTCATTAAAATTTAGTAAATTAAAGATATTTACCTGACAAATTAAATTCATATCTTGAATGTTCTGGTAACAGTCTCTGATGAATACATTATTCTGGATGAATTTTACGTAATTTTGCATAACTCCTAAACCGTAAGAGAGGGACAAAAACTTACTACACAAAAATGTAGAGCACGTTAAAACACACAATTTATGTTATATACATTTTTTTCGTGGAGTTCATCGTTTTTGAGCTGTTGCTTGTTTTTTATTTCGCCTTTAAAAACATACTTTTCTCATACAGGAATTTTTCATCTGCTGTCCATACAAACAAAGGAACTTCAGTCACATAGTAACCAACTTTTGCTATGGTACTCCTTTATGTCGCTTCTACTTACAAGGGAGTAGGTAATAAGACTAGTTCTGGATTAGCATGAAGTAAATAGAAGCCTAAGCATTCTAATAATACTTTGTTGCAGAGATGTAGAGAAAGTCATGTGAATGCGACACATCAGATTGTTTATCAAGGTGGCACGCCTTCCTCAGTGATTCTGATGACAATGTGAACTTTTGATGGGAGACTCGGGTCTTACGACGATTTTCTTTGTTTCCATTCTGGCACAACACATTACGCGAGTAAGAAAAGGCACAACCGTTTGTCAATCCACCCTTCAGCCCCGCTCGACGCTCCCTCAGAGCACGTTGATTTGTGTTAATGTTATTCACCTGGAGAGAGAGGTGGACTTGGAAGACCACCAGTTCGCATTTAAGAGCAAACAGATGAAAGACATGGGTGGAGTCAGCGAAAGTATTTTTAATGTCATGGACTGTACTTGTTGTTGTTGTTGTTGTTGACCGAGGCTGAAGCTTTGGAGCCTAGTTTTAAACACCCAATCTCATATTTAACTTGCTGACTGAGTAAAACCCAGTCAGTTAGGTTGGCTCTGAACTCCAACCACAAACATATTACTGCTCGGTGTTTGAATTCTTATTTTTATCACATGGTACATAGGTGGAGAAGGTATTGCACTCCACTCAAAAATCGGTACAGACGTTTCTCTGGAGATACACCCTTTAATGGTCCCCTGTAACCACCTAATTAGCATTTTTAGAAAAAATATCCGTATGTTTTTAAACACGATTACTCAAAACGAAGGGAAGGTAAAATACCTAACTTGGCATTTAGATTTAGAAAATCCTCCCGGCACAAACCGCCTAAAAATAACTCTAACGATTCTGATTAAAATCTCGTACATCAAAGATATTTGCATATCAAATAAAGTATATATCTTGAATTTTCTGGGAATAGCTTCTGAGTACATGCTTATTCTGGATGAATTTTGCCGAATTTTGCATAACTGGTAAACCCTAAGAGATACACAAAAACTTACTTCACAAAAAATGTATATCTCGTTAAAACACACAATTTATGTCATATACACTTTTTGAACAATCTACTGTTTTTTAGATATTCTTTCTTATTTGATTGTAAATAGATTTCAAAGATATAGCAACAACTTTTAAAATATTTGACTATCACTTTATCCTAATATATTCCCTTCTACTTTCAAGGAAACAAGTAATAAGACAATTTCTGTTAATGTTTGTCTCGATTAGCATGAAGTAGATAGAAGAATATGCTTTTAAACAAGTTGTTGCAGAGATGTAGAGAAAGTCGTGTGAATGGAACACTTCTCTAGACAGCAGAACGACACTTGCTTGTGTCTATTGTAAGATATTTAACGTCACAAATTAAATTTTCCTTTGTGTTGCATTAGGTAGACAAAAGAATAGTATTAGAGTGTCAGTTGTTGCATGTCTGTTGGAGATTTAGTACCCCCCCCCCAAACAGTACTTGTGTTGTGCTGCTAGGGAAACTACCTTGTTAACAAGCTCTTGGCCCAATCGGAGTGCGCTCTAGTGCTGTTTCCGGGAATTAAATTTCATCCGGTCTAATTATTTGTGCGCGCGCGCGCGTGTGTTTCACATAAATTCCACAGGTAATGAAGTTCTACATTTGGCGTTTCTCTTCTGTTCCTGTCTACACTCCTTTATATTTATTTTTAATTTCTGCTGCATACAAATCTCTGACATGCTTATCAAACAAGTTCGAATAAAAGACATCTTAGGAAACACACCAACATTTAAGGAGCACTGGCAGTGATTTTGTTTTGTTTCTTTACAGAAAATGGCTGGGTATTCTTTAAAAATGAACATTTATTTATCTTCCACAGACATTTAAAGGTCGTGTTTCCTAGGAGACACCTACCATATACATAGTGTAGATAGAAGGTATTGTATTGCACCCAAAAATTTAATACCGAGATTTCACCGGAAATACATGTTTTGAGTCCACTGAATCCAAAAAAGACATTTTTAGAAAAAAAAATCTGTGTGTGTCTGTGGGCAGCAAAGCTCAAAAATGAAAAGATCGTTAAAAACCAAACTTGATATTTAAGTTTGGTATCTTTCAAGGCTGCGAAACGAAGATTTTAAAGAAACTCCCTCCACCACAAACCTTTATCAAAATTCTTGATATTCTTAAAAATGGCTGTAACGGTTTTTATTAAAATCTCTAATATTTGAGATATTTACTTGCCAAATAAAGTGTACATCTTGAATTTTTTGGGAATTGTCTCTGAAGACAATTCTGGATGAATTTTACGATATCTTGAATAACTGCCAAACGTAAGAGATTAACAAAAACTTACCACACGAAAAATGTAGAGCACGTTAAAACACAATTTATGTTACATATATTTCTATCGTGGAGTTGATCAATTTTGAGACATTCCTTGTTTTTGGTTTCTGTTTTGTAAAACTTATACTTTTCTCATACAGGAATTTGTCAACTCCTGTCCATATTAACAAAGGAACTTCAGTCACATAACAACCAGCTTTTGACTATCACTTTAACTTATGCTACTCCATTATTTCACTTCTACTTATAAGGAAGCAAGTAATAAGACCATTTCTGCTATTTTTACTTTCTCTATAGGTACTATGTACATAGTGTATAGAGAATGTATTGCACTCCACCAAAAAATTCGATACCGAGATTTTACCAGAAATTTATGTTTTAGGGTCCCCTTTATCTAAAAAAAACCTTTTCGGAAAAAGTCCGTGTGTGTGTGTCCGTGTGTCCGTGTGTCTGTGAACACGATAACTCAAAAACGAAAAGTAGGTAAAATACCAAACTTGGTATTTAAGTTTAGCATCTTCCAGGGATGCAACACGAAGATTTTGAGAAAAATCCCCCCACCCCAACTACCCTTTACATGGAACTTTTTTCGAAAACTTTGATTTTCTTAAAAATGGCTGTAACGATTTTGATTAAAATTTTGTATATTAAAGATATTTTTCTGACAAATGAAATGTATATCTTGAATTTTCTGGGAATAGACTCTGAAGACTACTTTATTCTTGATGAACAAAACCTTAACCCACAAAAAATGTAGAGCACGTTAAAACACACAATCTATATTATATCCATTTTTTTCGTGGAGTTGATCGTTTTTGAGATATTCCTTTTTCTTTGTTTCAGTTTTGAAAAACTTATAATTTCTCATACAGGAATTTGTCAACTCCTACCCATACAAAAAAAAAGGAACATCAGTCACATAGCAACCAGCTTTTGACTATCACTTTAACCTACGGTTGTCCCTTATTTCGCTTCTACTTACAAGGAAGCAAGTAATAAAACTATTTCTGCTAATTTTTTCTGATTAGGACAAAGTATATAGAAGTATAAGCTTTTAAAGAATAATTTGTTGGAGGGATATAGAGAAAGTCATGTGAATGGTACACATCAGATTTTTTCTGATTAGCATGAAGTAAATAGAAAAATAAACTTTTTAACAATAATTTGTTGCAGAGATGTAGAGAAAGTCATGTGAATGGTACACATCAGAGTTTTTATTGTTTCATTTCTATAGCCCCCTTTAACATGTAGCTAGGGTGATATCGGGGCTTTGCATTAGAAACAACTCGTCTCTACGTTCTTTACGTTGGGTTTAAAGCGTTTTATTGTTTCATTTCTATAGTCCCCTTTAACATGTAGCTAGGGTGATATCGGGGCTTTGCATTAGAATCAACTCCTTGTCTCTACGTTCTTTACGTTGGGTTTAAAGCGTTTTATTGTATCATTTCTATAGTCCCCTTTAACATGTAGCTAGGGTGATATCGGGGCTTTGCTTTAGAAACAACTGGTCTCTACGTTCTTTACGTTGGGTTTAAAGCGTTTTATTGTATCATTTCTATAGTCCTCTTTAACATGTAGCTAAGGTGATATCGGGGCTTTGCATTAGAAACAACTCGTCTCTACGTTCTTTACGTTGGGTTTAAAGCGTTTTATTGTATCATTTCTATAGCCCCCTTTAGCATGTAGCTAGGGTGATATCGGGGCTTTGCATTAGAAACAACTCGTTGTCTCTACGTTCTTTACGTTGGGTTTAAAGCGTTTTATTGTATCATTTCTATAGTCCTCTTTAACATGTAGCTAGGGTGATATCGGGGCTTTGCATTAGAAACAACTCGTTGTCTCTACGTTCTTTACGTTGGGTTTAAAGCGTTTTATTGTATCATTTCTATAGCACCCTTTAATATGTAGCTAGGGTGATATCGGGGCTTTGCATTAGAAACAACTCGTTGTCTCTACGTTCTTTACGTTGGGTTTAAAGCGTTTTATTGTATCATTTCTATAGTCCTCTTTAACATGTACAGTGATATCGGGGCTTTGCATTAGGAACAACTCGTCTCTACGTTCTTTACGTTGGGTT
The DNA here is from genome assembly GCA_030762935.1 of Hymenopus coronatus. NCBI lineage: Eukaryota > Metazoa > Arthropoda > Insecta > Mantodea > Hymenopodidae > Hymenopus > Hymenopus coronatus. The sequence continues at coordinate 3,404,013 of CM060882.1, read as the reverse complement.
TAAAGCGTTTTATTGTATCATTTCTATAGTCCTCTTTAACATGTAGCTAGGGTGATATCGGGGCTTTGCATTAGAAACAACTCTTTGTCTCTACGTTCTTTACGTTTGGTTTAAAGCGTTTTATTGTATCATTTCTATAGTCCTCTTTAACATGTAGCTAGGGTGATATCGGGGCTTTGCATTAGAAACAACTCGTTGTCTCTACGTTCTTTACGTTTGGTTTAAAGCGTTTTATTTTCCTCAAACATTCACTCTCACATACAAGCTTCCAGACTCTGTGTGGAATAGGGCAATAATTCTGGTTAAAGAAAAAGTCCCCGCCCCATCCACGAATCGAACCCGGCTCGCCGACCAGTCGACCATGGAGGCAGTCTATTTTTGTTTTTGTTTAATGTCCCAGAATGTGCAGAAATATCTTTTGTATATCCAAATATTACAGATGACTAAATTATTCTATACCAATAGTAATTTTAAAAAGATATGTATATATTTGTATAAAAATATTTTTTTAAAAGTTTGATATATTCCATCCACATTACTTTTTCTACATCTCTGCAACAAATTATTTTTTTTATATATATTTTATTTTATTTAATGTCGCTTTAACAACAAGGTCAAATCGCGACTACAATAAATTTTACAATTTTTTACATAAATGTGTTTCATTTAGAAAGTTCAGTACATTCTTCGAGAAGGCTGGATTACTAACATATTTGCTGGAATACGGCATCTAGTTCTTGCATCATCGTAGCAACGGCAGCTGGTGAGAATGTGTAAGTGGAGAGTGACAATAGTTGCACTTGGGGGGAAGATCGCCGGACAGAAGATAAGAATGAGTGAGAGCAGTGTGTCCGAGACGTAGGCGAGATAGAAGAACTTGATGACGACGTTTGTAATGTGTGAGAGGATAAACAGAAGTGGAAAGAGGACGGGCATCACGTAGTTTGTCTCTAGTTGAGTTGAACCACTGTTGCTTCCATTGCCGGAGAATGGTGCCACGCGGTTGAAGTCTTGGTGAGGAATCCTGAGGTCCAATAAGTAGGGAGGGTGTCCTGTTGCTTCCTTAGCTGCAGCATCGGCGTTCACATTCCCGGGTATGCCAGCATGGGAAGGTACCCACACAAGCAGCACCTGCTTACCCGAGGTAGATAATCTATGATAGAGTAACTGAATGTAAAGCACCAGGTTATTGGTTGGAGTTCGCTGTTGAAGACTGAGAAGAGCACTCATCGAGTCTGTGAAGATGTTGAAGGAGAGAGCAGTGGCTTCAAGGACGTACTTCAAAGCGAGACGAATAGCTTCCAGTTCACAAGAGAAGATAGATAGAAATTGAAGTAAGTCGCATAGCAAGGTTTTATGTGGTAGAATCACAGCACAACCGCAACGATTTTCACATTTGGAGCCATCTGTGTAAATTTGTTGTGATGCGGAGTGTGAGTTACAAAGGGCTCTGAATAAACGGAGATAAACTGAAGTATCTGTACTCTCTTTGTTGTAACGCGCCATGGAAATATCTATGGTAGGTAGTTGTAACTTCCAGGGAATATCGTCAAGGGTGAAGGAGCAGGAGACCATTGGCGGAATATCCAATTGGAACTCTTGCAGAAAAAGTAGAATTCTCTGGGAGAAGGGTACAAAACGACATTGACTATGAGCACATACGCTTTGGGATTTGGCAGGAAAAACATGGTTGAAAACTGTTGATGGACTCCTGGAGGCAGTTCGTGTAGTGTACACGAGACTTAAGGCCTTCCTCCTCGTATTCAGCGGAGGTTCATTTGCTTCGATTTGGAGACTGCTTACAGGACTGGTGTGAAAAGCACCCAAGCAGATCCTCAGCGCCGAAGATTGAATACTATCGAGCATTTCCAGGCTTGTTGGATTGGCTGAATGATATATAATGCAGACGTAGTCCAACTTGGGACGTATAATTGTTCTATATGTTCGAAGTAGTACTGTGAAGTCAGCTCCCCAAGTTTTGGCTGCCATTGTTTTCATAACATTTAAACATTCTGCTCTCAAGAGATTTAAGTGTGTGATCCAGTTTAGGCGGTGATCAAAATGCAGCCCTAGAATGCGGACAGTGTAGGAATTGTCTGGTTCCCTAGAAAAAGGAGAGGCGGCGATGATTGCCCACGAGAACGACTGAACAGAATGCATCGGCTCTTAGTGGCAGAGAATTTGAATCCGGTGCTATTGCTCCATTGTTGTAATTTGTAGAGTGTATTTTGCACTAGTTCCAGGGTAGTCTGTACATTCTTTCCACTGCATAATATAGTGAGGTCATCCACAAAGGGACTAGCTCTTACAGGTGGCTGGAGACAGGAATTTACATCATTGATGGCTACTAAGAAGAGTGTCACACTAAGAACAGATCCTTGTGGTATTCCGTTGTCAATGTTGACGCTTTGGGATAGAACACCATTAGCACGAACGCTGATTTTCCGGTTCTGGAGAAAATTGTAAATGAATGCAATCATGTTTCCTGTGACGTCATGTTTCATTACTGTGCGAATGATGTGATCACGCCAGACAGTATCGTAAGCCTTTTCGATATCCAAGCTAACAAGAATGGCATGTTGACTGCTCAAGAAGGCTTCGGCAATGTATGATTCTAGCAGCAGGAATGCATCAGTTGTGGAACGGTATTTTCTGAAACCATATTGGATGTCTGCCAAGAATGTTGTGCATTCCAGATACCAACGTAAACGGCGAATGATAATCTTCTCCAGCAGCTTACATAGGGTACAGGTAAGTAAAATTGGACGGTAATTGTAGGGAAGAGAGTGGTCTTTATTGGGTTTAAGAATAGGTACCACGATGGAGCTACGCCATTGATTAGAAAAAAGCTGATTAACCCATAGGTAGTTATAAATATCTAATATGTAGGAAAGACCAGCTGTTGGCAGATGCTGTAGGAATGCATATGAGATACTGTCTGGTCCTGGACTTTTGCTGGTGCAACATTTTAATTCATACAGTAGTTCTTTCATCGTGAGTTCTTCGTTGAACATTTTATTGCTGTTTGTAAATATCATCTGCAGATCTAATGTTGGAGTCTTATTTTTAGTATGGAGAAATTCAGGATCATAATGGGAGTCACTGGAAGCATCAGAAAATGTGCTTGCCAAGTTATTAGCTATTACCAAAGAGTCGGTAATGGGCGCACTTGAAGTAGGTGTTCGAAGATGAGATATCACCAGTGAGGAGCGGTTGCCAAGGTATTAGCTATTACCAGAGAGTCGGTAATGGGCGCACTTGAAGTAGGTGTTCGAAGATGAGATATCACCTGTGAGGAGCGGTGGCCAAGGTATTAGCTATTACCAGAGAGTCGGTAATGGGCGCACTTGAAGTAGGTGTTCGAAGATGAGATATCACCTGTGAGGAGCGGTTGCCAAGGTATTAGCTATTACCAGAGAGTCGGTAATGGGCGCACTTGAAGTAGGTGTTCGAAGATGAGATATCACCAGTGAGGAGCGGTTGCCAAGGTATTAGCTATTACCAGAGAGTCGGTAATGGGCGCACTTGAAGTAGGTGTTCGAAGATGAGATATCACCTGTGAGGAGCGGTTGCCACAGAGTCAGTAATGGGCGCACTTGAAGTAGGTGTTCGAAGATGAGATATCACCTGTGAGGAGCGGTTGCCACAGAGTCGGTAATGGGCGCACTTGAAGTAGGTGTTCGAAGATGAGATATCACCTGTGAGGAGCGGTTGCCACAGAGTCGGTAATGGGCGCACTTGAAGTAGGTGTTCGAAGATGAGATATCACCTGTGAGGAGCGGTTGCCACAGAGTCGGTAATGGGCGCACTTGAAATAGGTGTTCGAAGATGAGATATCACCTGTGAGGAGCGGTTGCCACAGAGTCGGTAATGGGCGCACTTGAAGTAGGTGTTCGAAGATGAGATATCACCTGTGAGGAGCGGTTGCCACAGAGTCGGTAATGGGCGCACTTGAAGTAGGTGTTCGAAGATGAGATATCACCTGTGAGGAGCGGTTGCCACAGAGTCGGTAATGGGCGCACTTGAAGTAGGTGTTCGAAGATGAGATATCACCTGTGAGGAGCGGTTGCCACAGAGAGTATGTTGTTTATGCCACAATTGGGATTGAGGAGCATTAGCGTTTAGAGTAGATAGAAACTGAAGCCAAGAACGCTGTTTGTTTGCTTTCTTTCACCTCCCGACGAGCCGCAGCTCGGAGACGCTTGAAGGCGCACTTGAAGTAGGTGTTCGAAGATGAGATATCACCTGTGAGGAGCGGTTGCCAAGGTATTAGCTATTACCAGAGAGTCGGTAATGGGCGCACTTGAAGTAGGTGTTAGGAGATGAGATATCACCTGTGAGGAGCGGTTGCCAGAGAGTCGGTAATGGGCGCACTTGAAGTAGGTGTTCGAAGATGAGATATCACCTGTGAGGAGCGGTTGCCGCAGAGAGTATGTAGTTTATGCCACAATTGGGACTGAGGAACATTAGCGTTTAGAGTAGATAGAAACTGAAGCCAAGAACGCTGTTTGCTTTCTTTCACCTCCCGACGAGCCGCATCTCGGAGACGCTTGAAGGCGCACTTGAAGTAGGTGTTCGAAGATGAGATATCACCTGTGAGGAGCGGTTGCCACAGAGAGTATGTAGTTTATGCCACAATTGGGACTGAGGAACATTAGCGTTTAGAGTAGATAGAAACTGAAGCCAAGAACGCTGTTTGCTTTCTTTCACCTCCCGACGAGCCGCAGCTTGGAGACGTTTGAAGGCGCACTTGTTTTCGAGTGTAGGTTGACGTTTGTATTTGTAATATGAATGGTTTTTGTTCCGGATTGCTTCGGCGCACTGATCATTTCACCATGGTACACGGCGTTTATCTGAAACATTTTCCGTTAAAGGAATGCTGAGACGTCCTTGCTGAAGTATGGTTGTAGAGAACATATTAATAATGTCATCTACGTCCATTTGTGGGAAAATATCCGGTAGCGGAAGATCTGCAATGGCATTCTGCGCAAGAACCTTGAACAAGGGCCAGTTAGCTTTGTGGAGTTGTCAAGTAGGATGTCGAGCATGTTTGGGTGCATTGAAGGTAGACTTCAGAATAATAGGAAAATAGAGAGTATGCTCAATGGGCCAATGGAACAGAGGCACAATGTTGGAGGAGCACATGGTGACGTCAATACTGCTTGTGGAGTTATGGGCTACATCATAACGGGCAGGTAATGGGGAATTGAGTACCACTAAGGGAAATGTATTCAGAACTGAATCAATTACTTTCCCACGCCGATCAGTTCGCTGGCTTCCCCACAGAATATTATGACTGTTAAGGTCTCCCAGTAAAATGAAAGGTGTGGGTAATTGTTGAATAAGATGTGCGAGCATTTGTAGGTCAATGTTGGCACTGTTTGGTAGATAGAGATTGCAAATGCATATCTCAATAGTGAGAAAAATAGAGACAGCCACAGCTTCCAGACAGGTTTGAAGGACAATTTCTTTCTGTGGAATGTCCTCAAGCACGTATGTTGCAACACCACCACTAGCATGGCGAGCATTGAGACGATTTTTATGGTATCCAGTATACCGGCGTATTGGTGCTATGTAGTCAGTATGAAAATTAGTTTCCTGTAGGCATATAATAGCGGGACTATGAGTAGAGAGAAGTAGTTGCAAGTATTCTAGTTGAGATCTATAACTATTGATGTTCCATAGTAGTAGCAACGTATCAGAGTTCATGGCTGAGAGTCATGAGATCTAACTCCAGCAACATCTGTTGGGATCTATAACTATTGATGTTCCATAGTAGTAGCAACGTATCAGAGTTCATGGCTGAGATTCATGAGCTCTTACTCCAGCAACATCTGTTGAGATCTATAACTATTAATGTTCCATTGTAGTAGCAACGTATCAGAGTTCATGGCTGAGAGTCATGAGCTCTAACTCCAGCAACATCTGTTGAGATCTATAACTATTGATGTTCCATAGTAGTAGCAACGTATCAGAGTTCATGGCTGAGAGTCATGAGTTCTAACTCCAGCAACATCTGTTGAGATCTATAACTATTGATGTTCCATTGTAGTAGCAACGTATCAGAGTTCATGGCTGAGATTCATGAGCTCTAACTCCAGCAACATCTGTGGAGACGGTGCCAAAGTTGTTCTCTGGTTTAGTAGTGCCCAACATTAATTTCTTTTCAAGCCGTGTGGTTCTGTTTTTTATTTTATTGTTTGTTAACATAGGATATATCTTTTTAAGCAATTGTGCTAACGCATGATGATCTGTGGTGTATGATATGGCCAAGTGGGCGACATCAGATGACCCTACTGAATGTTAATAGAAACTGACAAGTTGTGTAAAATTCAAAAGGTATTCGTCCGGGTTAGCCTCCATGTGGTTTTGAAGTGGTAGCAGCAGTTCACGTAGTGGTTGTGATGATTTTGGTTTTTTAGGCATTGGTTTATTACTGGTCTTTAAGATGTTGTCATCATCAGATGACTCATCCTGTGATTTGGTTAACCGTTCAGAATTATCCTGCTCAAGTTTTGAATCATTTGGATGTTCTGAATCACTGTTGGTTGAAGAAATAGGGCGTTTTATGCGGTGAGGTAGACTGTCAACATGAGTGGCTACTTCACCTAAGTGTACAGTAGTAGCATCGTGACAAGCATGGTATTGTTTACTGTATGAGAAGAAGAATTTTCCCATTTTTCAGTGTTTAAGGTCTTTACTTGGTCGTCATTGACATCATGAGTGTCTTTTTTTGAGGTAGATGGACCAGAAGTTACCTTTGTGGTAGGCAAGGAGGGAAATTCCCCTGAATTGGAGGTAGATGGCGTTGTGGTGGTTGGTTGCACTGCTGATGATTTGCATTGGCTAGCCAGGTGGCCTTCTTGTTTACAAATGAAACAAGTAGGTGTGTCAGTTGACACATAGACCCAGTACTTTGTGTCATCGTGATAGATTTGACAACTGTCGGGAAGTTGATCGATATCCTCAGGCTTAACGTAGAACTGTCGGCGAAAGCTTAAAATATGAAAGAAACCTGGAGCGATCATTCCGGCCCTGACGTGTGAAATTGCAGAGGTCGGATATATACCTTGGGATGCCAGGTAATTTTCTAGGGTACTATTGGACAGACGTTTGACAGTATGACTCTTGTGTTTAGTCAATAGGGGTCGCAGATCTAGTACAACATCATTGATAGTAATCCGGGGATGCTATTTCTTCCGCTATTCGTTTGTTAGAGAGGTACATGCATACACGGTTATTTGAGAATCGTGAGACGAACCGTATATTAGTTGGTTCGGTAAGTTTTGCTATGGCGTAAACATAATCTTTGATAGGAATACCATCAGGAGGTGCAATAGCGATTGCCTGATCCTTTGTGCGATCGCTGAGTAACTTAATACATTAGATTTAGTATTCATTGTTGTTACTTGAGGTTAGGAGTTGAACTTGAGGTTTTCAATTTGTCCGAGGCAGCTTGGACTGGGCACAAAACACACTTCACACACGTTAGACGTACTCCCTATACACTAACACACTTTCCCGTGTTACAGAAAGAACTGTTTTATGTAATAAACACACTAGTTTTGTGTAAAAAAAGCAGAACAAATTTTCATAGCCTATCCATTGCGCTTTTTTCAAACAAATTATTGTTAAAATACTTATGCATCTATTTACTTCATGCTGACCGACAAACACTATCAGAAATAGTCTTATTACTTGTTTCCTTGTAAATGCAACCGAAATAAGGGAATACGCTAGGTTAAAGTGACAGTCTAAGCTTTTAAAAGCTGGTTGCCATGTAAAAAATTTGGAATTGCTCTTTGCTCGCCAGTAGTATAACGAGAGAGGGGAAAATAAAGCTGTGCCCGTTTGAGAAGCGTTAATGTGGCGTAACCTTGTAACCAATAACACAGAACGCCTCCGAAATTCTGTGTTTTGATGGGACCTACCTTTCTGTGTAATTCCAACAAATTCGGGATACACATTTTATTTTCCATATAAATATCTATATTGTCAGGTATTTTAATCAAAATCAAAATTATTAAAATTGTTCGCATTTAAAGGGTAGTTCCGTGTGGAAAGATGTTGCTAAAACTATTGGTGTCTCATCCCTGGAAAATACTGAACTTAATTATGAAGGTTGGAATTCAATTTTGAGTTATCGTGTTCACTTATACACAAGTTGAGTTCTACTTATGGACGCTGTTCCATTCTACACTGGACGTGAAACAGAGCTCAATTTTGAGTTATCGTGTTCACTTATACACAAGTTGAGTTCTATTTATGGACGCTGTTCCATTCTACACTGGACGTGAAACAGAGCTCAATTTGCTCAGAGGTCTCTTTATCAGGCGTGAGGTTGTTTTACGTGCCATAAATCCCCAATAAGGAACCAAAGTATTTAGTAGCCTTCTGAAGGAAACCGTGCTAAGAATATTTCCGCCCAAAAAAACTTAATTGACCTCCACCGGCATTGAACCGGCGATCTTGAGAACCAGAAGCTAGAATATTACCTCTGGACACACATATGACCAGAAAATGATGACAAGCTTGAATCAATTAACTTTCTGAAAGAAATCATCACTGGTGATGAGTCGGGGACATACCACTACAAGTACGGAGTGGAAACATGCTGGTTCCCCAGTAAACAGTCAATCTGCTTGCAAAGTGACAGTGTTCTGGTCTTTAATTGGTGGACATACCACTACAAGTATGGAGTGGAAACATGCTGGTTCCCTAGTAAACAGTCAATCTGCTTGCAAAGTGACAGTGTTCTGGTCTTTAATTGGTGGACATACCACTACAAGTATGGAGTGGAAACATGCTGGTTCCCCAGTAAACAGTCAATCTGCTTGCAAAGTGACAGTGTTCTGGTCTTTAATTGGTGGACATACCACTACAAGTACGGAGTGGAAACATGCTGGTTCCCCAGTAAACACTCAATCTGCTTGCAAAGTGACAGTGTTCTGATGTTTTATTGGTGGACATACCACTACAAGTATGGAGTGGAAACATGCTGGTTCCCTAGTAAAGACTCAATCTGCTTGCAAAGTGTCAGTGTTCTGATGTTTTATTGGTGGACATACCACTACAAGTATGGAGTGGAAACATGCTGGTTCCCCAGTAAACACTCAATCTGCTTGCAAAGTGACAGTGTTCTGATGTTTTATTGGTGGACATGCCACTACAAGTATGGAGTGGAAACATGCTGGTTCCCTAGTAAAGACTCAATCTGCTTGCAAAGTGTCAGTGTTCTGATGTTTTATTGGTGGACATGCCACTACAAGTATGGAGTGGAAACATGCTGGTTCCCTAGTAAAGACTCAATCTGCTTGCAAAGTGACAGTGTTCTGATGTTTTATTGGTGGACATGCCACTACAAGTATGGAGTGGAAACATGCTGGTTCCCCAGTAAACACTCAATCTGCTTGCAAAGTGACAGTGTTCTGATGTTTTATTGGTGGACATGCCACTACAAGTATGGAGTGGAAACATGCTGGTTCCCTAGTAAAGACTCAATCTGCTTGCAAAGTGACACTATTCGGGTGTTTTATTGGTGGACATGCCACTACAAGTATGGAGTGGAAACATGCTGGTTCCCCAGTAAACACTCAATCTGCTTGCAAAGTGACAGTGTTCTGATGTTTTATTGGTGGACATGCCACTACAAGTATGGAGTGGAAACATGCTGGTTCCCTAGTAAAGACTCAATCTGCTTGCAAAGTGACACTATTCGGGTGTTTTATTGGTGGACGTACCACTACAAGTATGGAGTGGAAACATGCTGGTTTCCCAGTAAAGACTCATTCTGCTAGCGAAGTGATTGTTCTGGTGTTTTATTGGTGGCCTTACCACTACAAGTATGGAGTGAAAACATGCTGGTTCTGTAGTAAAGTGACTCAATCTGTTAGGAAAGTGTTTGTGACAGTGTTCTGGAGTTTTGTTGGTGGACATACCACTACAAGTATGGAGTGGAAACCTTCTGGTTCCCCAGTTAGGACTCAATCTGCTAGCAAAGTGACAGTGTTCTCGTGTTTTATTGGTGGACTTCCATTATAATTATGGAGTGCCAACATGCTGGATCCCCAGTATGGTGACTCAATCTGCTACCAAAGTGACAGTGTTCATGGTGTTTTATTGGTGGACTTTGCTGAACACGGGATTATTGTGCATGTTGCAGCCAAAATTACATCTTTCAAAATTTGCGTCGGGCCCTTCATGACAAACACAACAGCATTAATGCTCAGAATGTTCAACTTCTTCAGGACAATACTCGCCCGCATGTTGTTGCTGCTCTTGGTTAAAAAATCACCAAACGGGTTGGGAGGTGCTGCAGCACCCACCATACAGTCGATTTCTTCCACGGTCGGACTTTCGTGTGTTTGGTCACATGAAAATTTTCCTTTGCGACAGATGCAGAAGATAAATGAGCAGATGACTGTACTCCAGGGACTGTTGCAAACACGGCTTAGGGAAACAGCTATCACGATGGGACAGATGTGTTAACAAAGTTAGCGAATGTGTCGAAAAGAGGGTAACCTGCATTTGAGCCTTTTTTTACTGTTAGACTTTTATAAAATAATTATTTTGCGTTACTTTTCGATCCGACCTCGTAGATGTTAGATGATGTAATTTAGTAATGTAAAACTGTAGATAGTATTTTTTACTATGTTTTTTCTTTTAATTTTCGTTGTTTTATATAGGCATAAGTTATTTTATCTGAAAATGTAAACAAACTTGGAATGTAATAATTTGGATAGTAAATATGAGAATTTAGAAACGAGGGGCTGGTTTAAGAGGAGTCGAAACGTCCTCGCCAATGTTAATGTTTGGTTCAGAACCTCAGCAGCAGATATTTAACATAATCAGTTGCCTTTATCAACGTTACAGTTAAGAAAATAGTGACTCTAGGAGCACAAAGTGCTTGTGTGTTAATTGATACCTGGAATCAGAAAAGAAGCGTGTTTTATGTTCTATTGCTTGCTCACATCCCTGACACTTTAACACGCACCAAATATAAGGTGCACCAATAACGAAAAGAACCGCTACGAAGTATAGGATCTGTCAACTTCTGATTCCAGGAAAGAATGACAGTTTGCTGTTAAACGGCAGGCCAATACTGATCATATTACAAATGATGTGTTCATAAAATAAAACATAGGTGATTCGTTGCATACACATGACTTTCTATACCTTTTCTGTTCATTAGAATTAACATAGCAACCAGCTTTTGACTATCACTTTAACGTATGCTACTCCCTTATTGCGTTTCTACTTACAAGGAAGCAAGTTATGAGACTATTTCTGCTAATTGTTTCTCGAATAGCATGAACTAAATAGAAGTAAGAAGTAAGTTTTTTAACAATAATTTGTTAAAGAGATGTAGAGAAAGTCATGTGAATGGAGCACATCAGATTTTAAAACTATTTACAATTACCTCTATGAAAGTTACACCAAAATGAGTGTGAGATTTGCAATATTTATATAGAATTAAAGCAAGGAAATGGAAAAATAATTATGAAAATCGTATTTTGACTTGATTTAAGAAATTAGGCACCAGAATGGATTATGTTCAGATTTTTATTTGTACCTTTGTGGTAGAGAGAGAGAGAGACCTATTGCTGTAATGGCACCAGTTCTCTATCTCCGCGAGCAAGAAAAGCAGTTCGACTAAACGTAAGCCATCTCTATATTATCGTTCGTATCCACAGAATAAATAAAGAATGCAATTCTGTTGCCTTTCAATTATCACTTTCACTGCGACGAAGTTACCTTTTTTGCCGCATCGAGGCGCTCTATACATCTGTGCCCATACATACACAAAAAGCAAATTTTATCAAAGTGGGTCAACTTTTTTTTGGTTGTTTTGCGTTTTGGGAATTATCTGCGTTGAAACTTGAATAGGAAACAATATAAAGTAGCTGTACAATGGAAAACTATACCAGTGTCGATAAATTGCAGACAAATCCGCTTGCCGTGTTTATTTTGTTCTGGTCGCTTTCAAAACTGCACAAAAGTTACAATGGAGTTGCAAGCGGGTTGCAGTCTTTTGTTATTGCACCTGCGCATAATCTCTCTTATCAAATACGCGCGCATTGTACGCTTTATGGTATTGAGTTCTTGAGAGTGATGATTCTAAAACTTTCATCCAAGTTTCTTTCGAAGAAATTGCATGTCTTTAGATCTCAGGACACGATTTAATAGAAATATATTCTTCATTCCCTAATACAGGGGAAGTATTGTATTCCCCCCAAAAATTCTGTGATTATATTCATCGGAAATACATGATATTGAGACGTGCTCCTTTCACGTGACTTTTCACTTTCTCTACACGTACTATGTACATCTATGGTCATAGAGAAGGTATTGTATTGCACGCGAAAATTCGATACCAAGGTTTCACCGGAAATATATGTTTTGAGAGCTGCTGAATCCAAATTAAACTAGCCATCCAATTTAATCTTAACCCATGAATTGATGCTATCAATTATTGCCCAAAAACAAAAGAAAAAAATTTATGTATTATACTCACATGACTTTCTCTAGCATTTCTACAAACAAACTGCTATGAAAAATAATTCTTCTTTCTACACAATGCTAATTGAGATAAACATTAACATAATGTTCTTATTACTTAGTTCCTTATAAGTAGAATGGAACCAAGGGAATCCACTGGGCTAAAGTGATAGTCAAAAGTTTTAAAAGCTGTCGTTATGTGATTGTCATTGCAGATCGCTTCTTTGCTTGGCCAGGAGTAGAACAAAAGAAAACCGGAAAGTACTTCACAATTTACCCTAATAACAAGGAATATCTCGAACACGGTAACTTCAACAAAAAATTATATGATATAATTTGTAAATTTTAACGAGATATAAATTTTTGCATGGTAAGTTTTTTTCTATCTCTTACGGTTTACTAGTTTTCCAAATTAAGCAAAATTCATTCAAAATAAACAAGACTTTAGAAGCTATTTCCAGAAAATTCAAGATATACATTTTATTTTTATAGAAATAGTTTTAATATGTGGTATTTTAATCAAAATCGCTAGAGCCATTTTTAAGAAAAACATTTTCGAAAAAATTGTCCAAGAAAAGGGTGGTTAAGTGTGAGAGGATTTTCTTGAAAATCTTCGTGTCGCATCCTTGGAAGATAGTAAACTTAAATGCCAGATTTGGTATCTAACCGTCTTTTCGTTTTTGAGCTATGCTGTCCATAGACACACACACACACATACACATACATACGGACCTGTTTCTGAAAATGCTTTTTTTGTATTGAGGGGGACCTGAAACATGTATTTGCGGTGATATCTCGACATCTAATTTTTGGGTGGAATACGATACTTCTCTATCCCTATGTAGATAGTGCATATGGGGCTAGAGAAAGTAAAAACCTTTTTTGAAAACGTCCGCGCGCGCGTGCGCGTGCGCATGTGTGTGGACAGTATAGCTGAAAACCGAAAATTCCGTTAAACACCAAACCTGGTATCTAAGTTGAGAGTCTTCTAAGGGCGCGACACGAAGATTTTTAAGAACATTCCCCAGTCTCAACTACCCTTTACGTAGAAAATTTTCTCAAAAATGGTTCTAACGATTTTGATTAAAATATCGTGTGCTAAAGGTATTTACATGACAAATAAAACGTACATCTCCAATTTTCTTAAAATAGCCTCTGAAGACATCTTTATTATACATGAATTTTGCGAAATTTTGAATTACTGATAAACCATAAGAGATGGACAAAAACTTACTTAATAGAGAGGTAGAGCTTATTAAAGCACACAATTGATGCTATATACATTTTTTTTCTAGGATTGACCGTTTTTTGAGATATTCCTTGTTTTTGGTTTCAGCTTTGAAAAACATACTTTTCTCATACAGGAATTTGTCAACTCGTGTCCATACAAACAAAGCAACTTCAGTCACATAGCAACCAGCTTTTGACTATCACTTTAACCTATAGTACTCCCTTATTTCGCTTCTACTTACAAGGAAGCAAGTAATAAGACAATTTCTGCTAATTTTTTTCCCGATTAGCATGAAGTAAATAGAAAAATAAGCTTTTTAACAATAATTTGTTACAGAGGTGTAGCGAGCTATGTGAATGGAACACATCAATTTTTGCCACCATTCTACACTTTTGTCATAGTGGGGATCTTTAATGATCTGTAATCTCTCTTCAAAAAAAGCTGCCGCCAGTGAAGAACACCTCAAACCAGTCTATTGTCTGTTTCGCGGATTGTCTCCTTCACCTGTTCAAGCCATATCATCAATGACAACAGACGGCCGCCCACTCCGTGTTTCGTCATCAAAATTGCATTGTCCATCAATGAATTACCTAACTCACTTTCTCGCCATTCCATCTATCGTAGCATTTTAACCGTAAATGGTTACAAGTTAGCAATGAGAACTTACAATGTTGTAAGTACTTTAGACTCAGGATTCATAGCATAGCCAACTATTATGATCAATTGGTATTAGAATAATTGTCTTTTTTTCACACAAGCCGTGTGATCTCAAAATAATTTGAGATCAGCTTGTGGTTTACCGGGAAACATGCGAGTCAGTTGAGAAATTCAATTCTATGCCGGCATGTTGCCATGGTAGCTCAGTGGTAGAGTAAGCGGCTAGAGATCATGAGATCCCTAGTTCAAATTCCGGGTATGGAATTGAGTTTTTCAGTCTGACTCTTCTTATCCAAATGTTACGTAGTTTAAAATTGACACAAATAAAAAGAAGTATCTTAAAAACGGCCAACTCTACAACAAAACTCTAAATGGCATAAATAAGTTGTATGTTTTAACAAGATCTACGTATTTTGCTTCGTAACTTTTTCCTGCGTCGTGACCTAGTGTTTAGACGCTTGCCTCCCACCTAGGCGACCCGGGTTCGATCCCAAGCGTCTGCATTTGGGACTTGTGATGGATGAAGCGCCCTTGGGCGGGTTATTTTCCGTATCCTTGGGTTTCCCCCTCCACTCATTCCAGCAATTGCTCTTAGTCACCTTTTTGATCATTCATTTTGCTTACATTTTATATCATTCACTTCCTCACACTCATGCCTGGCTACGGGCCAGGTTCTCCATTCTGTTGTTTCGTGCCGTTGACTCCCCGACAGAGTTCTGACCCCTAGACATCCGCTTGTAAGTCCTAGGGGAGTGTCAGTCCTACATACCATCCACTTCCTCACGCTCATGCCTGGCTACGGGTCAGGTTCTCCATTCTGTTGTTTCGTGCCGTTGACTCCCCGACAGAGTTCTGACCCCTAGACATCCGCTTGTAAGTCCTAGGGGAGTGTCAGTCCTACATACCATCCACTTCCTCACGCTCATGTCTGTCTACGGGCCAGGTTCTCCATTCTGTTGTTTCGTGCCGTTGACTCCCCGACAGGCTTCTGACCCCTAGACATCCACTTGTAAGTCCTAGGGGAGTGTCAGTCCTACATACCATCCACTTCCTCACGCTCATGTCTGTCTACGGGCCAGGTTCTCCATTCTGTTGTTTCGTGCCGTTGGCTCCCCGACAGAGTTCTGACCCCTAGACATCCACTTGTAAGTCCTAGGGGAGTGTCAGTCCTACATACCATCCACTTCCTCACGCTCATGCCTGGCTACGGGCCAGGTTCTCCATTCTGTTGTTTCGTGCCGTTGGCTCCCCGACAGAGTTCTGACCCCTAGACATCCGCTTGTAAGTCCTAGGGGAGTGTCAGTCCTACATATACGGGCGAGTCTGCCAACTACGACAAATAGTTTTTGTCTATTTCTTACGGTTCACTAGTTATGCTAAACTCAGCAAGGTTCATTCAGATATAACAATTCTTCGGAAAATTAAAAACAAACATGTTATGTGTGAGATATATCCTTAATATACGGCATTTTAATCCGAACCGTTAGTCATTTTAGATAAAAAACAACTGTTTCGAAAATCCTTCCGACTAAAGTATATTTGCGGGTGGGGGAATTTTCTTCAAAATCTTGAAAAATGGGAAACTTGAATACCAAGTTTTGTATTTGGAGCTATGCTGTGTACAGACACACACACACGGAACATGTCCACATAGCGAATTATGTAATGGTATCGTTTCTGCAAAAAAAAAAAGAAGAAAAATCTGATGTGTTACACTCTCACGATATTCTCTCACTGCTCTACAAACAGACTTGTTACAAAAGATTATTCTTCTCTCTACACAATGCTGATCGAGATAAACATTAGCAGAATGTTCTTATTGCTTAGTTCCTTATAAGTAGCAGGCAACTAAAGGAATGTGCTATGTTAAAGTGATAGTCAAATGTTTTAAAAGCTGTCGTTATGCGATCGTCATTGCTAATCGCTTCTTTGCTTGACCAGGAGCAGAACAAAAGCAAATTGGACATTTCCTGTCTGAGAAAAGTACTTTACAGCTGAAACCAATAACAAGCAATATCTCGGAAACGGTTACCTCCACAACAAAAAAGTAAAGGACATAAATTGTGTGTATTGTCGAGCTCAACGCTTGTTGTGTATTGAGTTTTTGTCTATCTCTTATGGTTTACTATTTATGCAAAAATCCAGCAAAATTCATCCAGAATAAAAATGTCTTCAGAGGTTATTCCCAGAAAATGTAAGATATACATTTTATTTGGTATATAAATATGTTTAATACATAGTACTTCAATCAACATCTTTAGAGTAATCTTTGAGAAAATTAAAGGGTAGTTGGGGTTGGGGAGATTTTTCTCAAAACCTTCGTGTTGCATCCCTAGTAGATACTGAACTTGAATACCAAGTTTGGTGTTTTCGGTTTGAGTTTACAAACACACGGAGCTTTTTCTGAAAAGCTTTTTTTGGATTCAGGGGACCCTAAGACAAATATTTCCGGTGAAATCTCGGTATGGAGACTGGGTGGAGTGCAATACCTTCTCTAGTACGTATAGAGAAAGTAAAAATAGCTAAGAATGTGTTTAAAGCTGCTACCCGAGTATAGAAATATCGATTTTTAGCAGCTCAGGACTAGCGTTCTCAAGATTTAATGTTGCAAAATCTCGGACTAATCACTTGACAGTGCGACACTGAGCATTCATTAACTACGTTCTTTTGTTATGTAGCCTACTCTGGAGGCGTTTTTTCAACTGCTTTGGTGTCTTAATGCGGGAAACTCCTATCCCAAAAGTCATGAGTTCGATTACTGTCATTGAGAAATGTTTTATTATTTTTTTGATTCCAGAAAGTTGCGACAGTATTTTAGCACGACGCATATATTACTAGTTCAATCATTAGTTTGTAATATTTAATATAAGAAATATCTGCTCAGTAGAACACAGAGCCTTAGCGTGTATAGCTCGCATTGTATTCTTTAAGGCTTTGTTAAGAATAAACAGAATTTTAGAGCATTAGAGACACAAGTAACAACCCTTGGGAGGAACAAAGCTGCACACCCTTATGTTTTGGAAAGAGGGAATTTCTCATTGTAGAGAAAGGTCACGTGAGTGGAAAATAAAGAAAAATCCCCGACAGTCACGTGACAACGCTACTATACATTGCCAATTAACAAAGGGCAATACTTGGACCTTTGAGTATATAAATGATGTGCGTACAAGAAATCAGACTCACAAGGTAGGAAGCCGCGTATAACAAATGGGACACACATGAAATGTGACGAGAGATCGCGCGGCGTCCAGAAACTCGGTGTGTTATAAGTTAGTCTGACGGGCAGTTATTACCGTCAAAGTTATACGGACCGTGCAGAAACTCGGTGTGTTATAAGTTAGTCTGACGGGCAGTTATTACCGACAAAGTTATACGGACCGTGCAGAAACTCGGTGTGTTATAAGTTGGTCTGACGGGCAGTTATTGCCGTCAAAGTTATACGGACCGTGCAGAAACTCGGTGTGTTATAAGTTAGTCTGACGGGCAGTTATTACCGACAAAGTTATACGGACCGTGCAGAAACTCGGTGTGTTATAAGTTAGGCTGACGGGCAGTTATTACCGTGAAAGTTATACGGACCGTGCAGAAACTCGGTGTGTTATACGGTAGTCTGACGGGCAGTTATTACCGTGAAAGTTATAGGGACCGTGCAGAAACTCGGTGTGTTATACGGTAGTCTGACGGGCAGTTATTACCGTGAAAGTTATAGGGACCGTGCAGAAACTCGGTGTGTTATACGGTAGTCTGACGGGCAGTTATTACCGTCAAAGTTATACGGACCGTGCAGAAACTCGGTGTGTTATACGGTAGTCTGACGGGCAGTTATTACCGTCAAAGTTATACGGACCGTGCAGAAACTCGGTGTGTTTATAAGTTAGTCTGACGGGCAGTTATTACCGTCAAAGTTATGCGGACCGTGCAGAAACTCGTGTGTTATAAGTTGGTCTGACGGGCAGTTATTACCGTCAAAGTTATACGGACCGTGCAGAAACTCGGTGTGTTATAAGTTAGGCTGACGGGCAGTTATTACCGTCAAAGTTATACGGACCGTGCAGAAACTCGGTGTGTTATAAGTTAGTCTGACGGGCAGTTATTGCCGTCAAAGTTATACGGACCGTGCAGAAACTCGGTGTGTTATAAGTTAGTCTGACGGGCAGTTATTACCGTCAAAGTTATACGGACCGTGCAGAAACTCGGTGTGTTATAAGTTAGTCTGACGGGCAGTTATTGCCGTCAAAGTTATACGGACCGTGCAGAAACTCGGTGTGTTATAAGTTAGTCTGACGGGCAGTTATTACCGTCAAAGTTATACGGACCGTGCAGAAACTCGGTGTGTTATAAGTTAGTCTGACGGGCAGTTATTGCCGTCAAAGTTATACGGACCGTGCAGAAACTCGGTGTGTTATAAGTTAGTCTGACGGGCAGTTATTACCGTCAAAGTTATACGGACCGTGCAGAAACTCGGTGTGTTATACGTTAATCTGACGGGCAGTTATTACCGTCAAAGTTATACGGACCGTGAAACTCAAGAGTGTAATAACTCAGTAAAAGTGGAACTAGCACTTATACAACATTATGTCATCAAGTTCGCGATCGGGAGTCGCTCGCAGGGTTAGTGCGTCATCCAACCACAGAATTTCAATAACAGAAATCATCAGTGAAATTTCTCTTTTATTTGAGACTACCAAAAGTGTTACACACCTTTGTCATTCTTTCTCCCCTGAGCAAAAGACTGCTCCTGGTCCACTAGAACGAGCCTAGCCAGTGCAACAAAGGGAATCTGCAAGGTATGTATGTACACTCTTAATGTAGAGAATTTCAGGAGCATTAACCCTCGACCAACTCCAAGTAGACTCACCTGATGGCGTCTTATTGCCACATCAACGTGACGCTCAACAATAAGACTACGGCAAAGTGCCGCGATACGTGAAACAATCTTTCATTTGCAAGTCAATATGATAACCACTACGCTAGACAGGTACGCTGTAATATGTGCCTTCGTTTTTCATGTTATGCTCCTGAATGGTTGATAAATTAGCCAGTGGCGTACTGGCACTTCAGAAACGTATAGTCGTTACTTGCAAATTTCAATAAACAGGCCATAAGTCTCCTACCTCAAATTACTTACTTAAGTAATCTACATATTCTGTGATAATATTTCCGTATAGTTCATAGCATCCTGTATACATAGTACGTGTAGAGAAAGTAAAAACGTATATGACATCAATAATTGTGTGTTTAACGAGATATTCATTTGCCGTCTGGTAAGTTTTTGTCTATAACTCACGGTTAACTACATTTGCAATAAAGAAGTCTTTAGTTGTTGTTCCCAGAAAATGAAGATACATTTTATTAGCCATGCAAATGTCTTGAGCGAAATGTTACTCTCCTGC
This sequence comes from Hymenopus coronatus, assembly GCA_030762935.1. NCBI lineage: Eukaryota > Metazoa > Arthropoda > Insecta > Mantodea > Hymenopodidae > Hymenopus > Hymenopus coronatus. Next base: position 3,384,234 of record CM060882.1, on the reverse strand, counting down.
TGACATGTTGCGTACCAACCGACAAAACCTAAATGTTACCTGGACTAGCATGAAGCGAATAGAAGAAGAGAAAGTACCATGCGCATCCTATTATAACAGAAGACTTGTGCATCCTATTGTAACAGAAGACATGAGCATCCTATTGTAACAGAAGACATGAGCATCCTATTGTAACAGAAGGCATGCGCATCCTATTGTAACAGAAGACATGAGTATCCTATTGTAACAGAAGGCATGCGCATCCTATTGTAACAGAAGACATGAGCATCCTATTTTAACAGAAGGCATGCGCATCCTATTGTAACAGAAGACATGAGCATCCTATTGTAACAGAAGACATGAGCATCCTATTGTAACAGAAGACATGAGCATCCTATTGTAACAGAAGGCATGCGCATCCTATTGTAACAGAAGACATGAGAATCCTATTGTAACAGAAGGCATGCGCATCCTATTGTAACAGAAGACATGCGCATCCTAATGTAGTACCAGAAGACATGAGCGTCCTATTGTAACACAAGACATGCGCATCCTATTGTAACAGAATACATGCGCATCCTAATGTAGTACCAGAAGACATGAGCATCCTATTGTAACAGAAGACATGAGCATCCTATTGTAGTAACAAGACATGCGCATCCCATTGTAACAGAAGACATGCGCATCCTATTGTAGTAACAAGACATGCGCATCCTATTGTAACAGAAGACATGCGCATCCTATTATAACAGAAGACATGAGCATCCTATTGTAACACAAGACATGCGCATCCTATTGTAACAGAATACATGCGCATCCTAATGTAGTACCAGAAGACATGAGCATCCTAATGTAACAGAAGACATGAGCATCCTATTGTAGTAACAAGACTTGCGCATCCCATTGTAACAGAATACATGCGCATCCTATTGTAGTAACAAGATATGCGCATCCTATTGTAGTAACAAGATATGCGTATCCTATTGTAGTAACAAGACATGCGCATCCTATTGTAACAGAAGTCATGAGCATCCTATAATAACAGAGGACATGAGCATCCTATTGTAGTAACAAGACATGCGCATACTACTGTAACAGAAGTCATGAGCATCCTATTGTAGTAACAAAACATGCTCATCCTATTGTAACAGAAGACATGAGCATCCTATTGTAGTAACAAGACATGCGCATCCTATTGTAACAGAAGACATGAGCATCCTATTGTAACAGAAGACATGAGCATCCTATTGTAACAGAAGACATGAGCATCCTATTGTAGTAACAAGACATGCGCATCCTATTGTAACAGAAGACATGCGCATCCTATTGTAACAGAAGACATGCGCATCCTATTGTAACAGAAGACATGAGCATCATATTGTGGTAACAAGACATGCGCATCCTATTGTAACAGAAGACATGCGCATCCTATTCTAACAGAAGACATGCGCATCCTATTGTAACAGAAGACATGAGCATCCAATTGTAACAGAAGATATGAGCATCCTATTGTAGTAACAAGACATGCGCATCCTATTGTAACAGAAGTCATGAGCATCCTATTGTAACAGAAGACATGCGCATCCTATTGTAGTAACAAGACATGCGCATCCTATTGTAACAGAAGTCATGAGCATCCTATTATAACAGAAGACATGAGCATCCTATTGTAGTAACAAGACATGCGCATCCTACTGTAACAGAAGTCATGAGCACCCTATTGTAGTAGCAAGACATGCGCATCCTATTGTAACAGAAGACATGAGCATCCTATTGTAGTAACAAGACATGCGCATCCTATTGTAACAGAAGACATGAGCATCCTATTGTAACAGAAGACATGAGCATCGTATTGTAGTAACAAGACATGCGCATCCTATTGTAACAGAAGACATGCGCATCCTATTGTAACAGAAGACATGAGCATCCTATTGTAACAGAAGACATGAGCATCCAATTGTAACAGAAGATATGAGCATCCTATTGTAGTAACAAGACATGCGCATCCTATTGTAACAGAAGTCATGAGCATCCTATTGTAACAGAAGACATGCGCATCCTATTGTAGTAACAAGACATGCGCATCCTATTGTAACAGAAGTCATGAGCATCCTATTATAACAGAAGACATGAGCATCCTATTGTAGTAACAAGACATGCGCATCCTACTGTAACAGAAGTCATGAGCATCCTATTGTAGTAGCAAGACATGCGCATCCTATTGTAACAGAAGACATGAGCATCCTATTGTAGTAACAAGACATGCGCATCCTATTGTAACAGAAGACATGAGCATCCTATTGTAACAGAAGACATGAGCATCGTATTGTAGTAACAAGACATGCGCATCCTATTGTAACAGAAGACATGCGCATCCTATTGTAACAGAAGACATGAGCATCCTATTGTAACAGAAGACATGAGCATCATATTGTAGTAACAAGACATGCGCATCCTATTGTAAGAGAAGACATACGCATCCTATTGTAACAGAAGACATGCGCATCCTATTGTAACAGTGGACATGAGCATCATATTGTAACAGAAGACATGCGCATCCTATTGTAACAGAAGTCAAGAGCATCCTATTGTAACCGAAGACATGAGCATCCTATTGTAACAGAAGGCATGCGCATCCTATTGTAGTAACAAGACATGAGAATCCTATTGTAACAGAAGGCATGCGCATCGTATTGTAACAGAGGACATGCGCATCCTAATGTAGTACCAGAAGACATGAGCGTCCTATTGTAACACAAGACATGCGCATCTTATTGTAACAGAATACATGCGCATCCTAATGTAGTACCAGAAGACATGAGCATCCTATTGTAACAGAAGACATGAGCATCCTATTGTAGTAACAAGACATGCGCATCCCATTGTAACAGAAGACATGCGCATCCTATTGTAGTAGCAAGACATGCGCATCCTATTATAACAGAAGACATGAGCATCCTATTGTAACACAAGACATGCGCATCCTATTGTAACAGAATACATGCGCATCCTAATGTAGTACCAGAAGACATGAGCATCCTATTGTAACAGAAGACATGAGCATCCTATTGTAGTAACAAGACATGCGCATCCCATTGTAACAGAAGACATGAGCATCCTATTGTAGTAACATGACATGCGCATCCTATTGTAACAGAAGACATGCGCATCCTATTATAACAGAAGACATGAGCATCCTATTGTAGTAACAAGACATGCGCATCCTAATGTAACAGAAGACATGAGCATCCTATTGTAGTAACAAGACATGCACATCATATTGTAACAGAAGACATGAGCATCCTATTGTAGTAACAAGACATGCGCATCCTATTGTAACAGAAGTCATGAGCTTCCTATTGTAACAGAAGACATGAGCATCCAACTGTAGTAACAAGACATGAGCATCCTATTGTAACAGAAGACATGAGCATCCTATTATAACAGAAGACATGAGCATCCTATTGTAGTAACAAGACATGCGCATCCTACTGTAACAGAAGTCATGAGCATCCTATTGTAGTAACAAGACATGCGCATCCTATTGTAACAGAAGACATGATCATCCTATTGTAGTAACAAGACATGCGCATCCTATTGTAACAGAAGACATGAGCATCCTATTGTAGTAACAAGACATGCGCATCCTATTGTAACAGAAGTCATGAGCATCCTGTTGTAACAGAAGACATGAGCATCCAATTGTAATTACAAGACATGAGCATCCTATTGTAACAGAATACATGCGCATCCTATTTTATTAACCAGACATGAGCATCCTATCGTAACAGAAGACATGCGCATCCTACTGTAACAGAAGACATGAGTATGCTATTGTAACAGAAGACATGAGCATCCTATTGTAACAGAAGACATGCGCATCCTATTGTAACAGAAGTCATGAGCATCCTATTGTAACAGAAGACATGCGCATCCTATTGTAGTAACAAGACATGTGCATCCTATTGTAACAGAAGACATGAGCATCCTATTGTAACAGAAGACATGCGCATCCTCTTGTAGTAACAAGACATGTGCATCCTATTGTAACAGAAGACATGAGCATCCTATTGTAACAGAAGACATGAGCATCCTATTGTAGTAACAAGACATGCGAATCCTATTGTAACAGAATGCATGAGCATCTTATTGTAACAGAAGGCATGCGCATCCTATTGTAACAGAAGACACGCGCATCCTATTATAACAGAAGATATGAGCATCCTATTGTAACAGAAGACATGAGCATCCTATTGTAACAGAAGACATGCGCATCCTATTGTAACAGAAGACATGAGCATCCTATTGTAGTAACAAGACATGCGCATCCTATTGTAACAGAAGACCTGAGCATCCTATTGTAACAGAAGACATGAGCATCATATTTTAACAGAAGACATGAGCATCCTATTGTAGTAACAAGACATGCGCATCCTATTGTAACAGAAGACATGAGCATCCTATTGTAACAGAAGACATGAGCATCATATTGTAACAGAAGACATGCGCATCGTATATTGTAACAGAAGACATGCGCATGCTATTGTAACAGAAGATATGCGCATCGTATATTGTAACAGAAGACATGCGCATGCTATTGTAACAGAAGACATGAGCATCGTATATTGTAACAGAAGACATGCGCATGCTATTGTAACAGAAGACACGCGCATCGTATATTGTAACAGAAGACATGCGCATGCTATTGTAACAGAAGACATGCGCATCGTATATTGTAACAGAAGACATGCGCATGCTATTGTAACAGAAGACATGAGCATCATATTGTAACAGAAGACATGGGCATGCTATTGTAACAGAAGACATGCGCATCGTATATTGTAACAGAAGACATGTGCAGCAAAACAAAGTATAATACAAATGCTACAAAAACAGTCACGCCAAATAAGTATACTCGTCAAATAACATTAAATCCCCCGTCTGTCTGTGTGTGGGTAGCTTGCTATGGAACCAAACATCACAGACTCGCGCATCTGAGGTGAGACGTTATTTTAACTGTGCTTGCGTGTGGGATCTGTATGTACAGTGTTCAAAATACAAGCTATTCTTTCTGCGAGATAAACAATAACGGAAACGGTCTTAATACTTACTTCCTTGTAAGTAGAAGAGAAATAAGAAAATGCACAGGCTAAAGTGGTATTCTCGTCGTTTGAAAACAGGTTGCTATGTGAAAGAACTGAAATTCCAATCTCTTTGTTTTCAACTGTAAACAAACGAGAAAAAAGATGTCTTTCCTTTTGAGAAAAATGTGTGGTTTAAAATTTAAACCAATAATCCGGAATATCTCGAAAACCTTAACTATGCAAAAAAAAATGTTTATGACATAAATGTGTGTTTTAATGAGATCTACATTTGTGTATATCCCTGACGGTTTGCCAGTTGTACAAAAGTCATCCAGATTGGAGAGGTCTTCAGAGGCTGTTTCAAAAAAAGTCAATATATACATCGTTTGTCATAAAAAGATCTTCTACACAAGGTATTTTAATGAAAATTATTGGAGCTGTTTTTGAGAAAATCAAATTATAAAAAAAAAAAAAAAAATGTTCCATGTAAACAGTAGTTTGGAGTGGGGGTATTTTCTTGAACATATTCATTCTCGCATACTCGAAAATACTGAACTTAAAATAGCAAGTTCGCTGCTTAACCGACTTTTCGTTTTTCAGCTATAGTGCTTAGAGACAGCATACACACACACACTCACACACCTTTTTTTACTTTCTCTATATGTACTAGTTTGTAGAGAAGGTATTCTATTGCACCTAAAAATTCGATACCGAGATTTCGCCGGAAACATATGTTTTGAGACCTCCTTAATCCAAAAAGAGCATTTTTAGAAAAATGTCCGTATGCGTGTGCGTGCGTGTGTGAGTCTGTGTGTGTGTTTGTGTGTGTCTGTGTCAGTCTGTTTGTGTCTGTCTGGGTTTGTCTGTCTGTGTATGTCTGTCAGTGTGTGTCTGTGGGTGTTATTGTGTGTCTGTGTGTGTCTGTCTGTGTGTGTCTGTCTGTGTTTGTCTGTATCTGTCTGTCTGTGTGTGTCTGTGTCTGTCTGTATGTGTCTGTGTGTGCCTCTGTGTGTGTATGTGTGTGTTTGTGTGTCTGTGTGTGTCTGTGTGTCTGTGTGTGTCTGTCTGCGTATGTGTGTATGTTTGTGTGTGTTTGTGTGTGTTTGTGTGTGTCTGTGTGTGTTTGTGTGTGTCTGTGTGTGTTTGTGTGTGTCTGTGTGTGTTTGTGTGTGTCTGTGTGTGTCTGTGTGTGTCTGTGGGTCTGTGTGTCTGTGTGTCTGTGTGTGTTTGTGTGTCTGTGTGTGTCTGTCAGTGTGTGTGTCTGTGTGTCTGTGTGTGTCTGTGTGTATCTGTGTGTCTGTCTTTGAGTGTGTCTGTGTGTCTGTCTGTGTCTGTGTCTGTGTGTGTCTGTCTGTCTGTGTGTGTCTGTGTGTCTGTGTGTGTTTGTGTGTGTCTGTGTGTCTGTGTGTGTCTGTCAGTGTGTGTGTCTGTGTGTCTGTGTGTGTCTGTCTGTGTGTCTGTCTGTGAGTGTGTCTGTGTGTCTGTCTGTGTGTGTCTGTGTGTCTGTCTGTGTGTCTGTCTGTGAGTGTGTCTGTGTGTCTCTGTGTGTGTCTCTGTGTGTCTCTGTGAGTGTGTCTGTGTGTCTTTCTGTGTCTGTGTGTGTCTGTCTGTCTGTGTGTGTCTGTGTGTGTCTGTCAGTGTGTGTGTCTGTGTGTCTGTGTGTGTCTGTCTGTGTGTCTCTGTGTGTCTGTCTGTGAGTGTGTCTGTGTGTCTGTCTGTGTGTGACTGTGTGTCTGTCTGTGTGTCTGTCTGTGTGTCTGTCTGTGAGTGTGTCTGTGTGTCTGTCTGTGTGTGTCTGTGTGTCTGTCTGTGAGTGTGTCTGTGTGTCTCTGTGTGTGTCTCTGTGTGTCTCTGTGAGTGTGTCTGTGAGTGTGTCTGTGTGTCTGTCTGTGAGTGTGTCTGTGTGTCTGTCTGTGAGTGTGTCTGTGTGTCTGTCTGTGAGTGTGTCTGTGTGTCTCTGTGTTTCTCTGTGTGTGTCTCTGTGTGTGTCTCTGTGTGTCTGTCTGTGAGTGTGTCTGTGTGTCTGTCTGTGTGTGACTGTGTGTCTGTCTGTCTGTCTGTCTGTCTGTGTGTCTGTCTGTGAGTGTGTCTGTGTGTCTCTGTGTGTCTGTCTGTGAGTGTGTCTGTCTGTGTGTCTGTCTGTGTGTCTGTCTGTGTGTCTGTCTGTGAGTGTGTCTGTGTGTCTCTGTGTGTGTCTCTGTGTGTCTCTGTGGGTGTGTCTGTGTGTCTGTCTGTGTGTGTCTGTGTGTCTGTCTGTGTGTCTGTCTGTGAGTGTGTCTGTGTGTCTGTCTGTGAGTGTGTCTGTGTGTCTGTCTGTGAGTGTGTCTGTGTGTCTGTCTGTGAGTGTGTCTGTGTGTCTGTCTGTGTGTCTCTGTGTGTCTGTCTGTGAGTGTGTCTGTGTGTCTGTCTGTGTGTGTCTGTGTGTCTGTCTGTGTGTCTGTCTGTGAGTGTGTCTGTGTGTCTCTGTGTGTCTCTGTGAGTGTGTCTGTGTGTCTGTCTGTGTGTGTCTGTGTGTGTGTGGGGTGCTTCTGTTTCGAAAACTGCATCGTGTTAAACAATTTAAGTTTTGAAAAGTGTTGCTTGGTAAGTATTAGAATGTCATAAGCTCCTGCAGAAAAGTTTAAAGTCTCGTCTTCACGGCCGGAAATATGCTGTTGGTGGGGTGTGGGGAGGCCCGCTATCTCGCCTGTGGTTAAGGATGGGGAGGGCCCAGGTGGTACGCCATACCTGGATGATGACGGGGCAGGTAGAAGCGCCTGTTTTGTAAATATTGAAACTTATTACTATACTCACTTGTTTAGTTATTATATGTTCAACTTTAAATGGACTTATTCAAGGCCAAATGTTATTGTTCAAAGCCAAATTTTGGAGTTTTATTAATCTTTCACCATAGTGAAAAGGTTAAAGCACCACACCCACTTACAGTCATCTATTTAAATCGTCACGTGATACGGTTTAAGAAAACAACGCATGTCAACAAAAACGACAAGAAATTGAACTACAAGCATTACATTATGTTATTAAGTAAACAATTTTTTTTTAATTTGTTGCACTGTTTGATCAATTTTACAGATAAGTATCCTTAAGCTTATGAACAATAATTTGTTATAGAGATATAGAGAAAGTCATGTGAATAGAGTACATGAGATTTTTACTATATAAAACAGCCATAACAGCTCTAAGGTTTCTATTATTCGAAATTATAAAAGAAACCCATTAAAAATACTAAAACCTTTGATGAACGTCTTTTTTGCCAAATGACAGCGGGTTAACCGAGCACTGTGTGACCTCGGTCAGTACCTGCTAGCAGATCAAACAGGGAGCGGATCGAAAGTAAGAAAGGGTAGCCCTTCAACTCTGAACAAACTTGTGGATCATCCAAACATATTTTGAGTGACTTTTATTCCGATACAGTAAAGATGTGTCTTGTAATGAACGCTCAGTCAGCTTGGTTCAGTGTCAGCTCTGTATATTATTAATCCTGTATTTTGCATCAAGTTTTGTAATTTATAAAAGTACAAAGCGTTTTATTTTACATTTGTATAGCCTCCTTTAACTTGTATAGTGATATCGGGGGCTTTGACTTATGAAACAGCTCGTATTACTGTTAGTTTAGAACATTGAGTCACTGATTTCATATTACTAAACACACACACTTCCAGACTCTGTCGTGGGATAGCAATAAGTCTGGTTAAAGAAAAATTCCCTGCTCCAGCCGGGAGTCGAACCTGGGATATTCAAGTGAGAAGTAAGTCGTTTTTATGTATTAATCACATTACAAAGTAATTGTTTTATTGTGTTACTTTATGAATTAGAATGACGTCAGTACATGTATCGAGCTACTTTTGTAGCAGAGTGTACTTGTACGTGTGCATGTTTACAAACCCCTCTCTTTATGGCGCTGTGTGTTCGTAACTGTGTGCATGTTTACAAACCCCTCTCTTTATGGCGCTGTGAGTTCGTAACTGTGTGCGCTTCGCAACCCAAAACGGAGCTCTAGTCATGGATATTTTCGGAGGCAAATATCCTTCGCATGGCTTCCTTCGGAAGGGAAGTAAAGCCGGTGGTCCGTGTAGTGTTTATTTGCAGGTAAAGGAAGAAAGAAGAAAGCTGTCAATAATTGAAGTATTCGCAGTCAGATGTTTTAGTCCGCTCATGCGCTGAAGTGTTCATCGCGTGTTCCTTTTGTACGAAGCAAAGAAAGCAAATTAATTCTTGTTGTGAACAATAGCTAATTATGAGAGAGAGAGAAGGTGATAGACGTAACAGAATTAGTCGTGTCAAGAGAACCTTCCTCTCTTATTTATGTAATACTATTAGCTGACTGAAATAATGTAATTATGTTTCGCTGCCATTAATATTTTTAATCGAGGTAGCGTCTCTTCTCCACTGACAGATATTGCCTCACAATTTGTTGCGTTCACTTCCAAATTCATTATTTCCCCTGTAAATATGTCAGTCGTACACTGCCTGCCAAAATAGTCATCATTCCACTGCGCAATGAGACATTATTGCTTCCTGTACACATTGTATTTAACAGTTAATCTAGATTCTGTTTGCCTGGTCCGGAGCTGGTAAGATCCGCTATGAAACATTTAGAGTGCGACAGCCATTCAGAAAATGACAGACGATTTGACATACGTAAATAATAACGAAAGTTATCAACACAAAACTTTATTTACAAAGTTACACTACCTTACTCTATTTCTCAACATTGCTTTCAAAATATTTATTGTCACGTGGCACCAGTTTTTTTATGCCAATGTCATACTTTTCTTCCGCCAAAGAACTAATGAGTTTTTTTTTAATTCACAAAATGTTCGGCGAATCGCATTTTATAGTCAAATAACGCAAGTGTATGTTGATAATGCAATGAACGAGTCTTCAGTGAGGAAATGACACATAGTTTACGAGTAATCAAGGAAGAACATAACAGTGTGTACGATAAAGACCGGAGTGGAAGTTCATCAATCGTTATGGAGCAGTTGAAAGCAAATGTTGATAAAATAATTCAGAACAACCGGTGTTTCACTTTAGACACCGTACATGACTTTTTGGATGGAAAAGATTTCCCAGTCATGAAGACCTCAAAGTGACCGTGACATCTTGGCTCAGATGTTTAGCGGTGGAAGAGTATAACATGTTTACCACGTGACAATAAATACCTTGATAGCAATAACGTTGAGAAATAGAGTAAGGTAGTGTAACTCTGTAAATAAAGTTTTGTGTTGATAACTTTCGTTCCTGTTTGCTATGACAAATCGTTTGTCACTTTCAGGATCGGCCTCGTATTTTGAAGCTGACACGAATAACAAGGTAATATCTCAGTCAGCTCAACATAAAAACGTATATTACTTAAATTATGTGTTTTAACGAGATTTATATTTTTGGTGTAAATATCTTTAACATAAATATTATAATCAAAATCATTAAGAGGCATTTTGGAAAAAATTAAAATTTTTAAAAATATTTCATGTAAAGAGTGATTCGGAGGTGGGGGGATTTTGTTGTAAATCTTCGTGTGGAATCCTAGGGAATACTAAACCTAAATACCTAGTTTCGATTATTACCTTCTTAGCTATGCTGCCACAGACACACACGAATATTTTTCTAAAAATGCTTTTTGCAGACTCAGGGGACCAAAACATATTTCCGGTGAACTCTTGGTATCGAATTTTGTAATGGAATATTATACCTACTCTATTCCTTATGTGCATTGTACATGCAGGATAGAGAAAGTAAAAATATTATCTCTTCTATTCATATGGCTTTCTCTACTTATTTTGTAAAAACTATCTTACAAAAGCATATTTTTCTATCTACTTTGTGCTAATCTACTTTGTGATAAACATTAACAGAAATAGGCTAAACACACTGGGCTAAAGGAGAGTAACACATTTAAAAAGTTATCTCTATGCGATTGTCAGTAACCTGCGATCATTTTTCCTTGGCTAGGATTAAAACAAAGTTATCTCCATGCGATTGTCAGTAACCTGCGATCATTTCTCCTTGGCTGGGATTAAAACAAAGTTATCTCTATGCGATTGTCAGTAACCTGCGATCATTTTTCCTTGGCTAGGATTAAAACAAAGTTATCTCCATGCGATTGTCAGTAACCTGCGATCATTTCTCCTTGGCTGGGATTAAAACAAAGTTATCTCTATGCGATTGTCAGTAACCTGCGATCATTTCTCCTTGGCTGGGATTTAAACAAAGGAGAAATGAAACGGATTATGGGTTTCTCTTCTAATCATTTTAAAATTGAAAGAACGAATGGCGAATGTCTATGAAATGATTAGTTGTACAAAAATCTGTATATAACATAAATTGTGTGTTTTATCAAGCTCTACATTTTTTGTGTAGTACGTTTATGTTTATCTCTTACAGTTTACCAGTTATAAAAAAGTAATCCAGAAAGACAAGATCCTCAGGCCCAGAAAGTCCAACATATGCACTTCGTTTGTTATAAAAATATTTTATACATAAGGTATTTTAATCAAAGTCCTTAGAGCCATTTTTGAGAAAATGAATATTTGTTCATGTAAAAGCAGGTTGGGGTAGAGATTTTGTTAAAAATATCGTTTAGTCGCATCCTTGGAAGGTACTACATTAAATAGCAAGTTTGGTAGTTAACGGACTTTCCCTTCGAGCTGTGCTGTCCACACGTATTCGGTTGATTCCAAATGGAATGTAAAAAAGAACCGGCTAGCATGATTTAGACAAAAGAATAATCTTTTCCATAAACAGCCTGTTTGTGAAACAGCTACAGAAAGTCATGTGAGTGGAACAAGTGATTTTTTTTAAGCGGTGCTCAAAACATATAGTTCCGGTACTTTCTCAGTTCTAAAATGTTGTGTGAAATTCAATGCGGTCTCAATCTAACATATATTGCGGTAGAGTTAGTAATGTAGAATAGCGTGGAGAGAAAGTCATGTGAAGAGTTTGATGCGCTCGCTCATCACAAGGCAGCATATAAAGGCGTTACACTCACTGGGAGTTAGTAATGTAGAATAGCGTGGAGAGAAAGTCATGTGAAGAGTTTGATGCGCTCGCTCATCACAAGGCAGCATATAAAGGCGTTAGTTACACTCACTAGCAGCTAGTAATGTTGAATAGCGTGGAGAGAAAGTCATGTGAAGAGTTTGATGCGCTCGCTCATAACAAGGCAGCATATAAAGGCGTTAGTTACACTCACTAGGAGCTAGTAATGTAGAATAGCGTGGAGAGAAAGTCATGTGAAGAGTTTGATGCGCTCGCTCATCACAAGGCAGCATATAAAGGCGTTACACTCACTAGGAGTTAGTAATGTAGAATAGCGTGGAGAGAAAGTCATGTGAAGAGTTTGATGCGCTCGCTCATCACAAGGCAGCATATAAAGGCGTTACACTCACTAGGAGCTAGTAATGTAGAATAGCGTGGAGAGAAAGTCATGTGAAGAGTTTGATGCGCTCGCTCATCACAAGGCAGCATATAAAGGCGTTACACTCACTGGGAGTTAGTAATGTAGAATAGCGTGGAGAGAAAGTCATGTGAAGAGTTTGATGCGCTGGCTCATCACAAGGCAGCATATAAAGGCGTTACACTCACTAGGAGCTAGTAATGTAGAATAGCGTGGAGAGAAAGTCATGTGAAGAGTTTGATGCGCTTGCTCATCACAAGGCAGCATATAAAGGCGTTACACTCACTAGGAGCTAGTAATGTAGCATAGCGTGGAGAGAAAGTCATGTGAAGAGTTTGATGCGCTCGCTCATCACAAGGCAGCATATAAAGGCGTTAGTTACACTCACTGGGAGTTAGTAATGTAGAATAGCGTGGAGAGAAAGTCATGTGAAGAGTTTGATGCACTCGCTCATCACAAGGCAGCATATAAAGGCGTTAGATACACTCACTAGGGGTTAGTAATGTAGAATAGCGTGCAGAGAAAGTCATGTGAAGAGTTTGATGCGCTCGCTCATCACAAGGCAGCATATAAAGGCGTTACACTCACTGGGAGTTAGTAATGTAGAATAGCGTGGAGAGAAAGTCATGTGCAGAGTTTGATGCGCTCGCTCATCACAAGGCAGCATATAAAGGCGTTAGTTACACTCACTAGGAGCTAGTAATGTAGCATAGCGTGGAGAGAAAGTCATGTGAAGAGTTTGATGCGCTGGCTCATCACAAGGCAGCATATAAAGGCGTTACACTCACTAGGAGCTAGTAATGTAGAATAGCGTGGAGAGAAAGTCATGTGAAGAGTTTGATGCGCTCGCTCATCACAAGGCAGCATAAAAAAGGCGTTAGTTACACTCACTGGGAGCTAGTAATGTAGAATAGCGTGGAGAGAAAGTCATGTGAAGAGTTTGATGCGCTGGCTAATCACAAGGCAGCATATAAAGGCGTTAGTTACACTCACTGGGAGCTAGTAATGTAGAATAGCGTGGAGAGAAAGTCATGTGAAGAGTTTGATGCGCTGGCTCATCACAAGGCAGCATATAAAGGCGTTAGTTACACTCACTGGGAGTTAGTAATGTAGAATAGCGTGGAGAGAAAGTCATGTGAAGAGTTTGATGCGCTCGCTCATCACAAGGCAGCATATAAAGGCGTTAGTTACACTCACTAGGAGCTAGTAATGTAGAATAGCGTGGAGAGAAAGTCATGTGAAGAGTTTGATACGCTGGCTCATCACAAGGCAGCATATAAAGGCGTTACACTCACTGGGAGTTAGTAATGTAGCATAGCGTGGAGAGAAAGTCATGTGAAGAGTTTGATGCGCTGGCTCATCACAAGGCAGCATATAAAGGCGTTAGTTACACTCACTGGGAGTTAGTAATGTAGCATAGCGTGGAGAGAAAGTCATGTGAAGAGTTTGATGGGCTGGCTCATCACAAGGCAGCATATAAAGGCGTTACACTCACTGGCAGTTAGTAATGTAGCATAGCGTGGAGAGAAAGTCATGTGAAGAGTTTGATGCGCTCGCTCATCACAAGGCAGCATATAAAGGCGTTAGTTACACTCACTAGGAGCTAGTAATGTAGAATAGCGTGGAGAGAAAGTCATGTGAAGAGTTTGATGCGCTGGCTCATCACAAGGCAGCATATAAAGGCGTTAGTTACACTCACTGGGAGCTAGTAATGTAGAATAGCGTGGAGAGAAAGTCATGTGAAGAGTTTGATGCGCTGGCTCATCACAAGGCAGCATATAAAGGCGTTAGTTACACTCACTGGGAGTTAGTAATGTAGAATAGCGTGGAGAGAAAGTCATGTGAAGAGTTTGATGCGCTCGCTCATCACAAGGCAGCATATAAAGGCGTTACACTCACTAGGAGCTAGTAATGTAGAATAGCGTGGAGAGAAAGTCATGTGAAGAGTTTGATGCGCTCGCTCATCACAAGGCAGCATATAAAGGCGTTAGTTACACTCACTAGGAGCTAGTAATGTAGAATAGCGTGGAGAGAAAGTCATGTGAAGAGTTTGATGCGCTGGCTCATCACAAGGCAGCATATAAAGGCGTTACACTCACTGGGAGTTAGTAATGTAGCATAGCGTGGAGAGAAAGTCATGTGAAGAGTTTGATGCGCTCGCTCATCACAAAGCAGCATATAAAGGCGTTAGTTACACTCACTGGGAGTTAGTAATGTAGAATAGCGTGGAGAGAAAGTCATGTGAAGAGTTTGATGCGCTCGCTCATCACAAGGCAGCATATAAAGGCGTTAGTTACACTCACTAGGAGTTAGTAATGTAGCATAGCGTGGAGAGAAAGTCATGGGAAGAGTTTGATGCGCTGGCTCATCACAAGGCAGCATATAAAGGCGTTAGTTACACTCACTGGGAGCTAGTAATGTAGAATAGCGTGGAGAGAAAGTCATGTGAAGAGTTTGATGCGCTCGCTCATCACAAGGCAGCATATAAAGGCGTTAGTTACACTCACTGGGAGCTAGTAATGTAGAATAGCGTGGAGAGAAAGTCATGTGAAGAGTTTGATGCGCTCGCTCATCACAAGGCAGCATATAAAGGCGTTAGTTACACTCACTGGGAGCTAGTAATGTAGAATAGCGTGGAGAGAAAGTCATGTGAAGAGTTTGATGCGCTCGCTCATCACAAGGCAGCATATAAAGGCGTTAGTTACACTCACTAGGAGCTAGTAATGTAGCATAGCGTGCAGAGAAAGTCATGTGAAGAGTTTGATGCGCTCGCTCATCACAAGGCAGCATATATAGGCGTTACACTCACTAGGAGCTAGTAATGTAGCATAGCGTGCAGAGAAAGTCATGTGAAGAGCTTGATGCGCTCGCTCATCACAAGGCAGCATATAAAGGCGTTAGTTACACTCACTAGGAGCTAGTAATGTAGCATAGCGTGCAGAGAAAGTCATGTGAAGAGTTTGATGCGCTCGCTCATCACAAGGCAGCATATAAAGGCGTTACACTCACTAGGAGATAGTAATGTAGAATAGCGTGGAGAGAAAGTCATGTGAAGAGTTTGATGCGCTGGCTCATCACAAGGCAGCATATAAAGGCGTTAGTTACACTCACTAGGAGCTAGTAATGTAGAATAGCGTGGAGAGAAAGTCATGTGAAGAGTTTGATGCGCTCGCTCATCACAAGGCAGCATATAAAGGCGTTACACTCACTAGGAGCTAGTAATGTAGAATAGCGTGGAGAGAAAGTCATGTGAAGAGTTTGATGCGCTCGCTCATCACAAAGCAGCATATAAAGGCGTTAGTTACACTCACTGGGAGTTAGTAATGTAGAATAGCGTGGAGAGAAAGTCATGTGAAGAGTTTGATGCGCTCGCTCATCACAAGGCAGCATATAAAGGCGTTACACTCACTAGGAGCTAGTAATGTAGAATAGCGTGGAGAGAAAGTCATGTGAAGAGTTTGATGCGCTGGCTCATCACAAGGCAGCATATAAAGGCGTTAGTTACACTCACTAGGAGCTAGTAATGTAGAATAGCGTGGAGAGAAAGTCATGTGAAGAGTTTGATGCGCTCGCTCATCACAAGGCAGCATATAAAGGCGTTAGTTACACTCACTGGGAGCTAGTAATGTAGAATAGCGTGGAGAGAAAGTCATGTGAAGAGTTTGATGCGCTGGCTCATCACAAGGCAGCATATTAAGGCGTTAGTTACACTCACTAGGAGCTAGTAATGTAGAATAGCGTGGAGAGAAAGTCATGTGAAGAGTTTGATGCGCTGGCTCATCACAAGGCAGCATATAAAGGCGTTAGTTACACTCACTAGGAGCTAGTAATGTAGAATAGCGTGGAGAGAAAGTCATGTGAAGAGTTTGATGCGCTGGCTCATCACAAGGCAGCATATAAAGGCGTTAGTTACACTTACTGGGAGTTAGTAATGTAGCATAGCGTGCAGAGAAAGTCATGTGAAGAGTTTGATGCGCTCGCTCATCACAAGGCAGCATATAAAGGCGTTAGTTACACTCACTAGGAGCTAGTAATGTAGCATAGCGTGCAGAGAAAGTCATGTGAAGAGTTTGATGCGCTCGCTCATCACAAGGCAGCATATAAAGGCGTTAGTTACACTCACTGGGAGCTAGTAATGTAGAATAGCGTGGAGAGAAAGTCATGTGAAGAGTTTGATGCGCTCGCTCATCACAAGGCAGCATATAAAGGCGTTACACTCACTAGGAGCTAGTAATGTAGAATAGCGTGGAGAGAAAGTCATGTGAAGAGTTTGATGCGCTGGCTCATCACAAGGCAGCATATAAAGGCGTTACACTCACTAGGAGCTAGTAATGTAGAATAGCGTGGAGAGAAAGTCATGTGAAGAGTTTGATGCGCTCGCTCATCACAAGGCAGCATATAAAGGCGTTAGTTACACTCACTAGGAGCTAGTAATGTAGAATAGCGTGGAGAGAAAGTCATGTGAAGAGTTTGATGCGCTCGCTCATCACAAGGCAGCATATAAACGCGTTACACTCACTAGGAGCTAGTAATGTAGAATAGCGTGGAGAGAAAGTCATGTGAAGAGTTTGATGCGCTCGCTCATCACAAGGCAGCATATAATGGCGTTAGTTACACTCACTGGGAGCTAGTAATGTAGCATAGCGTGGAGAGAAAGTCATGTGAAGAGTTTGATGCGCTGGCTCATCACAAGGCAGCATATAAAGGCGTTAGTTACACTCACTGGGAGCTAGTAATGTAGAATAGCGTGGAGAGAAAGTCATGTGAAGAGTTTGATGCGCTCGCTCATCACAGGGCAGCATATAAAGGCGTTACACTCACTAGGAGCTAGTAATGTAGAATAGCGTGGAGAGAAAGTCATGTGAAGAGTTTGATGCGCTCGCTCATCACAAGGCAGCATATAAAGGCGTTACACTCACTGGGAGTTAGTAATGTAGAATAGCGTGGAGAGAAAGTCATGTGAAGAGTTTGATGCGCTCGCTCATCACAAGGCAGCATATAAAGGCGTTACACTCACTGGGAGTTAGTAATGTAGAATAGCGTGGAGAGAAAGTCATGTGAAGAGTTTGATGCGCTCGCTCATCACAAGGCACCATATAAAGGCGTTACACTCACTAGGAGCTAGTAATGTAGAATAGCGTGCAGAGAAAGTCATGTGAAGAGTTTGATGCGCTGTCTCATCACAAGGCAGCATATAAAGGCGTTACACTCACTGGGAGATAGTAATGTAGAATAACGTGGAGAGAAAGTCATGTGAAGAGTTTGATGCGCTCGCTCATCACAAGGCAGCATATAAAGGCGTTAGTTACACTCATTAGGTGCTAGTAATGTAGAATAGCGTGGAGAGAAAGTCATGTGAAGAGTTTGATGCGCTGGCTCATCACAAGGCAGCATATAAAGGCGTTACACTCACTGGGAGTTAGTAATGTAGCATAGCGTGGAGAGAAAGTCATGTGAAGAGTTTGATGCTCTCGCTCATCACAAGGCAGCATATAAAGGCGTTACACTCACTAGGAGCTAGTAATGTAGCATAGCGTGGAGAGAAAGTCATGTGAAGAGTTTGATGCGCTGGCTCATCACAAGGCAGCATATAAAGGCGTTAGTTACACTCACTGGGAGTTAGTAATGTAGCATAGCGTGGAGAGAAAGTCATGTGAAGAGTTTGATGCGCTCGCTCATCACAAGGCAGCATATAAAGGCGTTACACTCACTAGGAGCTAGTAATGTAGCATAGCGTGGAGAGAAAGTCATGTGAAGTGTTTGATGCGCTGGCTCATCACAAGGCAGCATATAAAGGCGTTAGTTACACTCACTAGGAGCTAGTAATGTAGAATAGCGTGGAGAGAAAGTCATGTGAAGAGTTTGATGCGCTCGCTCATCACAAGGCAGCATATAAAGACGTTACACTCACTGGGAGCTAGTAATGTAGAATAGCGTGGAGAGAAAGTCATGTGAAGAGTTTGATGCGCTGGCTCATCACAAGGCAGCATATAAAGGCGTTACACTCACTAGGAGCTAGTAATGTAGAATAGCGTGGAGAGAAAGTCATGTGAAGAGTTTGATGCGCTCGCTCATCACAAGGCAGCATATAAAGGCGTTAGTTACACTCACTAGGAGCTAGTAATGTAGAATAGCGTGGAGAGAAAGTCATGTGAAGAGTTTGATGCGCTCGCTCATCACAAGGCAGCATATAAAGGCGTTACACTCACTAGGAGTTAGTAATGTAGAATAGCGTGGAGAGAAAGCCATGTGAAGAGTTTGATGCGCTCGCTCATCACAAGGCAGCATATAAAGGCGTTACACTCACTGGGAGTTAGTAATGTAGCATAGCGTGGAGAGAAAGTCATGTGAAGAGTTTGACGCGCTGGCTCATCACAAGGCAGCATATAAAGGCGTTAGTTACACTCACTAGGAGCTAGTAATGTAGAATAGCGTGGAGAGAAAGTCATGTGAAGAGTTTGATGCGCTCGCTCATCACAAGGCAGCATATAAAGGCGTTACACTCACTGGGAGTTAGTAATGTAGAATAGCGTGGAGAGAAAGTCATGTGAAGAGTTTGATGCGCTCGCTCATCACAAGGCAGCATATAAAGGCGTTACACTCACTGGGAGTTAGTAATGTAGAATAGCGTGGAGAGAAAGTCATGTGAAGAGTTTGATGCGCTCGCTCATCACAAGGCACCATATAAAGGCGTTACACTCACTAGGAGCTAGTAATGTAGAATAGCGTGGAGAGAAAGCCATGTGAAGAGTTTGATGCGCTCGCTCATCACAAGGCAGCATATAAAGGCGTTAGTTACACTCACTAGGAGCTAGTAATGTAGAATAGCGTGCAGAGAAAGTCATGTGAAGAGTTTGATGCGCTGGCTCATCACAAGGCAGCATATAAAGGCGTTAGTTACACTCACTAGGAGCTAGTAATGTAGAATAGCGTGGAGAGAAAGTCATGTGAAGAGTTTGATGCGCTGGCTCATCACAAGGCAGCATATAAAGGCGTTACACTCACTGGGAGTTAGTAATGTAGCATAGCGTGGAGAGAAAGTCATGTGAAGAGTTTGATGCGCTCGCTCATCACAAGGCAGCATATAAAGGCGTTAGTTACACTCACTGGGAGTTAGTAATGTAGCATAGCGTGGAGAGAAAGTCATGTGAAGAGTTTGATGCGCTCGCTCATCACAAGGCAGCATATAAAGGCGTTACACTCACTAGGAGCTAGTAATGTAG
This sequence comes from Hymenopus coronatus, assembly GCA_030762935.1. NCBI lineage: Eukaryota > Metazoa > Arthropoda > Insecta > Mantodea > Hymenopodidae > Hymenopus > Hymenopus coronatus. Next base: position 3,364,549 of record CM060882.1, on the reverse strand, counting down.
CTTAGCGTGGAGAGAAAGTCATGTGAAGAGTTTGATGCGCTGGCTCATCACAAGGCAGCATATAAAGGCGTTAGTTACACTCACTGGGAGTTAGTAATGTAGCATAGCGTGGAGAGAAAGTCATGTGAAGAGTTTGATGCGCTCGCTCATCACAAGGCAGCATATAAAGGCGTTACACTCACTAGGAGCTAGTAATGTAGCATAGCGTGGAGAGAAAGTCATGTGAAGAGTTTGATGCGCTCGCTCATCACAAGGCAGCATATAAAGGCGTTAGTTACACTCACTGGGAGCTAGTAATGTAGAATAGCGTGGAGAGAAAGTCATGTGAAGAGTTTGATGCGCTGGCTCATCACAAGGCAGCATATAAAGGCGTTAGTTACACTCACTGGGAGTTAGTAATGTAGAATAGCGTGGAGAGAAAGTCATGTGAAGAGTTTGATGCGCTGGCTCATCACAAGGCAGCATATAAAGGCGTTAGTTACACTCACTAGGAGCTAGTAATGTAGCATAGCGTGGAGAGAAAGTCATGTGAAGAGTTTGATGCGCTGGCTCATCACAAGGCAGCATATAAAGGCGTTAGTTACACTCACTAGGAGCTAGTAATGTAGAATAGCGTGGAGAGAAAGTCATGTGAAGAGTTTGATGCGCTCGCTCATCACAAGGCAGCATATAAAGGCGTTAGTTACACTCACTAGGAGCTAGTAATGTAGAATAGCGTGGAGAGAAAGTCATGTGAAGAGTTTGATGCGCTCGCTCATCACAAGGCAGCATATAAAGGCGTTACACTCACTAGGAGTTAGTAATGTAGAATAGCGTGGAGAGAAAGCCATGTGAAGAGTTTGATGCGCTCGCTCATCACAAGGCAGCATATAAAGGCGTTACACTCACTGGGAGTTAGTAATGTAGCATAGCTTGGAGAGAAAGTCATGTGAAGAGTTTGATGCGCTGGCTCATCACAAGGCAGCATATAAAGGCGTTAGTTACACTCACTAGGAGCTAGTAATGTAGAATAGCGTGGAGAGAAAGTCATGTGAAGAGTTTGATGCGCTCGCTCATCACAAGGCAGCATATAAAGGCGTTACACTCACTGGGAGTTAGTAATGTAGCATAGCGTGGAGAGAAAGTCATGTGAAGAGTTTGATGCGCTCGCTCATCACAAAGCAGCATATAAAGGCGTTAGTTACACTCACTGGGAGTTAGTAATGTAGAATAGCGTGGAGAGAAAGTCATGTGAAGAGTTTGATGCGCTCGCTCATCACAAGGCAGCATATAAAGGCGTTACACTCACTAGGAGCTAGTAATGTAGAATAGCGTGGAGAGAAAGTCATGTGAAGAGTTTGATGCGCTGGCTCATCACAAGGCAGCATATAAAGGCGTTAGTTACACTCACTAGGAGCTAGTAGTGTAGAATAGCGTGGAGAGAAAGTCATGTGAAGAGTTTGATGCGCTCGCTCATCACAAGGCAGCATATAAAGGCGTTAGTTACACTCACTAGGAGTTAGTAATGTAGAATAGCGTGGAGAGAAAGTCATGTGAAGAGTTTGATGCGCTGGCTCATCACAAGGCAGCATATAAAGGCGTTACACTCACTGGGAGTTAGTAATGTAGCATAGCGTGGAGAGAAAGTCATGTGAAGAGTTTGATGCGCTCGCTCATCACAAGGCAGCATATAAAGGCGTTAGTTACACTCACTAGGAGCTAGTAATGTAGAATAGCGTGGAGAGAAAGTCATGTGAAGAGTTTGATGCGCTCGCTCATCACAAGGCAGCATATAAAGGCGTAAGTTACACTCACTAGGAGCTAGTAATGTAGAATAGCGTGGAGAGAAAGTCATGTGAAGAGTTTGATGCGCTCGCTCATCACAAGGCAGCATATAAAGGCGTTACACTCACTAGGAGCTAGTAATGTAGAATAGCGTGGAGAGAAAGTCATGTGAAGAGTTTGATGCGCTGGCTCATCACAAGGCAGCATATAAAGGCGTTACACTCACTAGGAGCTAGTAATGTAGAATAGCGTGCAGAGAAAGTCATGTGAAGAGTTTGATGCGCTCGCTCATCACAAGGCAGCATATAAAGGCGTTAGTTAGACTCACTGGGAGCTAGTAATGTAGAATAGCGTGGAGAGAAAGTCATGTGAAGAGTTTGATGCGCTCGCTCATCACAAGGCAGCATATAAAGGCGTTAGTTACACACACTAGGAGCTAGTAATGTAGCATAGCGTGGAGAGAAAGTCATGTGAAGAGTTTGATGCGCTGGCTCATCACAAGGCAGTATATAAAGGCGTTAGTTACACTCACTAGGAGCTAGTAATGTAGCATAGCGTGGAGAGAAAGTCATGTGAAGAGTTTGATGCGCTGGCTCATCACAAGGCAGCATATAAAGGCGTTAGTTACACTCACTAGGAGCTAGTAATGTAGAATAGCGTGGAGAGAAAGTCATGTGAAGAGTTTGATGCGCTCGCTCATCACAAGGCAGCATATAAAGGCGTTAGTTACACTCACTGGGAGCTAGTAATGTAGAATAGCGTGGAGAGAAAGTCATGTGAAGAGTTTGATGCGCTGGCTCATCACAAGGCAGCATATAAAGGCGTTACACTCACTAGGAGCTAGTAATGTAGAATAGCGTGGAGAGAAAGTCATGTGAAGAGTTTGATGCGCTCGCTCATCACAAGGCAGCATATAAAGGCGTTAGTTACACTCACTAGGAGCTAGTAATGTAGAATAGCGTGGAGAGAAAGTCATGTGAAGAGTTTGATGCGCTCGCTCATCACAAGGCAGCATATAAAGGCGTTACACTCACTAGGAGTTAGTAATGTAGAATAGCGTGGATAGAAAGCCATGTGAAGAGTTTGATGCGCTCGCTCATCACAAGGCAGCATATAAAGGCGTTACACTCACTGGGAGTTAGTAATGTAGCATAGCGTGGAGAGAAAGTCATGTGAAGAGTTTGATGCGCTGGCTCATCACAAGGCAGCATATAAAGGCGTTAGTTACACTCACTAGGAGCTAGTAATGTAGAATAGCGTGGAGAGAAAGTCATGTGAAGAGTTTGATGCGCTCGCTCATCACAAGGCAGCATATAAAGGCGTTACACTCACTGGGAGTTAGTAATGTAGCATAGCGTGGAGAGAAAGTCATGTGAAGAGTTTGATGCGCTCGCTCATCACAAAGCAGCATATAAAGGCGTTAGTTACACTCACTGGGAGTTAGTAATGTAGAATAGCGTGGAGAGAAAGTCATGTGAAGAGTTTGATGCGCTCGCTCATCACAAGGCAGCATATAAAGGCGTTACACTCACTAGGAGCTAGTAATGTAGAATAGCGTGGAGAGAAAGTCATGTGAAGAGTTTGATGCGCTGGCTCATCACAAGGCAGCATATAAAGGCGTTAGTTACACTCACTAGGAGCTAGTAATGTAGAATAGCGTGGAGAGAAAGTCATGTGAAGAGTTTGATGCGCTCGCTCATCACAAGGCAGCATATAAAGGCGTTAGTTACACTCACTAGGAGTTAGTAATGTAGAATAGCGTGGAGAGAAAGTCATGTGAAGAGTTTGATGCGCTGGCTCATCACAAGGCAGCATATAAAGGCGTTACACTCACTGGGAGTTAGTAATGTAGCATAGCGTGGAGAGAAAGTCATGTGAAGAGTTTGATGCGCTCGCTCATCACAAGGCAGCATATAAAGGCGTTAGTTACACTCACTAGGAGCTAGTAATGTAGAATAGCGTGGAGAGAAAGTCATGTGAAGAGTTTGATGCGCTCGCTCATCACAAGGCAGCATATAAAGGCGTTAGTTACACTCACTAGGTGCTAGTAATGTAGAATAGCGTGGAGAGAAAGTCATGTGAAGAGTTTGATGCGCTCGCTCATCACAAGGCAGCATATAAAGGCGTTACACTCACTAGGAGCTAGTAATGTAGAATAGCGTGGAGAGAAAGTCATGTGAAGAGTTTGATGCGCTGGCTCATCACAAGGCAGCATATAAAGGCGTTAGTTACACTCACTAGGAGCTAGTAATGTAGAATAGCGTGCAGAGAAAGTCATGTGAAGAGTTTGATGCGCTCGCTCATCACAAGGCAGCATATAAAGGCGTTAGTTACACTCACTGGGAGCTAGTAATGTAGAATAGCGTGGAGAGAAAGTCATGTGAAGAGTTTGATGCGCTGGCTCATCACAAGGCAGCATATAAAGGCGTTACACTCACTAGGAGCTAGTAATGTAGAATAGCGTGGAGAGAAAGTCATGTGAAGAGTTTGATGCGCTCGCTCATCACAAGGCAGCATATAAAGGCGTTAGTTACACTCACTAGGAGCTAGTAATGTAGAATAGCGTGGAGAGAAAGTCATGTGAAGAGTTTGATGCGCTCGCTCATCACAAGGCAGCATATAAAGGCGTTACACTCACTAGGAGTTAGTAATGTAGAATAGCGTGGAGAGAAAGCCATGTGAAGAGTTTGATGCGCTCGCTCATCACAAGGCAGCATATAAAGGCGTTACACTCACTGGGAGTTAGTAATGTAGCATAGCGTGGAGAGAAAGTCATGTGAAGAGTTTGATGCGCTGGCTCATCACAAGGCAGCATATAAAGGCGTTAGTTACACTCACTAGGAGCTAGTAATGTAGAATAGCGTGGAGAGAAAGTCATGTGAAGAGTTTGATGCGCTCGCTCATCACAAGGCAGCATATAAAGGCGTTACACTCACTGGGAGTTAGTAATGTAGCATAGCGTGGAGAGAAAGTCATGTGAAGAGTTTGATGCGCTCGCTCATCACAAAGCAGCATATAAAGGCGTTAGTTACACTCACTGGGAGTTAGTAATGTAGAATAGCGTGGAGAGAAAGTCATGTGAAGAGTTTGATGCGCTCGCTCATCACAAGGCAGCATATAAAGGCGTTACACTCACTAGGAGCTAGTAATGTAGAATAGCGTGGAGAGAAAGTCATGTGAAGAGTTTGATGCGCTGGCTCATCACAAGGCAGCATATAAAGGCGTTAGTTACACTCACTAGGAGCTAGTAATGTAGAATAGCGTGGAGAGAAAGTCATGTGAAGAGTTTGATGCGCTCGCTCATCACAAGGCAGCATATAAAGGCGTTAGTTACACTCACTAGGAGTTAGTAATGTAGAATAGCGTGGAGAGAAAGTCATGTGAAGAGTTTGATGCGCTGGCTCATCACAAGGCAGCATATAAAGGCGTTACACTCACTGGGAGTTAGTAATGTAGCATAGCGTGGAGAGAAAGTCATGTGAAGAGTTTGATGCGCTCGCTCATCACAAGGCAGCATATAAAGGCGTTAGTTACACTCACTAGGAGCTAGTAATGTAGAATAGCGTGGAGAGAAAGTCATGTGAAGAGTTTGATGCGCTCGCTCATCACAAGGCAGCATATAAAGGCGTTAGTTACACTCACTAGGAGCTAGTAATGTAGATTAGCGTGGAGAGAAAGTCATGTGAAGAGTTTGATGCGCTCGCTCATCACAAGGCAGCATATAAAGGCGTTACACTCACTAGGAGCTAGTAATGTAGAATAGCGTGGAGAGAAAGTCATGTGAAGAGTTTGATGCGCTGGCTCATCACAAGGCAGCATATAAAGGCGTTACACTCACTAGGAGCTAGTAATGTATAATAGCGTGCAGAGAAAGTCATGTGAAGAGTTTGATGCGCTCGCTCATCACAAGGCAGCATATAAAGGCGTTAGTTAGACTCACTGGGAGCTAGTAATGTAGAATAGCGTGGAGAGAAAGTCATGTGAAGAGTTTGATGCGCTCGCTCATCACAAGGCAGCATATAAAGGCGTTAGTTACACTCACTAGGAGCTAGTAGTGTAGCATAGCGTGGAGAGAAAGTCATGTGAAGAGTTTGATGCGCTGGCTCATCACAAGGCAGCATATAAAGGCGTTAGTTACACTCACTAGGAGTTAGTAATGTAGAATAGCGTGGAGAGAAAGTCATGTGAAGTGTTTGATGCGCTCGCTCATCACAAGGCAGCATATAAAGGCGTTAGTTACACTCATTAGTGGTTAGTAATGTAGAATAGCGTGGAGAGAAAGTCATGTGAAGAGTTTGATGCGCTCGCTCATCACAAGGCAGCATATAAAGGCGTTACACTCACTAGGAGCTAGTAATGTAGTATAGCGTGGAGAGAAAGTCATGTGAAGAGTTTGATGCGCTGGCTCATCACAAGGCAGTATATAAAGGCGTTAGTTACACTCACTAGGAGCTAGTAATGTAGAATAGCGTGGAGAGAAAGTCATGTGAAGAGTTTGATGCGCTCGCTCATCACAAGGCAGCATATAAAGGCGTTACACTCACTGGGAGTTAGTAATGTAGCATAGCGTGGAGAGAAAGTCATGTGAAGAGTTTGATGCGCTCGCTCATCACAAGGCAGCATATAAAGGCGTTAGTTACACTCACTGGGAGTTAGTAATGTAGCATAGCGTGGAGAGAAAGTCATGTGAAGAGTTTGATGTGCTCGCTCATCACAAGGCAGCATATAAAGGCGTTACACTCACTAGGAGCTAGTAATGTAGCATAGCGTAGAGAGAAAGTCATGTGAAGAGTTTGATGCGCTGGCTCATCACAAGGCAGCATATAAAGGCGTTACACTCACTGGGAGTTAGTAATGTAGCATAGCGTGGAGAGAAAGTCATGTGAAGAGTTTGATGCGCTGGCTCATCACAAGGCAGCATATAAAGGCGTTTGTTACACTCACTAGGAGCTAGTAATGTAGAATAGCGTGGAGAGAAAGTCATGTGAAGAGTTTGATGCGCTCGGTCATCACAAGGCAGCATATAAAGGCGTTAGTTACACTCACTGGGAGCTAGTAATGTAGAATAGCGTGGAGAGAAAGTCATGTGAAGAGTTTGATGCGCTGGCTCATCACAAGGCAACATATAAAGGCGTTAGTTACACTCACTGGGAGCTAGTAATGTAGAATAGCGTGGAGAGAAAGTCATGTGAAGAGTTTGATGCGCTCGCTCATCACAAGGCAGCATATAAAGGCGTTAGTTACACTCACTAGGAGCTAGTAATGTAGAATTGCGTGGAGAGAAAGTCATGTGAAGAGTTTGATGCGCTGGCTCATCACAAGGCAACATTTAAAGGCGTTAGTTACACTCACTGGGAGCTAGTAATGTAGAATAGCGTGGAGAGAAAGTCATGTGAAGAGTTTGATGCGCTCGCTCATCACAAGGCAGCATATAAAGGCGTTAGTTACACTCACTAGGAGCTAGTAATGTAGAATAGCGTGCAGAGAAAGTCATGTGAAGTGTTTGATGCGCTCGCTCATCACAAGGCAGCATATAAAGGCGTTAGTTACACTCACTAGGTGCTAGTAATGTAGAATAGCGTGCAGAGAAAGTCATGTGAAGAGCTTGATGCGCTGGCTCATCACAAGGCAGCATATAAAGGCGTTAGTTACACTCACTAGGAGCTAGTAATGTAGAATAGCGTAGAGAGAAAGTCATGTGAAGAGTTTGATGCGCTGGCTCATCACAAGGCAGCATATAAAGGCGTTACACTCACTGGGAGTTAGTAATGTAGCATAGCGTGGAGAGAAAGTCATGTGAAGAGTTTGATGCGCTCGCTCATCACAAGGCAGCATATAAAGGCGTTAGTTACACTCACTGGGAGTTAGTAATGTAGCATAGCGTGGAGAGAAAGTCATGTGAAGAGTTTGATGCGCTCGCTCATCACAAGGCAGCATATAAAGGCGTTACACTCACTAGGAGCTAGTAATGTAGCTTAGCGTGGAGAGAAAGTCATGTGAAGAGTTTGATGCGCTGGCTCATCACAAGGCAGCATATAAAGGCGTTAGTTACACTCACTGGGAGTTAGTAATGTAGCATAGCGTGGAGAGAAAGTCATGTGAAGAGTTTGATGCGCTCGCTCATCACAAGGCAGCATATAAAGGCGTTACACTCACTAGGAGCTAGTAATGTAGCATAGCGTGGAGAGAAAGTCATGTGAAGAGTTTGATGCGCTCGCTCATCACAAGGCAGCATATAAAGGCGTTAGTTACACTCACTGGGAGCTAGTAATGTAGAATAGCGTGGAGAGAAAGTCATGTGAAGAGTTTGATGCGCTGGCTCATCACAAGGCAGCATATAAAGGCGTTAGTTACACTCACTAGGAGCTAGTAATGTAGAATTGCGTGGAGAGAAAGTCATGTGAAGAGTTTGATGCGCTCGCTCATCACAAGGCAGCATATAAAGGCGTTACACTCACTAGGAGTTAGTAATGTAGAATAGCGTGGAGAGAAAGCCATGTGAAGAGTTTGATGCGCTCGCTCATCACAAGGCAGCATATAAAGGCGTTACACTCACTGGGAGTTAGTAATGTAGCATAGCGTGGAGAGAAAGTCATGTGAAGAGTTTGATGCGCTGGCTCATCACAAGGCAGCATATAAAGGCGTTAGTTACACTCACTAGGAGCTAGTAATGTAGAATAGCGTGGAGAGAAAGTCATGTGAAGAGTTTGATGCGCTCGCTCATCACAAGGCAGCATATAAAGGCGTTACACTCACTGGGAGTTAGTAATGTAGCATAGCGTGGAGAGAAAGTCATGTGAAGAGTTTGATGCGCTCGCTCATCACAAAGCAGCATATAAAGGCGTTAGTTACACTCACTGGGAGTTAGTAATGTAGAATAGCGTGGAGAGAAAGTCATGTGAAGAGTTTGATGCGCTCGCTCATCACAAGGCAGCATATAAAGGCGTTACACTCACTAGGAGCTAGTAATGTAGAATAGCGTGGAGAGAAAGTCATGTGAAGAGTTTGATGCGCTGGCTCATCACAAGGCAGCATATAAAGGCGTTAGTTACACTCACTAGGAGCTAGTAATGTAGAATAGCGTGGAGAGAAAGTCATGTGAAGAGTTTGATGCGCTCGCTCATCACAAGGCAGCATATAAAGGCGTTAGTTACACTCACTAGGAGTTAGTAATGTAGAATAGCGTGGAGAGAAAGTCATGTGAAGAGTTTGATGCGCTGGCTCATCACAAGGCAGCATATAAAGGCGTTACACTCACTGGGAGTTAGTAATGTAGCATAGCGTGGAGAGAAAGTCATGTGAAGAGTTTGATGCGCTCGCTCATCACAAGGCAGCATATAAAGGCGTTAGTTACACTCACTAGGAGCTAGTAATGTAGAATAGCGTGGAGAGAAAGTCATGTGAAGAGTTTGATGCGCTCGCTCATCACAAGGCAGCATATAAAGGCGTTAGTTACACTCACTAGGAGCTAGTAATGTAGAATAGCGTGGAGAGAAAGTCATGTGAAGAGTTTGATGCGCTCGCTCATCACAAGGCAGCATATAAAGGCGTTACACTCACTAGGAGCTAGTAATGTAGAATAGCGTGGAGAGAAAGTCATGTGAAGAGTTTGATGCGCTGGCTCATCACAAGGCAGCATATAAAGGCGTTAGTTACACTCACTAGGAGCTAGTAATGTAGAATAGCGTGCAGAGAAAGTCATGTGAAGAGTTTGATGCGCTCGCTCATCACAAGGCAGCATATAAAGGCGTTAGTTACACTCACTGGGAGCTAGTAATGTAGAATAGCGTGGAGAGAAAGTCATGTGAAGAGTTTGATGCGCTGGCTCATCACAAGGCAGCATATAAAGGCGTTACACTCATTAGGAGCTAGTAATGTAGAATAGCGTGGAGAGAAAGTCATGTGAAGAGTTTTATGCGCTCGCTCATCACAAGGCAGCATATAAAGGCGTTAGTTACACTCACTAGGAGCTAGTAATGTAGAATAGCGTGGAGAGAAAGTCATGTGAAGGGTTTGATGCGCTCGCTCATCACAAGGCAGCATATAAAGGCGTTACACTCACTAGGAGTTAGTAATGTAGAATAGCGTGGAGAGAAAGCCATGTGAAGAGTTTGATGCGCTCGCTCATCACAAGGCAGCATATAAAGGCGTTACACTCACTGGGAGTTAGTTATGTAGCATAGCGTGGAGAGAAAGTCATGTGAAGAGTTTGATGCGCTGGCTCATCACAAGGCAGCATATAAAGGCGTTAGTTACACTCACTAGGAGCTAGTAATGTAGAATAGCGTGGAGAGAAAGTCATGTGAAGAGTTTGATGCGCTCGCTCATCACAAGGCAGCATATAAAGGCGTTACACTCACTGGGAGTTAGTAATGTAGTATAGCGTGGAGAGAAAGTCATGTGAAGAGTTTGATGCGCTGGCTCATCACAAGGCAGTATATAAAGGCGTTAGTTACACTCACTAGGAGCTAGTAATGTAGAATAGCGTGGAGAGAAAGTCATGTGAAGAGTTTGATGCGCTCGCTCATCACAAGGCAGCATAAAAAGGCGTTACACTCACTGGGAGTTAGTAATGTAGCATAGCGTGGAGAGAAAGTCATGTGAAGAGTTTGATGCGCTCGCTCATCACAAGGCAGCATATAAAGGCGTTAGTTACACTCACTGGGAGTTAGTAATGTAGCATAGCGTGGAGAGAAAGTCATGTGAAGAGTTTGATGTGCTCGCTCATCACAAGGCAGCATATAAAGGCGTTACACTCACTAGGAGCTAGTAATGTAGCATAGCGTAGAGAGAAAGTCATGTGAAGAGTTTGATGCGCTGGCTCATCACAAGGCAGCATATAAAGGCGTTAGTTACACTCACTAGGAGCTAGTAATGTAGCATAGCGTGGAGAGAAAGTCATGTGAAGAGTTTGATGCGCTGGCTCATCACAAGGCAGCATATAAAGGCGTTTGTTACACTCACTAGGAGCTAGTAATGTAGAATAGCGTGGAGAAAAAGTCATGTGAAGAGTTTGATGCGCTCGGTCATCACAAGGCAGCATATAAAGGCGTTAGTTACACTCACTGGGAGCTAGTAATGTAGAATAGCGTGGAGAGAAAGTCATGTGAAGAGTTTGATGCGCTGGCTCATCACAAGGCAACATATAAAGGCGTTAGTTACACTCACTGGGAGCTAGTAATGTAGAATAGCGTGGAGAGAAAGTCATGTGAAGAGTTTGATGCGCTCGCTCATCACAAGGCAGCATATAAAGGCGTTAGTTACACTCACTAGGAGCTAGTAATGTAGAATTGCGTGGAGAGAAAGCCATGTGAAGAGTTTGATGCGCTGGCTCATCACAAGGCAACATTTAAAGGCGTTAGTTACACTCACTGGGAGCTAGTAATGTAGAATAGCGTGGAGAGAAAGTCATGTGAAGAGTTTGATGCGCTCGCTCATCACAAGGCAGCATATAAAGGCGTTAGTTACACTCACTAGGAGCTAGTAATGTAGAATAGCGTGCAGAGAAAGTCATGTGAAGTGTTTGATGCGCTCGCTCATCACAAGGCAGCATATAAAGGCGTTAGTTACACTCACTAGGTGCTAGTAATGTAGAATAGCGTGCAGAGAAAGTCATGTGAAGAGTTTGATGCGCTGGCTCATCACAAGGCAGCATATAAAGGCGTTAGTTACACTCACTAGGAGCTAGTAATGTAGAATAGCGTGGAGAGAAAGTCATGTGAAGAGTTTGATGCGCTGGCTCATCACAAGGCAGCATATAAAGGCGTTACACTCACTGGGAGTTAGTAATGTAGCATAGCGTGGAGAGAAAGTCATGTGAAGAGTTTGATGCGCTCGCTCATCACAAGGCAGCATATAAAGGCGTTAGTTACACTCACTGGGAGTTAGTAATGTAGCATAGCGTGGAGAGAAAGTCATGTGAAGAGTTTGATGCGCTCGCTCATCACAAGGCAGCATATAAAGGCGTTACACTCACTAGGAGCTAGTAATGTAGCTTAGCGTGGAGAGAAAGTCATGTGAAGAGTTTGATGCGCTGGCTCATCACAAGGCAGCATATAAAGGCGTTAGTTACACTCACTGGGAGTTAGTAATGTAGCATAGCGTGGAGAGAAAGTCATGTGAAGAGTTTGATGCGCTCGCTCATCACAAGGCAGCATATAAAGGCGTTACACTCACTAGGAGCTAGTAATGTAGCATAGCGTGGAGAGAAAGTCATGTGAAGAGTTTGATGCGCTCGCTCATCACAAGGCAGCATATAAAGGCGTTAGTTACACTCACTGGGAGCTAGTAATGTAGAATAGCGTGGAGAGAAAGTCATGTGAAGAGTTTGATGCGCTGGCTCATCACAAGGCAGCATATAAAGGCGTTAGTTACACTCACTAGGAGCTAGTAATGTAGAATAGCGTGGAGAGAAAGTCATGTGAAGAGTTTGTTGCGCTCGCTCATCACAAGGCAGCATATAAAGGCGTTACACTCACTAGGAGTTAGTAATGTAGAATAGCGTGGAGAGAAAGCCATGTGAAGAGTTTGATGCGCTCGCTCATCACAAGGCAGCATATAAAGGCGTTACACTCACTGGGAGTTAGTAATGTAGCATAGCGTGGAGAGAAAGTCATGTGAAGAGTTTGATGCGCTGGCTCATCACAAGGCAGCATATAAAGGCGTTAGTTACACTCACTAGGAGCAAGTAATGTAGAATAGCGTGGAGAGAAAGTCATGTGAAGAGTTTGATGCGCTCGCTCATCACAAGGCAGCATATAAAGGCGTTACACTCACTGGGAGTTAGTAATGTAGCATAGCGTGGAGAGAAAGTCATGTGAAGAGTTTGATGCGCTCGCTCATCACAAAGCAGCATATAAAGGCGTTAGTTACACTCACTGGGAGTTAGTAATGTAGAATAGCGTAGAGAGAAAGTCATGTGAAGAGTTTGATGCGCTCGCTCATCACAAGGCAGCATATAAAGGCGTTACACTCACTAGGAGCTAGTAATGTAGAATAGCGTGGAGAGAAAGTCATGTGAAGAGTTTGATGCGCTGGCTCATCACAAGGCAGCATATAAAGGCGTTAGTTACACTCACTAGGAGCTAGTAATGTAGAATAGCGTGGAGAGAAAGTCATGTGAAGAGTTTGATGCGCTCGCTCATCACAAGGCAGCATATAAAGGCGTTAGTTACACTCACTAGGAGTTATAATGTAGAATAGCGTGGAGAGAAAGTCATGTGAAGAGTTTGATGCGCTGGCTCATCACAAGGCAGCATATAAAGGCGTTACACTCACTGGGAGTTAGTAATGTAGCATAGCGTGGAGAGAAAGTCATGTGAAGAGTTTGATGCGCTCGCTCATCACAAGGCAGCATATAAAGGCGTTAGTTACACTCACTAGGAGCTAGTAATGTAGAATAGCGTGGAGAGAAAGTCATGTGAAGAGTTTGATGCGCTCGCTCATCACAAGGCAGCATATAAAGGCGTTAGTTACACTCACTAGGAGCTAGTAATGTAGAATAGCGTGGAGAGAAAGTCATGTGAAGAGTTTGATGCGCTCGCTCATCACAAGGCAGCATATAAAGGCGTTACACTCACTAGGAGCTAGTAATGTAGAATAGCGTGGAGAGAAAGTCATGTGAAGAGTTTGATGCGCTGGCTCATCACAAGGCAGCATATAAAGGCGTTAGTTACACTCACTAGGAGCTAGTAATGTAGAATAGCGTGCAGAGAAAGTCATGTGAAGAGTTTGATGCGCTCGCTCATCACAAGGCAGCATATAAAGGCGTTAGTTACACTCACTGGGAGCTAGTAATGTAGAATAGCGTGGAGAGAAAGTCATGTGAAGAGTTTGATGCGCTGGCTCATCACAAGGCAGCATATAAAGGCGTTACACTCACTAGGAGCTAGTAATGTAGAATAGCGTGGAGAGAAAGTCATGTGAAGAGTTTGATGCGCTCGCTCATCACAAGGCAGCATATAAAGGCGTTAGTTACACTCACTAGGAGCTAGTAATGTAGAATAGCGTGGAGAGAAAGTCATGTGAAGAGTTTGATGCGCTCGCTCATCACAAGGCAGCATATAAAGGCGTTACACTCACTAGGAGTTAGTAATGTAGAATAGCGTGGAGAGAAAGCCATGTGAAGAGTTTGATGCGCTCGCTCATCACAAGGCAGCATATAAAGGCGTTACACTCACTGGGAGTTAGTTATGTAGCATAGCGTGGAGAGAAAGTCATGTGAAGAGTTTGATGCGCTGGCTCATCACAAGGCAGCATATAAAGGCGTTAGTTACACTCACTAGGAGCTAGTAATGTAGAATAGCGTGGAGAGAAAGTCATGTGAAGAGTTTGATGCGCTCGCTCATCACAAGGCAGCATATAAAGGCGTTACACTCACTGGGAGTTAGTAATGTAGCATAGCGTGGAGAGAAAGTCATGTGAAGAGTTTGATGCGCTCGCTCATCACAAAGCAGCATATAAAGGCGTTAGTTACACTCACTGGGAGTTAGTAATGTAGAATAGCGTGGAGAGAAAGTCATGTGAAGAGTTTGATGCGCTCGCTCATCACAAGGCAGCATATAAAGGCGTTACACTCACTAGGAGCTAGTAATGTAGAATAGCGTGGAGAGAAAGTCATGTGAAGAGTTTGATGCGCTGGCTCATCACAAGGCAGCATATAAAGGCGTTAGTTACACTCACTAGGAGCTAGTAATGTAGAATAGCGTGGAGAGAAAGTCATGTGAAGAGTTTGATGCGCTCGCTCATCACAAGGCAGCATATAAAGGCGTTAGTTACACTCACTAGGAGTTAGTAATGTAGAATAGCGTGGAGAGAAAGTCATGTGAAGAGTTTGATGCGCTGGCTCATCACAAGGCAGCATATAAAGGCGTTACACTCACTGGGAGTTAGTAATGTAGCATAGCGTGGAGAGAAAGTCATGTGAAGAGTTTGATGCGCTCGCTCATCACAAGGCAGCATATAAAGGCGTTAGTTACACTCACTAGGAGCTAGTAATGTAGAATAGCGTGGAGAGAAAGTCATGTGAAGAGTTTGATGCGCTCGCTCATCACAAGGCAGCATATAAAGGCGTTAGTTACACTCACTAGGAGCTAGTAATGTAGAATAGCGTGGAGAGAAAGTCATGTGAAGAGTTTGATGCGCTCGCTCATCACAAGGCAGCATATAAAGGCGTTACACTCACTAGGAGCTAGTAATGTAGAATAGCGTGGAGAGAAAGTCATGTGAAGAGTTTGATGCGCTGGCTCATCACAAGGCAGCATATAAAGGCGTTACACTCACTAGGAGCTAGTAATGTATAATAGCGTGCAGAGAAAGTCATGTGAAGAGTTTGATGCGCTCGCTCATCACAAGGCAGCATATAAAGGCGTTAGTTAGACTCACTGGGAGCTAGTAATGTAGAATAGCGTGGAGAGAAAGTCATGTGAAGAGTTTGATGCGCTCGCTCATCACAAGGCAGCATATAAAGGCGTTAGTTACACTCACTAGGAGCTAGTAATGTAGCATAGCGTGGAGAGAAAGTCATGTGAAGAGTTTGATGCGCTGGCTCATCACAAGGCAGCATATAAAGGCGTTAGTTACACTCACTAGGAGTTAGTAATGTAGAATAGCGTGGAGAGAAAGTCATGTGAAGTGTTTGATGCGCTCGCTCATCACAAGGCAGCATATAAAGGCGTTAGTTACACTCATTAGTGGTTAGTAATGTAGAATAGCGTGGAGAGAAAGTCATGTGAAGAGTTTGATGCGCTCGCTCATCACAAGGCAGCATATAAAGGCGTTACACTCACTAGGAGCTAGTAATGTAGTATAGCGTGGTGGGAAAGTCATGTGAAGAGTTTGATGCGCTGGCTCATCACAAGGCAGTATATAAAGGCGTTAGTTACACTCACTAGGAGCTAGTAATGTAGAATAGCGTGGAGAGAAAGTCATGTGAAGAGTTTGATGCGCTCGCTCATCACAAGGCAGCATATAAAGGCGTTACACTCACTAGGGGTTAGTAATGTAGAATAACGTGGAGAGAAAGTCATGTGAAGAGTTTGATGCGCTCGCTCATCACAGGGCAGCATATAAAGGCGTTACACTCACTAGGAGCTAGTAATGTAGAATAGCGTGGAGAGAAAGTCATGTGAAGAGTTTGATGCGCTCGCTCATCACAAGGCAGCATATAAAGGCGTTACACTCACTGGGAGTTAGTAATGTAGAATAGCGTGGAGAGAAAGTCATGTGAAGAGTTTGATGCGCTCGCTCATCACAAGGCAGCATATAAAAGCGTTACACGCACTGGGAGTTAGTAATGTAGAATAGCGTGGAGAGAAAGTCATGTGAAGAGTTTGATGCGCTCGCTCATCACAAGGCACCATATAAAGGCGTTACACTCACTAGGAGCTAGCAATGTAGAATAGCGTGGAGAGAAAGTCATGTGAAGAGTTTGATGCGCTGGCTCATCACAAGGCAGCATATAAAGGCGTTAGTTACACTCACTAGGAGCTAGTAATGTAGAATAGCGTGGAGAGAAAGTCATGTGAAGAGTTTGATGCGCTGGCTCATCACAAGGCAGCATATGAAGGCGTTACACTCACTGGGAGTTAGTAATGTAGCATAGCGTGGAGAGAAAGTCATGTGAAGAGTTTGATGCGCTCGCTCATCACAAGGCAGCATATAAAGGCGTTAGTTACACTCACTGGGAGTTAGTAATGTAGCATAGCGTGGAGAGAAAGTCATGTGAAGAGTTTGATGTGCTCGCTCATCACAAGGCAGCATATAAAGGCGTTACACTCACTAGGAGCTAGTAATGTAGCATAGCGTAGAGAGAAAGTCATGTGAAGAGTTTGATGCGCTGGCTCATCACAAGGCAGCATATAAAGGCGTTAGTTACACTCACTAGGAGCTAGTAATGTAGCATAGCGTGGAGAGAAAGTCATGTGAAGAGTTTGATGCGCTGGCTCATCACAAGGCAGCATATAAAGGCGTTTGTTACACTCACTAGGAGCTAGTAATGTAGAATAGCGTGGAGAGAAAGTCATGTGAAGAGTTTGATGCGCTCGGTCATCACAAGGCAGCATATAAAGGCGTTAGTTACACTCACTGGGAGCTAGTAATGTAGAATAGCGTGGAGAGAAAGTCATGTGAAGAGTTTGATGCGCTGAATCATCACAAGCCAACATATAAAGGCGTTAGTTACACTCACTGGGAGCTAGTAATGTAGAATAGCGTGGAGAGAAAGTCATGTGAAGAGTTTGATGCGCTCGCTCATCACAAGGCAGCATATAAAGGCGTTAGTTACACTCACTAGGAGCTAGTAATGTAGAATAGCGTGGAGAGAAAGTCATGTGAAGAGTTTGATGCGCTGGCTCATCACAAGGCAACATTTAAAGGCGTTAGTTACACTCACTGGGAGCTAGTAATGTAGAATAGCGTGGAGAGAAAGTCATGTGAAGAGTTTGATGCGCTCGCTCATCACAAGGCAGCATATAAAGGCGTTAGTTACACTCACTAGGAGCTAGTAATGTAGAATAGCGTGCAGAGAAAGTCATGTGAAGTGTTTGATGCGCTCGCTCATCACAAGGCAGCATATAAAGGCGTTAGTTACACTCACTAGGTGCTAGTAATGTAGAATAGCGTGCAGAGAAAGTCATGTGAAGAGTTTGATGCGCTGGCTCATCACAAGGCAGCATATAAAGGCGTTAGTTACACTCACTAGGAGCTAGTAATGTAGAATAGCGTGGAGAGAAAGTCATGTGAAGAGTTTGATGCGCTGGCTCATCACAAGGCAGCATATAAAGGCGTTACACTCACTGGGAGTTAGTAATGTAGCATAGCGTGGAGAGAAAGTCATGTGAAGAGTTTGATGCGCTCGCTCATCACAAGGCAGCATATAAAGGCGTTAGTTACACTCACTGGGAGTTAGTAATGTAGCATAGCGTGGAGAGAAAGTCATGTGAAGAGTTTGATGCGCTCGCTCATCACAAGGCAGCATATAAAGGCGTTACACTCACTAGGAGCTAGTAATGTAGCTTAGCGTGGAGAGAAAGTCATGTGAAGAGTTTGATGCGCTGGCACATCACAAGGCAGCATATAAAGGCGTTAGTTACACTCACTGGGAGTTAGTAATGTAGCATAGCGTGGAGAGAAAGTCATGTGAAGAGTTTGATGCGCTCGCTCATCACAAGGACACATATAAAGGCGTTACACTCACTAGGAGCTAGTAATGTAGCATAGCGTGGAGAGAAAGTCATGTGAAGAGTTTGATGCGCTCGCTCATCACAAGGCAGCATATAAAGGCGTTAGTTACACTCACTGGGAGCTAGTAATGTAGAATAGCGTGGAGAGAAAGTCATGTGAAGAGTTTGATGCGCTGGCTCATCACAAGGCAGCATATAAAGGCGTTAGTTACACTCACTGGGAGTTAGTAATGTAGAATAGCGTGGAGAGAAAGTCATGTGAAGAGTTTGATGCGCTCGCTCATCACAAGGCAGCATATAAAGGCGTCAGTTACACTCACTAGGAGCTAGTAATGTAGCATAGCGTGGAGAGAAAGTCATGTGAAGAGTTTGATGCGCTGGCTCATCACAAGGCAGCATATAAAGGCGTTAGTTACACTCACTAGGAGTTAGTAATGTAGAATAGCGTGGAGAGAAAGTCATGTGAAGTGTTTGATGCGCTCGCTCATCACAAGGCAGCATATAAAGGCGTTAGTTACACTCATTAGTGGTTAGTAATGTAGAATAGCGTGGAGAGAAAGTCATGTGAAGAGTTTGATGCGCTCGCTCATCACAAGGCAGCATATAAAGGCGTTACACTCACTAGGAGCTAGTAATGTAGTATAGCGTGGAGAGAAAGTCATGTGAAGAGTTTGATGCGCTGGCTCATCACAAGGCAGTATATAAAGGCGTTAGTTACACTCACTAGGAGCTAGTAATGTAGAATAGCGTGGAGAGAAAGTCATGTGAAGAGTTTGATGCGCTCGCTCATCGCAAGGCAGCATATAAAGGCGTTACACTCACTAAGGGTTAGTAATGTAGAATAACGTGGAGAGAAAGTCATGTGAAGAGTTTGATGCGCTCGCTCATCACAGGGCAGCATATAAAGGCGTTACACTCACTAGGAGCTAGTAATGTAGAATAGCGTGGAGAGAAAGTCATGTGAAGAGTTTGATGCGCTCGCTCATCACAAGGCAGCATATAAAGGCGTTACACTCACTGGGAGTTAGTAATGTAGAATAGCGTGGAGAGAAAGTCATGTGAAGAGTTTGATGCGCTCGCTCATCACAAGGCAGCATATAAAGGCGTTACACGCACTGGGAGTTAGTAATGTAGAATAGCGTGGAGAGAAAGTCATGTGAAGGGTTTGATGCGCTCGCTCATCACAAGGCACCATATAAAGGCGTTACACTCACTAGGAGCTAGTAATGTAGAATAGCGTGGAGAGAAAGTCATGTGAAGAGTTTGATGCGCTGGCTCATCACAAGGCAGCATATAAAGGCGTTAGTTACACTCACTAGGAACTAGTAATGTAGAATAGCGTGGAGAGAAAGTCATGTGAAGAGTTTGATGCGCTGGCTCATCACAAGGCAGCATATGAAGGCGTTACACTCACTGGGAGTTAGTAATGTAGCATAGCGTGGAGAGAAAGTCATGTGAAGAGTTTGATGCGCTCGCTCATCACAAGGCAGCATATAAAGGCGTTAGTTACACTCACTGGGAGTTAGTAATGTAGCATAGCGTGGAGAGAAAGTCATGTGAAGAGTTTGATGTGCTCGCTCATCACAAGGCAGCATGTAAAGGCGTTACACTCACTAGGAGCTAGTAATGTAGCATAGCGTGGAGAGAAAGTCATGTGAAGAGTTTGATGCGCTGGCTCATCACAAGGCAGCATATAAAGGCGTTAGTTACACTCACTAGGAGCTAGTAATGTAGCATAGCGTGGAGAGAAAGTCATGTGAAGAGTTTGATGCGCTGGCTCATCACAAGGCAGCATATAAAGGCGTTAGTTACACTCACTAGGAGCTAGTAATGTAGAATAGCGTGGAGAGAAAGTCATGTGAAGAGTTTGATGCGCTCGCTCATCACAAGGCAGCATATAAAGGCGTTAGTTACACTCACTGGGAGCTAGTAATGTAGAATAGCGTGTAGAGAAAGTCATGTGAAGAGTTTGATGCGCTGGCTCATCACAAGGCAACATATAAAGGCGTTAGTTACACTCACTGGGAGCTAGTAATGTAGAATAGCGTGGAGAGAAAGTCATGTGAAGAGTTTGATGCGCTCGCTCATCACAAGGCAGCATATAAAGGCGTTAGTTACACTCACTAGGAGCTAGTAATGTAGAATAGCGTGGAGAGAAAGTCATGTGAAGAGTTTGATGCGCTGGCTCATCACAAGGCAACATATAAAGGCGTTAGTTACACTCACTGGGAGCTAGTAATGTAGAATAGCGTGGAGAGAAAGTCATGTGAAGAGTTTGATGCGCTCGCTCATCACAAGGCAGCATATAAAGGCGTTAGTTACACTCACTAGGAGCTAGTAATGTAGAATAGCGTGCAGAGAAAGTCATGTGAAGTGTTTGATGCGCTCGCTCATCACAAGGCAGCATATAAAGGCGTTAGTTACACTCACTGGGAGTTAGTAATGTAGAATAGCGTGGAGAGAAAGTCATGTGAAGAGTTTGATGCGCTGGCTCATCACAAGGCAGCATATAAAGGCGTTACACTCACTAGGAGCTAGTAATGTAGCATAGCGTGGAGAGAAAGTCATGTGAAGAGTTTGATGCGCTGGCTCATCACAAGGCAGCATATAAAGGCGTTAGTTACACACACTAGGAGCTAGTAATGTAGCATAGCGTGGAGAGAAAGTCATGTGAAGAGTTTGATGCGCTGGCTCATCACAAGGCAGCATATAAAGGCGTTAGTTACACTCACTAGGAGCTAGTAATGTAGAATAGCGTGGAGAGAAAGTCATGTGAAGAGTTTGATACGCTCGCTCATCACAAGGCAGCATATAAAGGCGTTAGTTACACTCACTGGGAGCTAGTAATGTAGAATAGCGTGGAGAGAAAGTCATGTGAAGAGTTTGATGCGCTGACTCATCACAAGGCAGCATATAAAGGCGTTACACTGACTAGGAGCTAGTAATGTAGAATAGCGTGGAGAGAAAGTCATGTGAAGAGTTTGATGCGCTCGCTCATCACAAGGCAGCATATAAAGGCGTTAGTTACACTCACTAGGAGCTAGTAATGTAGAATAGCGTGGAGAGAAAGTCATGTGAAGAGTTTGATGCGCTCGCTCATCACAAGGCAGCATATAAAGGCGTTACACTCACTAGGAGTTAGTAATGTAGAATAGCGTGGAGAGAAAGCCATGTGAAGAGTTTGATGCGCTCGCTCATCACAAGGCAGCATATAAAGGCGTTACACTCACTGGGAGTTAGTAATGTAGCATAGCGTGGAGAGAAAGTCATGTGAAGAGTTTGATGCGCTGGCTCATCACAAGGCAGCATATAAAGGCGTTAGTTACACTCACTAGGAGCTAGTAATGTAGAATAGCGTGGAGAGAAAGTCATGTGAAGAGTTTGATGCTCTCGCTCATCACAAGGCAGCATATAAAGGCGTTACACTCACTGGGAGTTAGTAATGTAGCATAGCGTGGAGAGAAAGTCATGTGAAGAGTTTGATGCGCTCGCTCATCACAAAGCAGCATATAAAGGCGTTAGTTACACTCACTGGGAGTTAGTAATGTAGAATAGCGTGGAGAGAAAGTCATGTGAAGAGTTTGATGCGCTCGCTCATCACAAGGCAGCATATAAAGGCGTTACACTCACTAGGAGCTAGTAATGTAGAATAGCGTGGAGAGAAAGTCATGTGAAGAGTTTGATGCGCTGGCTCATCACAAGGCAGCATATAAAGGCGTTAGTTACACTCACTAGGAGCTAGTAATGTAGAATAGCGTGGAGAGAAAGTCATGTGAAGAGTTTGATGCGCTCGCTCATCACAAGGCAGCATATAAAGGCGTTAGTTACACTCACTAGGAGTTAGTAATGTAGAATAGCGTGGAGAGAAAGTCATGTGAAGAGTTTGATGCGCTGGCTCATCACAAGGCAGCATATAAAGGCGTTACACTCACTGGGAGTTAGTAATGTAGCATAGCGTGGAGAGAAAGTCATGTGAAGAGTTTGATGCGCTCGCTCATCACAAGGCAGCATATAAAGGCGTTAGTTACACTCACTAGGAGCTAGTAATGTAGAATAGCGTGGAGAGAAAGTCATGTGAAGAGTTTGATGCGCTCGCTCATCACAAGGCAGCATATAAAGGCGTTAGTTACACTCACTAGGAGCTAGTAATGTAGAATAGCGTGGAGAGAAAGTCATGTAAAGAGTTTGATGAGCTCGCTCATCACAAGGCAGCATATAAAGGCGTTACACTCACTAGGAGCTAGTAATGTAGAATAGCGTGGAGAGAATGTCATTTGAAGAGTTTGATGCGCTGGCTCATCACAAGGCAGCATATAAAGGCGTTACACTCACTAGGAGCTAGTAATGTAGAATAGCGTGCAGAGAAAGTCATGTGAAGAGTTTGATGCGCTCGCTCATCACAAGGCAGCATATAAAGGCGTTAGTTAGACTCACTGGGAGCTAGTAATGTAGAATAGCGTGGAGAGAAAGTCATGTGAAGAGTTTGATGCGCTCGCTCATCACAAGGCAGCATATAAAGGCGTTAGTTACACTCACTAGGAGCTAGTAATGTAGCATAGCGTGGAGAGAAAGTCATGTGAAGAGTTTGATGCGCTGGCTCATCACAAGGCAGCATATAAAGGCGTTAGTTACACTCACTAGGAGTTAGTAATGTAGAATAGCGTGGAGAGAAAGTCATGTGAAGTGTTTGATGCGCTCGCTCATCACAAGGCAGCATATAAAGGCGTTAGTTACACTCATTAGTGGTTAGTAATGTAGAATAGCGTGGAGAGAAAGTCATGTGAAGAGTTTGATGCGCTCGCTCATCACAAGGCAGCATATAAAGGCGTTACACTCACTAGGAGCTAGTAATGTAGTATAGCGTGGAGAGAAAGTCATGTGAAGAGTTTGATGCGCTGGCTCATCACAAGGCAGTATATAAAGGCGTTAGTTACACTCACTAGGAGCTAGTAATGTAGAATAGCGTGGAGAGAAAGTCATGTGAAGAGTTTGATGCGCTCGCTCATCGCAAGGCAGCATATAAAGGCGTTACACTCACTAGGGGTTAGTAATGTAGAATAACGTGGAGAGAAAGTCATGTGAAGAGTTTGATGCGCTCGCTCATCACAGGGCAGCATATAAAGGCGTTACACTCACTAGGAGCTAGTAATGTAGAATAGCGTGGAGAGAAAGTCATGTGAAGAGTTTGATGCGCTCGCTCATCACAAGGCAGCATATAAAGGCGTTACACTCACTGGGAGTTAGTAATGTAGAATAGCGTGGAGAGAAAGTCATGTGAAGAGTTTGATGCGCTCGCTCATCACAAGGCAGCATATAAAGGCGTTACACGCACTGGGAGTTAGTAATGTAGAATAGCGTGGAGAGAAAGTCATGTGAAGGGTTTGATGCGCTCGCTCATCACAAGGCACCATATAAAGGCGTTACACTCACTAGGAGCTAGTAATGTAGAATAGCGTGGAGAGAAAGTCATGTGAAGAGTTTGATGCGCTGGCTCATCACAAGGCAGCATATAAAGGCGTTAGTTACACTCACTAGGAGCTAGTAATGTAGAATAGCGTGGAGAGAAAGTCATGTGAAGAGTTTGATGCGCTGGCTCATCACAAGGCAGCATATGAAGGCGTTACACTCACTGGGAGTTAGTAATGTAGCATAGCGTGGAGAGAAAGTCATGTGAAGAGTTTGATGCGCTCGCTCATCACAAGGCAGCATATAAAGGCGTTAGTTACACTCACTGGGAGTTAGTAATGTAGCATAGCGTGGAGAGAAAGTCATGTGAAGAGTTTGATGTGCTCGCTCATCACAAGGCAGCATGTAAAGGCGTTACACTCACTAGGAGCTAGTAATGTAGCATAGCGTGGAGAGAAAGTCATGTGAAGAGTTTGATGCGCTGGCTCATCACAAGGCAGCATATAAAGGCGTTAGTTACACTCACTAGGAGCTAGTAATGTAGCATAGCGTGGAGAGAAAGTCATGTGAAGAGTTTGATGCGCTGGCTCATCACAAGGCAGCATATAAAGGCGTTAGTTACACTCACTAGGAGCTAGTAATGTAGAATAGCGTGGAGAGAAAGTCATGTGAAGAGTTTGATGCGCTCGCTCATCACAAGGCAGCATATAAAGGCGTTAGTTACACTCACTGGGAGCTAGTAATGTAGAATAGCGTGTAGAGAAAGTCATGTGAAGAGTTAGATGCGCTGGCTCATCACAAGGCAACATATAAAGGCGTTAGTTACACTCACTGGGAGCTAGTAATGTAGAATAGCGTGGAGAGAAAGTCATGTGAAGAGTTTGATGCGCTCGCTCATCACAAGGCAGCATATAAAGGCGTTAGTTACACTCACTAGGAGCTAGTAATGTAGAATAGCGTGGAGAGAAAGTCATGTGAAGAGTTTGATGCGCTGGCTCATCACAAGGCAACATATAAAGGCGTTAGTTACACTCACTGGGAGCTAGTAATGTAGAATAGCGTGGAGAGAAAGTCATGTGAAGAGTTTGATGCGCTCGCTCATCACAAGGCAGCATATAAAGGCGTTAGTTACACTCACTAGGAGCTAGTAATGTAGAATAGCGTGCAGAGAAAGTCATGTGAAGTGTTTGATGCGCTCGCTCATCACAAGGCAGCATATAAAGGCGTTAGTTACACTCACTGGGAGTTAGTAATGTAGAATAGCGTGGAGAGAAAGTCATGTGAAGAGTTTGATGCGCTGGCTCATCACAAGGCAGCATATAAAGGCGTTACACTCACTAGGAGCTAGTAATGTAGAATAGCGTGGAGAGAAAGTCATGTGAAGAGTTTGATGCGCTCGCTCATCACAAGGCAGCATATAAAGGCGTTACACTCACTAGGAGCTAGTAATGTAGAATAGCGTGGAGAGAAAGTCATGTGAAGAGTTTGATGCGCTCGCTCATCACAAGGCAGCATATAGAGGCGTTAGTTACACTCACTGGGAGCTAGTAATGTAGAATAGCGTGGAGAGAAAGTCATGTGAAGAGTTTGATGCGCTCGCTCATCACAATGCAGCATATAAAGGCGTTAGTTACACTCACTAGGAGCTAGTAATGTAGAATAGCGTGGAGAGAAAGTCATGTGAAGAGTTTGATGCGCTCGCTCATCACAAGGCAGCATATAAAGGCGTTACACTCACTAGGAGCTAGTAATGTAGAATAGCGTGCAGAGAAAGTCATGTGAAGTGTTTGATGCGCTCGCTCATCACAAGGCAGCATATAAAGGCGTTAGTTACACTCACTAGGAGCTAGTAATGTAGAATAGCGTGGAGAGAAAGTCATGTGAAGAGTTTGATGCGCTGGCTCATCACAAGGCAGCATATAAAGGCGTTAGTTACACTCACTGGGAGCTAGTAATGTAGAATAGCGTGGAGAGAAAGTCATGTGAAGAGTTTGATGCGCTGGCTCATCACAAGGCAGCATATAAAGGCGTTAGTTACACTCACTGGGAGCTAGTAATGTAGAATAGCGTGGAGAGAAATTCATGTGAAGAGTTTGATGCGCTCGCTCATCACAAGGCAGCATAAAAAGGCGTTAGTTACACTCACTAGGAGCTAGTAATGTAGAATAGCGTGGAGAGAAAGTCATGTGAAGAGTTTGATGCGTCCGCTCATCACAAGGCTGCATATAAAGGCGTTACACTCACTGGGAGTTAGTAATGTAGCATAGCGTGGAGAGAAAGTCATGTGAAGAGTTTGATGCGCTCGCTCATCACAAGGCAGCATATAAAGGCGTTAGTTACACTCACTAGGAGCTAGTAATGTAGAATAGCGTGCAGAGAAAGTCATGTGAAGAGTTTGATGCGCTCGCTCATCACAAGGCAGCATATAAAGGCGTTACACTCACTAGGAGCTAGTAATGTAGAATAGCGTGGAGAGAAAGTCATGTGAAGAGTTTGATGCGCTCGCTCATCACAAGGCAGCATATAAAGACGTTACACTCACTAGGAGCTAGTAATGTAGAATAGCGTGGAGAGAAACTCATGTGAAGAGTTTGATGCGCTCGCTCATCACAAGGCAGCATATAAAGGCGTTACACTCACTGGGAGTTAGTAATGTAGAATAGCGTGGAGAGAAAGTCATGTGAAGAGTTTGATGCGCTGGCTCATCACAAGGCAGCATATAAAGGCGTTAGTTACACTCACTGGGAGCTAGTAATGTAGAATAGCGTGGAGAGAAAGTCATGTGAAGAGTTTGATGCGCTGGCTCATCACAAGGCAGCATATAAAGGCGTTAGTTACACTCACTGGGATCTAGTAATGTAGAATAGCGTGGAGAGAAAGTCATGTGAAGAGTTTGATGCGCTGGCTCATCACAAGGCAGCATATAAATGCGTTAGTTACACTCACTGGGAGCTAGTAATGTAGAATAGCGTGGAGAGAAAGTCATGTGAAGAGTTTGATGCGCTCGCTCATCACAAGGCATCATATAAAGGCGTTAGTTACACTCACTAGGAGCTAGTAATGTAGAATAGCGTGCAGAGAAAGTCATGTGAAGAGTGCGATGCGCTCGCTCATCACAAGGCAGCATATAAAGGCGTTACACTCACTAGGAGCTAGTAATGTAGAATAGCGTGCAGAGAAAGTCATGTGAAGTGTTTGATGCGCTCGCTCATCACAAGGCAGCATATAAAGGCGTTACACTCACTAGGAGCTAGTAATGTAGAATAGCGTGGAGAGAAAGTCATGTGAAGAGTTTGATGCGCTCGCTCATCACAAGGCAGCATATAAAGGCGTTAGTTAGACTCACTGGGAGCTAGTAATGTAGAATAGCGTGGAGAGAAAGTCATGTGAAGAGTTTGATGCGCTCGCTCATCACAAGGCAGCATATAAAGGCGTTACACTCACTGGGAGCTAGTAATGTAGAATAGCGTGGAGAGAAAGTCATGTGAAGAGTTTGATGCGCTCGCTCATCACAAGGCAGCATATAAAGGCGTTAGTTACACTCACTAGGAGCTAGTAATGTAGAATAGCGTGGAGAGAAAGTCATGTGAAGAGTTTGATGCGCTGGCTCATCACAAGGCAGCATATAAAGGCGTTAGTTACACTCACTGGGAGCTAGTAATGTAGAATAGCGTGGAGAGAAAGTCATGTGAAGAGTTTGATGCGCTGGCTCATCACAAGGCAGCATATAAAGGCGTTAGTTACACTCACTGGGAGCTAGTAATGTAGAATAGCGTGGAGAGAAATTCATGTGAAGAGTATAATGCGCTCGCTCATCACAAGGCAGCATATAAAGGCGTTAGTTACACTCACTAGGAGCTAGTAATGTAGAATAGCGTGGAGAGAAAGTCATGTGAAGAGTTTGATGCGTCCGCTCATCACAAGGCTGCATATAAAGGCGTTACACTCACTGGGAGTTAGTAATGTAGCATAGCGTGGAGAGAAAGTCATGTGAAGAGTTTGATGCGCTCGCTCATCACAAGGCAGCATATAAAGGCGTTAGTTACACTCACTAGGAGCTAGTAATGTAGAATAGCGTGCAGAGAAAGTCATGTGAAGAGTTTGATGCGCTCGCTCATCACAAGGCAGCATATAAAGGCGTTACACTCACTAGGAGCTAGTAATGTAGAATAGCGTGGAGAGAAAGTCATGTGAAGAGTTTGATGCGCTCGCTCATCACAAGGCAGCATATAAAGACGTTACACTCACTAGGAGCTAGTAATGTAGAATAGCGTGGAGAGAAACTCATGTGAAGAGTTTGATGCGCTCGCTCATCACAAGGCAGCATATAAAGGCGTTACACTCACTGGGAGTTACTAATGTAGAATAGCGTGGAGAGAAAGTCATGTGAAGAGTTTGATGCGCTGGCTCATCACAAGGCAGCATATAAAGGCGTTAGTTACACTCACTGGGAGCTAGTAATGTAGAATAGCGTGGAGAGAAAGTCATGTGAAGAGTTTGATGCGCTGGCTCATCACAAGGCAGCATATAAAGGCGTTAGTTACACTCACTGGGATCTAGTAATGTAGAATAGCGTGGAGAGAAAGTCATGTGAAGAGTTTGATGCGCTGGCTCATCACAAGGCAGCATATAAATGCGTTAGTTACACTCACTGGGAGCTAGTAATGTAGAATAGCGTGGAGAGAAAGTCATGTGAAGAGTTTGATGCGCTCGCTCATCACAAGGCATCATATAAAGGCGTTAGTTACACTCACTAGGAGCTAGTAATGTAGAATAGCGTGCAGAGAAAGTCATGTGAAGAGTGCGATGCGCTCACTCATCACAAGGCAGCATATAAAGGCGTTACACTCACTAGGAGCTAGTAATGTAGCATAGCGTGGAGAGAAAGTCATGTGAAGAGTTTGATGCGCTGGCTCATCACAAGGCAGCATATAAAGGCGTTACACTCACTAGGAGCTAGTAATGTAGAATAGCGTGGAGAGAAAGTCATGTGAAGAGTTTGATGCACTGGCTCATCACAAGGCAGCATATAAAGGCGTTACACTCACTACGAGCTAGTAATGTAGAATAGCGTGGAGAGAAAGTCATGTGAAGAGTTTGATGCGCTCGCTCATCACAAGGCAGCATATAAAGGCGTTACACTCACTAGGGGTTAAATCATAACCATAGAGTTTAATATGTTTACCTCCGAGCCAGGGTAAAGCTTCTCTACGTTTAATGAATACTCGTCGTATTTCACATAACGGTTTACAACTCGTGACTTTTTTTGACTATAATGGCCAATTAAGGTTGTGATATATCGACAGTGTTAATGCTCGTATCTTGAAACGCAATCTGTGGTAATGTTGCCATAAAATAAACTTAACGTGATTAA
Organism: Hymenopus coronatus; assembly: GCA_030762935.1. NCBI lineage: Eukaryota > Metazoa > Arthropoda > Insecta > Mantodea > Hymenopodidae > Hymenopus > Hymenopus coronatus. The sequence continues at coordinate 3,335,824 of CM060882.1, read as the reverse complement.
TGAGCAAACAAAGCATTTATTTCCTAAAACAGACGACCTTATTTCATTTAATCGCTTAACTTCATTTTATTATTTTAATTAATGGAAGCAGCAGCAAAGTCGCAGTGAAAAATAACACGTTCGGATATTCACTTAAAGCGCGATTTTATAGCAAGAGCTTCTACCAAAATTAGGACACCCATTGGTGTTTCTAAAAGTATATTCGCAACATGTACCGTTTGTGAACATTAACAAAGACTTTCCAGAATATCTCCAAACTTGGTGGAAGTGTAGAAGTGCAGAGAGATGACCGAGCAGAGCTCCAGGTGTAGGCAGTGCGGAGCTAACAAACAAGCTGGAAGCAATGAGGTGAGTGCCAGTATACCTCGTCGACGTCAGAGGGAGTCATATCCGCATGTGGGTGAGAATGACTGGGTTTCTCATACCGTAACATTTCGGCTCGTACAGGGCATGCTGCTACGACAACGTGTGGAAGCAGTGGATAGATGAAGGTCGTACGCTGCGGGTACTGGATCACGGAAGATGCCCGCCATTTTGTCCGCATGACTATGACGGACCTTACAGCTTCATCCACAGTGTTGGCTCGACGCTGGAGGACAGCAACACTGTGAACTTATCTGCCGTCTGCTGCAAGTTGTACACATGCCATTACATGGGCTTCTATTGTCCAGGAACCACGAGCTTCTGCAATGGGTGCGTGAACACCGTCACTGGGGTGCTGAGTGGCAAAATGTAGCCTTTTCGGACGACTCCCGCTTCAACATGTCCAGCGGTACCGTGGCGAGCGTAAACTGGAGTTCTGTATTGTTGAGCGGCATAACCGACAAACACCAGGTGTGGTGATGTGGGGTGCCGTTGCTTACAACAACCGATCTTGCCTCCTACGAATGGAGGACACTTTGAACAACAACCGGCAGCTGTGGAGCCCGAGGCACTCTCCCTGCTTCAACAGGACACATATTACGAGGAATGTACAGGTACCACTGCACGTTCGCCAGACATGTCTGGGATATGATTGGTCCTCCAGTAACCAGTGTCGACTCGAATACAAACTGCGTGGAGGAAAATTCCTCAGCCACTTATTCAGAACCTTTTTGATTCAATGTCACGGCGTAAAGCAGCTCTGATTGCATGCAGACCAGCTCAAAGGTCTTGTATACATTTGTTACTTGTCATGTACTAATCTGAGCTATTAAACTCGTTTGCTTGCAGTTTTCACAAACATTAGTGTATAGTTGTAGCTGTAAACACGCATTTGGCCTTGAAACACTTTTCGGCGCACTTGCTACAGTTACGTTATTCCCATTTTTGCTGTAAACACTCATTTGGCCTTGAAACACTTTTCGACACACTTGCTACAGTTACGTTATTCCCATTTTTGCTGTAAACACGCATTTGGCCTTGAAACACTTTTCGGCGCACTTGCTACAGTTACGTTATTCCCAGCCCAAACATGTGCTGCCCATTCTTGCTGTAAACACTCATTTGGCCTTGAAACACTTTTCGACACACTTGCTACAGTTACGTTATTCCCATTTTTGCTGTAAACACTCATTTGGCCTTGAAACACTTTTCGGCGCACTTGCTACAGTTACGTTATTCCCAGCCCAAACATGTGGTGCTCATTTTTGCTGTAAACACGCATTTGGCCTTAAAACACTTTTCGACACACTTGCTACAGTTACGTTATTCCCAGCCCAAACATGTGCTGCCCATTCTTGCTACAACTTAAGGGCAGTCCAAGTGCGATTTCCATAATTCTTACTTTCTCTACACGTACTCTGTACATAGTGTATAGAGAAGGTATTGTACTGCACCCAAAAATTTGATACGGAGATTTCCCCGGAAATACATGTTTTGAGAATCCCTGAATCCAAAAAAAGCATTTTTATAAAACTTTCCGGGTGTGTGACTATCTATCTGTGTGTGAATGTGTGTGTGTTTGTGTGTGTGTGTATGTGTTTGTGTGTGTGTTTGTGTGTGTGTGTTTGTGTGTGTGTTTGTGTGTGTGTTTGTGTGTGTGTGTGGGTGTGTGTGTTTGTGTGTGTGTGTGTATGTGTTTGTGTGTGTGTTTGTGTGTGTGTTTGTGTGTGTGTTTGTGTGTGTGTTTGTGTGTGTGTTTGTGTGTGTGTGGGTGTGTGTGTTTGTGTGTGTGTTTGTGTGTGTGTGTTTGTGTGTGTGTGTTTGTGTGTGTGTGTTTGTGTGTGTGTTTGTGTGTGTGTGTGTGTGGGTGTGTGTGTGTGTGTCTTTGGACGGCATAGCTCAAAAATGAAAAGACCGTTAAAAACCAAACTTGGGATTTAGGTTTGGATATATTCAAGAATATTCCCCACCCCAGCTACCTTTACATGAAACTTTTTTCGAAAATTTTGATTTTCTAAAAAATGGCTCTAACGATTTTGATTAAAATATCATATATTAAAGATATTTACACGACAAATAAAATGTATATCTTGAATTTTCTGGGAATAGTCTCTGAAGACTACCTTATTCTGTATGAATTTTACGGCTTTTGCCTAACAACTAAACCGTAAGGGATGGACAAAAACTTACCAGACAGAAAATGTAGAGCATATTAAAACACACAAATTGTGCTATATACATTTTTCGTAGAGTTGGTCGTTTATAAGACATTCCTTATTTTTAATTCGAGCTTTGAAAAACTCATACTTTTCTAACACAGGAATTTGACAACTCCTGTCCATACCAACAAAAGAACTTCAGTCACATAGCAACCAGCTTTTCACTACCAATTTAACCTATTTAACACTCTACTTACAAGGAAACAAGTAATTAGACTATTTCTGCTGTTTTCTCAATTACCAAGAAGTAAATAGAAACATAAGCAAGGTTTTTGACAAAATGTTGTTGCAGAAATGTAGAGAAAGCTATGTGAATGGAGCACATCAGATTTTTTTTCCATTATCATATTTTAATTTCGTATTTTTCGAATGTTCCGCTCATTTTTATATAACTTTGATAGAGGTCCTATACTTGTAAATAGGAGTTGTTTCTCTTACATACACTTGCTAAATCATCAATAACCTTGTAAATATTTGTGTTAGAGAAGAGATATGTTTTTTATTTTGAACAAAAAGCTTTACTTTAACTGTTAGTAGCATTGATCCCCTCACATTTGCTTCATGTTCTGTGTTTGCAAAGATAGGTTACACTTTTACTTTCTCTACACGTACTATGTACGTAGTTTATAGAGAAGGTATTGTAATGCACCCAAACATTCAATACCAAGATTTAATAGGAAATACATGTTTTAGGGTCCCCTGTATACACAACCGTACAATTTTTAAAAAAACTCTTATGTGTTCCATTCACATGACCTTCTCTTCATCTCTGTAATATTATTATTAAAATCTTAAATTTTAAAAATCTTATTCTTCTACCTACTTCATAATAATCGAGATAACCATTACAGAATATTTCCTTATTAATTGCTTCCTTGTAAGTAGAAGTGCAAAAATGTAATATGTTCTATTCACATGATGTCCTCTAGCTGTTCGGTAAACAAACCATTTATTCAAAACATTAATCTGTTGTCCACATCATGCTAATCAAGATAAACATCAGCAAAAATAGTCTTATTCCTAGCTCCTTGTAAGTAGAAGGGAAGTAAGGGGTAAAGTGATAGTCAAATGTTTAAAAATGTGGTTGAATTGAAATCTCTTTCCGGGAGTTGACCAGTTCCCGTATGAGAAACGTTTCAGTGTTTTAAAAAAGAAACCAATATTAAGGAATATCTCAAAAACGGTGAACTTCACGAAAATAAATGTCATAAATTGTGTCTTTTAACGAGCTCTACATTTTTGTGCAGTAAGTTTTTGTTTATCACTTAGGGTTTAGCAGTAAGGCAGTTGTCTTCAGAGGCTATTCCCAGAAAAGTCAAGATATACATTTTATTTGTCAGGTGAATATCTTTAATATATGATATTATAACTAAAACCTTTAGAGCCATTTTTGATAAAATGAAACTTTTTTTTTTTTTAATTTTTGTTCTATGTAAACTGTAGTGGGAGATTTTGTTAAAAATGTTCTTGTCGCATTCTTGGAAGGTAATCGTCCATGGCACGAAAGCTCACAAAGAACCTTGGCCTATCACCCGGTCCCCAACTCGGTCTATGTCAGACGTCAAGATCGGGGTGCAGTATTGGAGGGTGAGACGTAGTCAGCGCCTCGAACACCCCACCGGCCGGTTAATGCGGACCTCACAACCTGGAGCCGCTACTTCTCCATCAAGTAGCCCCCCAGGGACCTCACGAGGCTGAGTACACCCCGGTGTAGCAGTCCCAGCGAGGGAAAAATCCTCACGCCAGTACTGGGATTCGAACCCAGGTCACCCACTTGCTAAGCAGCCGCGCTAAGCAGACCACCACTTTTGGAAGATACTGAACTTTAATACCAAGTTTGGTACTTAACAGACCTCTTGTTTTTGAGCTATGCTGTCCAAACACAAACATACAGACACAGACACACAGACGCCACAACACAGACACACACACATATACACACACACAGAGACACATACACACAGACATATAAACACACAAACTCACAGAGACACAGAGATAAACAGACACAAAAACACACACATCCAACACAGACACAAACGGACAAACACACACACAAACGCGCATTCACACACAGACACACACAAAAACACACAGCCACACAGACACACATTAAAACAGAGACATACACAGGCACATACACACAAACACTCACAGACACCCACAAACACAGACACCCACAAACACAGACACCCACAAACACAGACACCCACAAACACAGACACCCACAGACAGAGGCACACACAGACACATACAAACACAGATACCCACAGACACATACAAACACAGATACCCACAGCCACACAGAGAGACACACACAGACATATATACACAACACACACACATACACACAGACTCACGCAGACACACACAGACATACACAAACACAAAAAACACACACAGACACACACAAACACGCAGACACACACAAACACAAACACACACACACACACAAACGCACACTCACACACAAATACAAACAAATACACACAGACACACACAAGCACCCAAAGACAACACAAATACACAAAAACACACAAACACACATATACACAAACACACACAGTGACACACAGACACACATAAACACACACAGTCACACACAAACACAGACAAACACGGACACACACAGACACACACAGACACACACAAACACACACAAATACACACAGACACACACAGACACACACAAACACACACAAACACACTCAGACACACACAAACACACAAAGACAGACACAAACATACACATACACACAAACACACACATACACACAAACACACACATACACACAAAAACAGACATATACACAAACACACAAAAATAAACACACACGCACACAAACACACACACACACTCAGACACACACAAACACACAAAGACAGACACAAACACACACATACACACAAACACACACATACACACAAACACAGACATATACACAAACACACACATATACACAAATACACACAGTGACACACAGACACACATAAACACACACAGTCACACACAAACACAGACAAACACGGACACACACAGACACACATACACACAAACACACACAAACACGGACACATACAGACACACACACGGACAATTTTGTAGAAATGCTTTTTGGAATTCAGGGGTGCCAAACATATATTTTCGGTGAAATCTCGGTCTAGAATTTTTGGGTGTAATGCAATAGATTTTCTATGTACATAGTAATAAGGATAGTGTGTAAGGTAAGAGTGAGAGCAGCTGAGTTGAGCCAATCACAAGGGGATTCCCCTTAACTTGAGTTGCAGTTTACCAGTGTTGTCATATTTACTTGTCCTCAGTGCCAGACTTAAGCTCTTTAGCCTCTGCTAACCAAGACGTGACAACAGGGTAAGCCTACAAGCTTTACTCTCGCGACAGAACGCCACACTTCCTCTGCTTCCAGAAACTAACACTACCTTACTCTATTTCTGTTTTCATCTGGTCGATAATTGTCATAGGAGATGAAAACACGAGTTGTAAGCACTATTGATATACATCAGTAGTGCAGCTCTCTACAAAAAAAATCTGATGTGTTCCATTCACATGACTTTCTCTACATCTCTGCAACAAATTATTGTTAGAATGCTTGGGCTTCTATTTACTTTATGCTAATTGAGAAAAAATTAGCAGAAACAGTTTATCGAAATAAGGGACTACCATAGGTTAAACTAATAGTCAAAAGCTGGTTGTTATGTGACTGAAGTTCCTATGTTTGTATGGACAGGAGTTGACAAAACTATAAGTTTTTTTTAAAGCTGAAACCAAAAGCAAGGAATAACTCAAAAACGACCAACTCCAGGAAAAAAATGCACCTAACAAATTTATCGTGCTTTACACTTTTTAATATACAATCCAAACCGTTAGAGGAATTTTTAAGAAAATCAAAATTTTCGAAAAACCTTCCATATAAAGGAGAGTTGGGTGTGGTGGGACTTTCTTGAAAATGTTCGTGTGGCATTCTCGGAAGTTACCAAACTTAAATACCAAGACACAGACACACAGTAACATTTCAGGGGTCTCAAAAGATGTGAAATACTTGTGTTGAATTTTTGGGCGCAATACAACACTACGTCTATACACAATGTACATAGTCCGTGAGGCGAGATATAGATGTCCTTAAAACACAAATTATGCCACATGTTCATAGTGTATAGAGAAGATATTGTAATGCACCCAAAAATTCACTACCGAGATTCCACCGGAAATACATGTTTCGAGATCCCCTGAATCCAAAATAAATTTAAGAAAAATGTTCGTGTGAGAGTGTGGTCAGCATAGCTCAAAAACGAAAAAACCGTTAAAAACCAAACTTGGTATTTGAGTCTGGTATCTTCCAAGGATTCAACACGAAAATTAAAAGAAAAAATCCCCCCACCCCAAACTACCCTTTACATGGAAAAAATTTCGAAAATGTTGATTTTCTTAAAAATGGCTCTAACGATTTTGATTAAACTCTCGAAAATTTAAGATATTTACTTGACAAATAAACTGTATATCTTGAATTTTCTGGGAATGACCTCTGAAGACTACTTAATTCTGGATGAATTTTACGGATTTTTGCATAACTGCTAAACCGTAAGAGATGGACAAGGACTTACCACACAAATAATGTAGCACATTAAAAAAACACAATGTATGTTATATACACTTTTTCGTGGAATTGGTCCTTTTTGAGATATTCCTTGTTTTGGGTTTAAGCTTTGAAAAAACGTATACTTTTCTCAACTCATATCCATACAAGCAAAGGAACTTCAGTCGCATAGCAACCAGCTTTTGACTATCACTTTAACCTATGGTACTCCCTTATTTCGCTCCTACTTACAAGGAAGCAAGTAATAAGACTATTTCTGCTATTTTTTTCTGGATTAGCATGAAGTATATAGAACAATAAGGTTTTTAAGAATAATTTGTTTTTGTGGAGATGTAGAGAAAGTCATGTGAATGAAACACATCAGATTTTTGTAGCTTAAGCCGTTCGTTTAACCTCCACACATTATAAGTTAGGTACAGAACATGTGACACGCTGGAGGTGATGAGGGAACTTGAAATTAACCGGTTTAACTACAGTCACTCCTGCACGTGCGTGATCTCTTTATAACTGTTGTGGACCGCTTTTTGTAGCTTAAGCCGTTCCCTTAACCTCCACACATTATAACTTAGGTACAGAACATCTGATGGAAGAAAGGAAGAAACAAGTGCATGGACTCGAACCGCTGACACGCTGGAGGTGATGAGGGAACTTGAAATTAACCGGTTTAACTACAGTCACTGCTGCACGTGTGTGATCTCTTTATAACTGTTGTGGACCGCTTTTTGTAGCTTAAGCCGTTCCTTTAACCTCCACACATTATAACTTAGGTACAGAACATCTGATGGAGGTGATGAGGGAACTTGAAATTAACCGGTTTAACTACAGTCACTCCTGCACGTGTGTGATCTCTTTATAACTGTTGTGGACCGCTTTTTGTAGCTTAAGCCGTTCCTTTAACCTCCACACATTATAACTTAGGTACAGAACATCTGATGGAGGTGATGAGGGAACTTGAAATTAACCGGTTTAACTACAGTCACTCCTGCACGTGTGTGATCTCTTTATAACTATTGTGGACCGCTTTTTGTAGCTTAAGCCGTTCCCTTAACCTCCACACATTATAACTTAGGTACAGAACATCTGATGGAGGTGATGAGGGAACTTGAAATTAACCGGTTTAACTACAGTCACTGCTGCACGTGTGTGATCTCTTTATAACTGTTGTGGACCGCTTTTTGTAGCTTAAGCCGTTCCTTTAACCTCCACACATTATAACTTAGGTACAGAACATCTGATGGAAGAAAGGAAGAAACAAGTGCACGGACTCGAACCGCTGACACGCTGGAGGTGATGAGGGAACTTGAAATTAACCGGTTTAACTACAGTCACTGCTGCACGTGTGTGATCTCTTTATAACTGTTGTGGACCGCTTTTTGTAGCTTAAGCCGTTCCTTTAACCTCCACACATTATAACTTAGGTACAGAACATCTGACAGCGATCCTGCTGATATAACATGTGCTCTAACAATTGCTGCTAAGGTCTACTTTCCTATGAACAGCAGGCTATATTTGGTGGTTACCAAATGGCCAACAAGCACGGTAATTTCGATCTTATTACGAAGAGTTGCCTATCTCCAAAAATAATAAGGGACAGGTGAACCACCTGGTATATTAAAGCATGTTTTTGTAAATTAGGGCTAAAGGTTCTGGGCAACAAATAATAAAGTGATGTAAACACAAGATCCACGTCATAAATACCTCAAAAGTGACTCTTAGTTCAATAAGACCTTTATAGAAAAACAGATTATTTTTGGTAGATTTTTCAACATAATCTTCTTTTAGCTCGGTACTCGTTTGCCAGCGTTTTTTCAACTGTTTGAGCCTTCCAAGAAGTAGCATTCCCGAAGGTCCTCAAAATAGGCATCTGTTAGGGAGATGACTTCTTCGTTAGACGTGAACCGTTTTCCACCGAACCACTTTTTCAAGTTTTGAAATAAAAACAAAATCACTGGGGGGCAAATCTGGTGAGTACGGTGAATGTGGTAGCAATGTAGTAATTGTACAATTTTCGCCACCGAAACTGAGCACTCTTGCATTGTCATGGTGGAAGAGAATGCTTTTCTTTGACAGACGAAGGCTTTTTTTCTTGATTTCTCCTTTCAACCTGTACAACAATGACACGTAATCCATGCAGTTGATTCCATGTGCATCTCAAAAAACCTTATCTGCAGATTTCACCACATTTGCCGGTTCCCCTTTAAAAACCCAACGTTTCGACTGGTCTTGTGTATCTGGAGTGTAGTAGTGTATCCACGTTTCATCGTCAGTTATGTATCGACGCAAAAATCGCCAGGGTTCCGACGGAAAAATGCCAAACCAGGTTCCGAATCGATTACACCATTGCATTTATTCTCCATTGAGAGCACCCATCTTGCCGAGACCTTTGTCAGACCTAATTTTTGGTACAACATTGAGAACACTGTACCTTGTGATATGTCTATTTCACGAACTTTGATTCGTCGATCACTCAAAACCATATCCTGGGTTTTGTCAATTATTTCGGAGGAAGTCACTTCTACTGAACGTCCGGAACGATGTTCATCATTTGTGGATGTACGGCCACGTTTAAATTCATTTATCCAATTGTAAATTGTTACAAACGCAGGAGCACTTCATACAACTCGACTTTAATTCTTTTAAATAGAAGTGTTTAATCACCGCTCGAAACTAGTTTTTTTTTTTTTTTTTTTACATCTTTCTAAAGGAACACAAGATTGTTGATTCAATCGCATACGGCAGCGAAACAACGTGAGGGATAGAGCTGAAACTTCAACTACCATCTAGTGAGAGACGACGGTTACTAATACAAACTTTTTTCGGTGCAACAAGCGTATATTCTTGGACTTGTGAGGACTGGTAGAATGAAATGATCTGAAGGCAATAGTTAGACAGTTTTGCATGTCTGTTGCACCGTGAGGTTGCGACCCGGACCACAAGACACTGCAGCAACTGGCCGGGACAAACGAATGCTGTCACTTGACCAGAGAACTATCGCCAGTAATCAGTCCGATAAGAGTTTGCCATAATGAAAGAGACCGCTGCTCCTCGCCCACACGTCATAGTTTACACAAAGGCACGCGAACAAGAACGGCGTGGCAAATAAAACAAATCTGATGTGTACCATTCACATGACTTTTTCTACATCTCTGCAACAAATTATTCTTAAAAAGCTTATACTTCTATTTGCTTCATGATAATCAGAAAAAAATAGCAGAAATAGTATTATGACTTGCTTCCCTGTAAGTAGTAGCGAAAAAAGGGAGTACCATAGGTTAAAGTGATAGTCAAAAGCTGGTTACTATGTCCTTTCTTTGTATGGACAGCAGTTGACAAATTCCTGTATGAGAAAATATGTTTTTTAAAAGTTGAAACCGAAAACAAGAAATATCTAAAAAACGATCGGCTCCACGAAAAAAATTTACATAACATAAATTGTATGGTTTAACGTGATTTGCATTTGCTTTTAAGTTAGTTTTTGTCCATCTTTTACGGTTTGCCAGTTATGCAAAATTCCGTAAAATTCATCCAAAAGCAAGTAGTCTTCAGAGGCTATTCCAAGAGAATTCAAGATATACGTTTTATTTGTCAGGTAAATATCTTTAATATACGATATTTTAATCAACATCGTTAGAGCCATTTTTGAGAAAACCAAAATTTTCAAAAATGTTCTATGTAAAGGGTAGTTGGAGTAGGGGATTTTCTTGAAAATCTTCGTGTTGCAACCTTGGAGGATACTGAACTTAAATACCAAGTTTGGTATTTAAAGGACTTTTCATTTTTGAGCTATGCTGCCCATATACACACAGACAGACACACACACGGGCATTTTTCTAACAATTTTTTTTTTTTGTATTCAAGGAGTCTCAAAACATGCATTGGAAATCTCGCTATAAATTTTTGGGTACATTACACCACCTTCTCTATACTCTATGTACATAGTACCGGTAGAGAAAGTAAAAATCTGATGTGTTCCATTCACATGACTTTCTCTACATCTCTGTAACAAATTAATGTTAAAAAGCTTATTCTTCTATCTAGTTCATAATACTCGAGATAAACATTAAATTGACAAATTCCCATATGTGAAAAGTTTTAAAACTGAAACCAATAGTAAGGAATATCTCGGAAATGATCAACTTCACGAAGAAAATGAATATTACATGAATGGTGTAGTTTAACAAGTTCACGTCCTTGTCCTGCGGTTTAGCAGCGAAGCGAAATCCACCCAGAAGCTATTTCCAGAACATACATTTCCTTTGTCATAAAAATATCGTCTACATAAGATATTTTAATTAAAATCGTTAGAGCCATTTTTGCAAATATCAAACTTTTCGAAAAATGTTCCATATAAAGGGTAGTTGGAGTTGGGGGGGATTTTCTTGAAAATCTTCGTGTCGCATCCTTGGAAGATACTGAACTTATATACCAAGTTTGGTATTTAACCGACATTTCCTTTCTAAGCAATGCTGCGCAGAGACACATACATTCACGGACCTTTTTCTAAATATGCTTTTTTTTTTGGATTCAGGGGGAACCAAAACATATATTTCTGGTAAAATCTCAGAATCGAATTTTTTAGTGCGATACAATACCGTCTCTATACACTATGTACATAATACGTGTAGAGAAAGTAAGTATCCAATATTCTATTTACACTACCTGTTCTACAAAATATTCATATTTTTTTTTAAATGAAAGGAATCAAGGAAAACAGAAGCGGTATATCAAGCGTTATGTAAATACCAGAAAAGAATCATGTAGTTTACTTAAATAGAAGATAAAATAACTAATTACAAACCCGCAAAGTTCACTTCTGTAAACACGAAGTAATTTTTCACCCTGAATTAATATACAGAATGATTAAAAAATACGTCGCTTGGGAATGGATTTCTGACATAAAAAGATCACTTTCGTATAAACATATGCTCTAAAACACTTAGTTTTTCGCGTTAGCAATTTATTAATGAAAGTCACCTTCAACAGCTCTCTGGGTCCAACCCGATAACTTCATTTGTTTATGTACTCATTCATAGAAGGCTCTGACCCTACACCTTGTGTTGCCATGGCTACTTGTAATACATTCCCTTACAAGTGTTGTCTTCATTCATAGAAGACTCTGACCTGCACCTTGTGTTGCCATGGCTACTTGTAATACATTCCCTTACAAGTGTTGTCTTCATTCATAGAAGGCTCTGACCCTACACCTTGTGTTGCCATGGCTACTTGTAATACATTCCCTTACAAGTGTTGTCTTCATTCATAGAAGACTCTGACCCTACACCTTGTGTTGCCATGGCTACTTGTAATACATTCCCTTACAAGTGTTGTCTTCATTCATAGAAGGCTCTGACCCTACACCTTGTGTTGCCATGGCTACTTGTAATACATTCCCTTACAAGTGTTGTCTTCATTCATAGAAGACCTTGACCCTACACCTTGTGTTGCCATGGCTACTTGTAATACATTCCCTTACAAGTGTTGTCTTCATTCATAGAAGACTCTGACCCTACACCTTGTGTTGCCATGGCTACTTGTAATACATTCCCTTACAAGTGTTGTCTTCATTCATAGAAGGCTCTGACCCTACACCTTGTGTTGCCATGGCTACTTGTAATACATTCCCTTACAAGTGTTGTCTTCATTCATAGAAGGCTCTGACCCTGCACCTTGTGTTGCCATGGCTACTTGTAATACATTCCCTTACAAGTGTTGTCTTCATTCATAGAAGACCTTGACCCTACACCTTGTGTTGCCATGGCTACTTGTAATACATTCCCTTACAAGTGTTGTCTTCATTCATAGAAGACTCTGACCCTACACCTTGTGTTGCCATGGCTACTTGTAATACATTCCCTTACAAGTGTTGTCTTCATTCATAGAAGGCTCTGACCCTGCACCTTGTGTTGCCATGGCTACTTGTAATACATTCCCTTACAAGTGTTGTCTTCATTCAGAACACTCTCCCAGACTTATTAGAAACACTTAGCAATTTATTAATGAAAGTCGCCTTCAACAGCTCTCTGGGTCCAACCTGATAACTTCATTTGTTTATGTACCCATTCATAGAAGGCGCTGACCTGCAGAGTTGGTCTTGTGTGGCCATGTTAACATTTCTGTTATACATTCCCCCAGCACGGCATACAAGTGCTGTCATTCAGACCGGTATCTAGCATGACAAATGGATGGGTAGGGGAGGACCAGTTCCATGGCCTGATCATTCCCCCGTTGGGATACTTAAACCATTTTTTGTTGCAGAAAATATCCTAGAGGAAGAAATTGTTAATCTACGTGTGATGTATGCCTGTGAAATCACACGACACCGACTTGACATTCCCTGTTTAGACGAGTACAAGCGTGTCCTGACGCAAGACATTTGCTATAAGTGGTGTTTGTCAGTAACTTCTCCTAACAAACTGACAACTTCAAAAAAATAATAAAGTGTCACTTTAAAATGTTTTGATTATTTACATTTTGAACCTCAATAAACTGTGAACGAAGGATTTCGGGACATGTGTTTATATGAACATTTTTTTTTACTTTCTCTACACGTACTATGTATATTGTGTATAGAGAAGGTATTGTAATGCACCCAAAAATTCGCTACCTAGATTTCACCGGAAATACATGTTTTAGGGTCCCCTGTAACCACTGTGTGCGTGTTTTTTTATGTATACCTGTGAACACGATAACTCAAAAACGCAAAGTCGGTAAAATACCAAACTTGGTATTTAGGTTTAGTATATTCCAGGAATGCGACACGAAGATTTTGAGAAAAAGTCCCCCACCCCAAGCTATCCTTTACATGGAACTTTTTTCGAAAATTTTGATTTTCTCAAAAATACCCCTAACGATTTTGATTAAAATATTGTCTATTAAAGATATTTACCTGACAAATAAAATGTATATTTTCAATTTTTTGGGAATGGCCCTTGTAGACTACTTTATTCTGGAGGAATTTTACGAAATTTTACAAGTATAAGTGAAGTAAATAAAATCATTAGCTTTTTATGAATGATTTATTGCAGAGATGTACAGAAAGTCATGCGAAAGGAACACATGAGATTTTTAGACAGTTCTCAATATTTATAAATATATTATAATTATAAATAAATTGTTTTACCTATTTCGGCGAGTTCGTGCTAAACGGTCAGCGATATTCAGTTGCTGTCTTGCTTAGCATCAGTGCTGACAACATAATGACTTACTGGTACAGCAGGATACAACGGAGAAATTTGTAATTTTGCTCTCTTGGTCATGATATCGATACTCTGAAATTTCAGAGTCATGGCCTTCTTGAATGAGACACACAAACCAAACTTGCTATAACCCTGAGTGACAGAATGTTCTGCTTGTAACACTACTCAGATGCGGTGAAACACCAAGTTATTACTCTAAAAGCACAGATTGAAGCAAGTGTGGACGCTGGGGTGTTATTGTAAAGCGAATAGCAATCACCAGGGCTCGGATCTTTAAGTGCTAAAAACTTGGGAAATATTTATTTTTATGCACGAAAAATGAAAAAAATGTGCTAAAAATATGTGCCAAAACAAATAGAATATTTTTAAGAGAAGTTCCAACAAACTAGAAGGTTGTCTAAACTTTGCAGATTCTCAAATTGACAGTTTAGTAAGTACACGCCGGGCTGTCAAGTGACATCAGTGTTTATGGCAGGGGGGAATTCCCGTTTTTATGTTGCGAACTCGTGTAACTAAGGTAAGTAGGATATTTATATTTGCTTCAAACTGAAGGGACAAAGCACTTCTTCAGTTCTTCCAATAATTCACTCACAAACGGACACACACGAACCTTTTTCTGAAAATATTTTTCTGGATACAGGGGACGGAAAAACATATATTTTCGGTGAAATCTCAGTTTGGAATTTTAAGGTGAAGTGCAATTTCTACTCTATACACAATGTAAATAGTACGTGTAGAGAAAGTAAAATATAGAAAATATGAATTATTATGTGCAATAAAACTTAAAACGTTTGGTCTAGTGTACTTATCCTGAACATTAAAGTCAAATCAAGTTCATAATACGACGCAAACAAAATATGTATTTACCTAAAACATGGAGCGACAGCTGTCACTTGTCCCCCGCCAGAGTGAAGTGCTCAGCCTATGTGAACCATGGCAGTAGCCTATGGCACTACCAGGAATCACAAGAAACCCGAGCCCCAGCTGTCACTTGTCCCCCACCAGAGAGAAGTGCTCAGCCCATGTGATCCACAACAGTAGCCTAGCAGACTGAAAAGAAACACAAAAAACACGAGCCCTAGCTGTCATTTGTACCCCGCCAAAGTGAAGTGCTCAGCACATCGGAACCACGGCAGTAGCCTAAGGGAATACCAGGAATCACAACAAACCCGAGCCCTAGCTGTCACTTGTCCCCAGCTAGAGAGAAGTGCTCACCACATATGAACCACGGCTGTAGCCTATGGGACTACCAAGAATCACAACAAACCAGAGCCCTAGCTGTCACTTGTCCCCCACCAGAGCCAAGTCCTCACGGCATCTGCACCAGGGCATTAGCCTATGGGACTAACAGGAATCACAACAAACCCGAGCCCCAGCTGTCACTTGTCCCCCGCCAGAGTGAAGTGCTCAGCACATCTGAACCATGGCAGTAGCCTATGGCACTACCAGGAATCACAAGAAACCCGAGCCCCAACTGTCACTTGTCCCCCGCCAGAGTGAAGTGCTCAGCACATCTGAACCATGGCAGTAGCCTATGGCACTACCAGGAATCACAAGAAACCCGAGCCCCAGCTGTCATTTGTCCCCCACCAGAGAGAAGTGCTCAGCCCATGTGATCCACAACAGTAGCCTAGCAGACTGACAAGAAACACAAAAAACCCGAGCCCTAGCTGTCATTTGTACCCCGCCAAAGTGAAGTGCTCAGCACATCGGAACCACGGCAGTAGCCTAAGGGAATACCAGGAATCACAACAAACCCGAGCCCTAGCTGTCACTTGTCCCCAGCTTGAGAGAAGTGGTAACCACATATGAACCGCGGCTGTAGCCTATGGGACTACCAAGAATCACAACAAACCAGAGCCCTAGCTGTCACATGTCCCCCACCAGAGCCAAGTCCTCACGGCATCTGCACCAGGGCATTAGCCTATGGGACTACCAGGAATCACAACAAACCCGAGCAACAGCTGTCATTTGTCCCCCACCAGAGTGAAGTGCTCAGCGCATCTGAACCACGGCATTATCCTATGAGACTACCAGGAATCACAACAAACCCGACCCCCAGCTGTCATTTGTCCCCCACCAGAGTGAAGTGCTCAGGGCATCTGAAACACGGAATTAGCCTATGGGACTAACAGGAATCACAACAAATCCAAGCCCCAGCTGTCAATTGTCCCCCACCAGAGTGAAGAGCTCAGCGCATCTGAACCTTGGCAGTAGCCTAAGGGACTAACAGGAATCACAACAAACCCGAGCCCCAGTTGTCACTTGTCCCCCGTCAGAGTGTAGTGCTCAGGGCATGTGAACCATGGCAGTAGCATATGGGACTAACAGGAATCACAACAAACCCGAGCCCTAGCTGAAAGTTGTCCCTCGTCAGAGTGAAGTGCTCAGCGCATCTGAACCATGGCAGTAGCTTATGGGACTAACAGGAATCACAACAAACCCGAGCCCCAGCTGTCACTTGTCCCCCACCAGAGTGAAGTGCTCAGCGCATCTGAACCATGGCAGTAGCTTATGGGACTAACAGGAATCACAACAAACCCGAGCCCCAGCTGTCACTTGTCCCTTGCCAGACTGAAGTGCTCAGCGCATCTGAACCATGGCAGTAGCTTATGGGACTAACAGGAATCACAACAAACCCGAGCCCCAGCTGTCACTTGTCCCTTGCCAGAGTGAAGTGCTCAGCGCATCTGAACCATGGCAGTAGCTTATGGGACTAACAGGAATCATAACAAACCCGAGCCCCAGTTGTCACTTGTCCCCCACCAGAGTGAAGTGCTGAGCCCTTTTGAACCACGGCAGTAGCCTATGGGACTAACAGGAATCACAACAAACCGGAGCCCTAGCTGTCAGTTGTCCCTACGGGACTACCAGGAATCACAACAAACCCGAGCCACAGCTGTTACTTGTCCCCCGCGAGAGTGTAGAGTTCAGCACATCTGAACCACGGCAGTAGCCTAGAGGACTACCAGGAGTCTAAACAAACCCGAGCCCTAGCTGTCAGTTGTCCCTATGGGACTACCAGGAATCACAACAAACCCGAGCAACAGCTGTCAGTTGTCCCTATGGGACTACCAGGAATCACAACAAGCCCGAACCCTAGGTGTCAGTTGTCCCTATGGGACTAACAGGACTCACAACAAACTCGAGGCCAAGCTGTCACTTGTCCGCGCCAGAGTGAAGTGCTCAAGGCATCCGAACCACGGCAGTAGCCTATGGGACTACCAGGAGTCACAACAAACCCGAGCCCTAGCTGTCAGTTGTCCCCCACCAGAGTGAAGTGTTCAGCATATCATAACCATGATAGTAGCGTATGGGACTACCAGGAATCACAACAAACCCGAGCCTCAGCTGTCACTTGTCCCCCACCAGAGTGAAGTGTTCAGCCCATCTGATCCACGGCAGTAGCCTAGCAGACTGACAGGAAACAGAACAAACCCGAGCCCCAGCTGTCTCTTGTCCCCCGCCAGAGTGAAATGCTGAAAGCATCTGAACCATGGCAGTAGCTTATGGGACTAACAGGAATCACAACAAACCCGAGCCCCAGTTGTCACTTGTCCCCCACCAGAGTGAAGTACTGAGCCCTTCTGAACCACGGCAGTAGCCTATGGGACTAACAGGAATCACAACAAACCGGAGCCCTAGCTGTCAGTTGTCCCTATGGGACTACCAGGAATAACAACAAACCCGAGCCACAGCTGTTACTTGTCCCCCGCGAGAATGAAGAGTTCAGCACATCTGAACCACGGCAGTAGCCTAGAGGACTACCAGGAGTCTAAACAAACCCGAGCCCTAGCTGTCAGTTGTCCCTATGGGACTACCAGGAATCACGACAAACCCGAGCAACAGCTGTCAGTTGTCCCTATGGGACTACCAGGAATCACAACAAACCCGAGCAACAGCTGTCAGTTGTCCCTATGGGACTACCAAGAGTCACAACAAGCCCGAATCCTAGGTGTCAGTTGTCCCTATGGGACTAACAGGACTCACAACAAACTCGAGGCCAAGCTGTCACTTCTCCGCGCCAGAGTGAAGTGCTCAAGGCATCTGAACCACGGCAGTAGCCTATGGGACTACCAGGAATCACAAAAAACCCGAGTCCCTGCTGTCAGTTGTCCCCCACCAGAGTGAAGTGTTCAGCATATCATAACCATGGCAGTAGCCTATGGGACTACCAGGAATCACAACAAACCCGAGCCCTAGCTGTCACTTGTTCCCCGCCAGATTGAAGTGCTCAAGGCATCTGAACCACGGCAGTAGCCTATGGGACTACCAGGAGTCACAACAAACTCGAGCCCTAGCTGTCAGTTGTCCCCCACTAGAGTGAAGTGCTCAGCATATCATAACCATGGCAGTAGCCTATGGGACTACCAGGAATCACAACAAACCCGAGCCCTAGCTGTCACTTGTTCCCCGCCAGATTGAAGTGCTCAGCATATCATAACCATGGCAGTAGCCTATGGGACTACCAGGAGTCACAACAAACCCGAACCCTAGCTGTCACTTGTCCCCCACCAGAGTGAAGTGCTCAGCATATCATAACCATGGCAGTAGCCTAGGGGACTACCAGGAGTCACAACAAACCCGAGCCCTAGCTGTCAGTTGTCCCCCACCAGAGTGAAGTGCTCAGCATATCATAACCATGGCAGTAGCCTATGGGACTACCAGGAATCACAACAAACACGAGCCCTAGCTATCACTTGTTCCCCGAGAGAGTGAAGTGCTCAGCATATCATAACCATGGCAGTAGCCTATGGCACTACCAGGAGTCACAACAAACCCGAACCCTAGCTGTCAGTTGTCCCCCACCAGAGTGAAGTGCTCAGCATATCATAACCATGGCAGTAGCCTATGGGACTAACAGGACTCACAACAAACTCGAGGCCAAGCTGTCACTTGTCCGCGCCAGAGTGAAGTGCTCAGCATATCATAACCATGGCAGTAGCCTATGGCACTACCAGGAGTCACAACAAACCCGAACCCTAGCTGTCAGTTGTCCCCCACCAGAGTGAAGTGCTCAGCATATCATAACCATGACAGTAGCCTATGGGACTACCAGGAGTCACAACAAACTCGAGCCCTAGCTGTCACTTGTTCCCCGCCAGAGTGAAGTGCTCAGCATATCATAACCATGGCAGTAGCCTATGGCACTACCAGGAATCACAACAAACCCGAACCCTAGCTGTCAATTGTCCCCCACCAGAGTGAAGTGCTCAGCATATCATAACCATGGCAGTAGCCTATGGGACTAACAGGACTCACAACAAACTCGAGGCCAAGCTGTCACTTGTCCACGCCAGATTGAAGTGCTCAGCATATCATAACCATGGCAGTAGCCTATGGCACTACCAGGAGTCACAACAAACCCGAACCCTAGCTGTCAGTTGTCCCCCACCAGAGTGAAGTGCTCAGCATATCATAACCATGACAGTAGCCTATGGGACTACCAGGAGTCACAACAAACTCGAGCCCTAGCTGTCACTTGTTCCCCGCCAGAGTGAAGTGCTCAGCATATCATAACCATGGCAGTAGCCTATGGCACTACCAGGAATCACAACAAACCCGAACCCTAGCTGTCAATTGTCCCCCACCAGAGTGAAGTGCTCAGCATATCATAACCATGGCAGTAGCCTATGGGACTAACAGGACTCACAACAAACTCGAGGCCAAGCTGTCACTTGTCCGCGCCAGAGTGAAGTGCTCAAGGCATCTGAACCACGGCAGTAGCCTATGGGACTACCAGGAATCACAAAAAACCCGAGTCCCTGCTGTCATTTGTCCCCGCCAGAGTTAAGTGCTCAGGGCATCTGAACCACGGCTGTAGCCTATGGGACTACCATGAATCACGAAAAACGAGAGCCACAGCTGTCACTTGTCCCCCGCCAGAGTGAAATTCTTAGAGCATCTGAAACACGGCAGCAGCCGAGCGGACTGAGAGGAATCACAACAAACCAGAGGCCCAGCTGGCACTTGTCCCCCATCAGAGTAAAGTGCTCAGCCCATCTGCAACACTGCAGTAGCCTATTGACCTACAGGAATCACAACAAACCCTAGCCCCAGCTGTCTGTTGTCCCCCACCAGAGTGAATTGCTCAGTGCATCTCAACCACGGCATTAGCTTATGGGACTACCAGGAATCACAACAAACCCGAGCCCCAGTTGCCACTTGTCCCCCGCCAGGGTGAAGTGCTTAGCCCATCTGAACCACGGCAGTAGCCTATGGGACTACCAGGAATCACAACAAACCCGAGCCCCAGCTGTCACTTGTCCCCCGCCAGAGTGAAATGCTGAACTCATCTGAACCATGATAGTAGCGTATGGGACTACCAGGGATCACAACAAACCCGAGCCTCAGCTGTCACTTGTCCCCCACCAGAGTGAAGTGCTCAGCGCATCTGAACCATGGCAGTAGCCTATGGGACTACCAGAAATCACAACAAACCCGAGCCCCAGTTGCCACTTG
Organism: Hymenopus coronatus; assembly: GCA_030762935.1. Classification (NCBI taxonomy): domain Eukaryota; kingdom Metazoa; phylum Arthropoda; class Insecta; order Mantodea; family Hymenopodidae; genus Hymenopus; species Hymenopus coronatus. The sequence continues at coordinate 3,314,971 of CM060882.1, read as the reverse complement.
TCCCCCGCCAGAGTGAAGTGCTGAGCCCATCTGAACCACGGCAGTAGCCTATGGGACTACCAGGAATCACAACAAACCCGAGCCCCAGCTGTCACTTGTCCCCCACCAGAGTGAAGTGCTCAGCGCATCTGAACCATGGCAGTAGCTTATGGGACTAACAGGAATCACAACAAACCCGAGCCCCAGCTGTCACTTGTCCCTTGCCAGACTGAAGTGCTCAGCGCATCTGAACCATGGCAGTAGCTTATGGGACTAACAGGAATCACAACAAACCCGAGCCCCAGTTGTCACTTGTCCCCCACCAGAGTGAAGTGCTGAGCCCTTTTGAACCACGGCAGTAGCCTATGGGACTAACAGGAATCACAACAAACCGGAGCCCTAGCTGTCAGTTGTCCCTACGGGACTACCAGGAATCACAACAAACCCGAGCCACAGCTGTTACTTGTCCCCCGCGAGAGTGTAGAGTTCAGCACATCTGAACCACGGCAGTAGCCTAGAGGACTACCAGGAGTCTAAACAAACCCGAGCCCTAGCTGTCAGTTGTCCCTATGGGACTACCAGGAATCACAACAAACCCGAGCAACAGCTGTCAGTTGTCCCTATGGGACTACCAGGAGTCACAACAAGCCCGAACCCTAGGTGTCAGTTGTCCCTATGGGACTAACAGGACTCACAACAAACCGGAGCCCTAGCTGTCAGTTGTCCCTATGGGACTACCAGGAATCACAACAAACCCGAGCCACAGCTGTTACTTGTCCCCCGCGAGAATGAAGAGTTCAGCACATCTGAACCACGGCAGTAGCCTAGAGGACTACCAGGAGTCTAAACAAACCCGAGCCCTAGCTGTCAGTTGTCCCTATGGGACTACCAGGAATCACGACAAACCCGAGCAACAGCTGTCAGTTGTCCCTATGGGACTACCAGGAATCACAACAAACCCGAGCAACAGCTGTCAGTTGTCCCTATGGGACTACCAAGAGTCACAACAAGCCCGAATCCTAGGTGTCAGTTGTCCCTATGGGACTAACAGGACTCACAACAAACTCGAGGCCAAGCTGTCACTTCTCCGCGCCAGAGTGAAGTGCTCAAGGCATCTGAACCACGGCAGTAGCCTATGGGACTACCAGGAATCACAAAAAACCCGAGTCCCTGCTGTCAGTTGTCCCCCACCAGAGTGAAGTGTTCAGCATATCATAACCATGGCAGTAGCCTATGGGACTACCAGGAATCACAACAAACCCGAGCCTCAGCTGTCACTTGTCCCCCACCAGAGTGAAGTGTTCAGCCCATCTGATCCACGGCAGTAGCCTAGCAGACTGACAGGAAACAGAACAAACCCGAGCCCCAGCTGTCTCTTGTCCCCCGCCAGAGTGAAATGCTGAAAGCATTTGAACCATGGCAGTAGCTTATGGGACTAACAGGAATCACAACAAACCCGAGCCCCAGTTGTCACTTGTCCCCCACCAGAGTGAAGTACTGAGCCCTTCTGAACCACGGCAGTAGCCTATGGGACTAACAGGAATCACAACAAACCGGAGCCCTAGCTGTCAGTTGTCCCTATGGGACTACCAGGAATCACAACAAACCCGAGCCACAGCTGTTACTTGTCCCCCGCGAGAGTGAAGAGTTCAGCACATCTGAACCACGGCAGTAGCCTAGAGGACTACCAGGTGTCTAAACAAACCCGAGCCCTAGCTGTCAGTTGTCCCTATGGGACTACCAGGAATCACGACAAACCCGAGCAACAGCTGTCAGTTGTCCCTATGGGACTACCAGGAATCACAACAAACCCGAGCAACACCTGTCAGTTGTCCCTATGGGACTACCAAGAGTCACAACAAGCCCGAATCCTAGGTGTCAGTTGTCCCTATGGGACTAACAGGACTCACAACAAACTCGAGGCCAAGCTGTCACTTCTCCGCGCCAGAGTGAAGTGCTCAAGGCATCTGAACCACGGCAGTAGCCTATGGGACTACCAGGAATCACAAAAAACCCGAGTCCCTGCTGTCAGTTGTCCCCCACCAGAGTGAAGTGTTCAGCATATCATAACCATGGCAGTAGCCTATGGGACTACCAGGAATCACAACAAACCCGAGCCCTAGCTGTCACTTGTTCCCCGCCAGATTGAAGTGCTCAAGGCATCTGAACCACGGCAGTAGCCTATGGGACTACCAGGAGTCACAACAAACTCGAGCCCTAGCTGTCAGTTGTCCCCCACTAGAGTGAAGTGCTCAGCATATCATAACCATGGCAGTAGCCTATGGGACTACCAGGAATCACAACAAACCCGAGCCCTAGCTGTCACTTGTTCCCCGCCAGATTGAAGTGCTCAGCATATCATAACCATGGCAGTAGCCTATGGGACTACCAGGAGTCACAACAAACCCGAACCCTAGCTGTCACTTGTCCCCCACCAGAGTGAAGTGCTCAGCATATCATAACCATGGCAGTAGCCTAGGGGACTACCAGGAGTCACAACAAACCCGAGCCCTAGCTGTCAGTTGTCCCCCACCAGAGTGAAGTGCTCAGCATATCATAACCATGGCAGTAGCCTATGGGACTACCAGGAATCACAACAAACACGAGCCCTAGCTATCACTTGTTCCCCGCCAGAGTGAAGTGCTCAGCATATCATAACCATGGCAGTAGCCTATGGCACTACCAGGAGTCACAACAAACCCGAACCCTAGCTGTCAGTTGTCCCCCACCAGAGTGAAGTGCTCAGCATATCATAACCATGGCAGTAGCCTATGGGACTAACAGGACTCACAACAAACTCGAGGCCAAGCTGTCACTTGTCCGCGCCAGAGTGAAGTGCTCAGCATATCATAACCATGGCAGTAGCCTATGGCACTACCAGGAGTCACAACAAACCCGAACCCTAGCTGTCAGTTGTCCCCCACCAGAGTGAAGTGCTCAGCATATCATAACCATGACAGTAGCCTATGGGACTACCAGGAGTCACAACAAACTCGAGCCCTAGCTGTCACTTGTTCCCCGCCAGAGTGAAGTGCTCAGCATATCATAACCATGGCAGTAGCCTATGGCACTACCAGGAATCACAACAAACCCGAACCCTAGCTGTCAATTGTCCCCCACCAGAGTGAAGTGCTCAGCATATCATAACCATGGCAGTAGCCTATGGGACTAACAGGACTCACAACAAACTCGAGGCCAAGCTGTCACTTGTCCACGCCAGATTGAAGTGCTCAGCATATCATAACCATGGCAGTAGCCTATGGCACTACCAGGAGTCACAACAAACCCGAACCCTAGCTGTCAGTTGTCCCCCACCAGAGTGAAGTGTTCAGCATATCATAACCATGACAGTAGCCTATGGGACTACCAGGAGTCACAACAAACTCGAGCCCTAGCTGTCACTTGTTCCCCGCCAGAGTGAAGTGCTCAGCATATCATAACCATGGCAGTAGCCTATGGCACTACCAGGAATCACAACAAACCCGAACCCTAGCTGTCAATTGTCCCCCACCAGAATGAAGTGCTCAGCATATCATAACCATGGCAGTAGCCTATGGGACTAACAGGACTCACAACAAACTCGAGGCCAAGCTGTCACTTGTCCGCGCCAGAGTGAAGTGCTCAAGGCATCTGAACCACGGCAGTAGCCTATGGGACTACCAGGAATCACAAAAAACCCGAGTCCCTGCTGTCATTTGTCCCCGCCAGAGTTAAGTGCTCAGGGCATCTGAACCACGGCTGTAGCCTATGGGACTACCATGAATCACGAAAAACGAGAGCCACAGCTGTCACTTGTCCCCCGCCAGAGTGAAATTCTTAGAGCATCTGAAACACGGCAGCAGCCGAGCGGACTGAGAGGAATCACAACAAACCAGAGGCCCAGCTGGCACTTGTCCCCCATCAGAGTAAAGTGCTCAGCCCATCTGCAACACTGCAGTAGCCTATTGACCTACAGGAATCACAACAAACCCTAGCCCCAGCTGTCTGTTGTCCCCCACCAGAGTGAATTGCTCAGTGCATCTCAACCACGGCATTAGCTTATGGGACTACCAGGAATCACAACAAACCCGAGCCCCAGTTGCCACTTGTCCCCCGCCAGGGTGAAGTGCTTAGCCCATCTGAACCACGGCAGTAGCCTATGGGACTACCAGGAATCACAACAAACCCGAGCCCCAGCTGTCACTTGTCCCCCGCCAGAGTGAAATGCTGAACTCATCTGAACCATGATAGTAGCGTATGGGACTACCAGGGATCACAACAAACCCGAGCCTCAGCTGTCACTTGTCCCCCACCAGAGTGAAGTGCTCAGCGCATCTGAACCATGGCAGTAGCCTATGGGACTACCAGAAATCACAACAAACCCGAGCCCCAGTTGCCACTTGTCCCCCGCCAGAGTGAAGTGCTGAGCCCATCTGAACCACGGCAGTAGCCTATGGGACTACCAGGAATCACAACAAACCCGAGCCCCAGCTGTCACTTGTCCCCCACCAGAGTGAAGTGCTCAGCGCATCTGAACCATGGCAGTAGCTTATGGGACTAACAGGAATCACAACAAACCCGAGCCCCAGCTGTCACTTGTCCCTTGCCAGACTGAAGTGCTCAGCGCATCTGAACCATGGCAGTAGCTTATGGGACTAACAGGAATCACAACAAACCCGAGCCCCAGTTGTCACTTGTCCCCCACCAGAGTGAAGTGCTGAGCCCTTTTGAACCACGGCAGTAGCCTATGGGACTAACAGGAATCACAACAAACCGGAGCCCTAGCTGTCAGTTGTCCCTACGGGACTACCAGGAATCACAACAAACCCGAGCCACAGCTGTTACTTGTCCCCCGCGAGAGTGTAGAGTTCAGCACATCTGAACCACGGCAGTAGCCTAGAGGACTACCAGGAGTCTAAACAAACCCGAGCCCTAGCTGTCAGTTGTCCCTATGGGACTACCAGGAATCACAACAAACCCGAGCAACAGCTGTCAGTTGTCCCTATGGGACTACCAGGAGTCACAACAAGCCCGAACCCTAGGTGTCAGTTGTCCCTATGGGACTAACAGGACTCACAACAAACCGGAGCCCTAGCTGTCAGTTGTCCCTATGGGACTACCAGGAATCACAACAAACCCGAGCCACAGCTGTTACTTGTCCCCCGCGAGAATGAAGAGTTCAGCACATCTGAACCACGGCAGTAGCCTAGAGGACTACCAGGAGTCTAAACAAACCCGAGCCCTAGCTGTCAGTTGTCCCTATGGGACTACCAGGAATCACGACAAACCCGAGCAACAGCTGTCAGTTGTCCCTATGGGACTACCAGGAATCACAACAAACCCGAGCAACAGCTGTCAGTTGTCCCTATGGGACTACCAAGAGTCACAACAAGCCCGAATCCTAGGTGTCAGTTGTCCCTATGGGACTAACAGGACTCACAACAAACTCGAGGCCAAGCTGTCACTTCTCCGCGCCAGAGTGAAGTGCTCAAGGCATCTGAACCACGGCAGTAGCCTATGGGACTACCAGGAATCACAAAAAACCCGAGTCCCTGCTGTCAGTTGTCCCCCACCAGAGTGAAGTGTTCAGCATATCATAACCATGGCAGTAGCCTATGGGACTACCAGGAATCACAACAAACCCGAGCCTCAGCTGTCACTTGTCCCCCACCAGAGTGAAGTGTTCAGCCCATCTGATCCACGGCAGTAGCCTAGCAGACTGACAGGAAACAGAACAAACCCGAGCCCCAGCTGTCTCTTGTCCCCCGCCAGAGTGAAATGCTGAAAGCATTTGAACCATGGCAGTAGCTTATGGGACTAACAGGAATCACAACAAACCCGAGCCCCAGTTGTCACTTGTCCCCCACCAGAGTGAAGTACTGAGCCCTTCTGAACCACGGCAGTAGCCTATGGGACTAACAGGAATCACAACAAACCGGAGCCCTAGCTGTCAGTTGTCCCTATGGGACTACCAGGAATCACAACAAACCCGAGCCACAGCTGTTACTTGTCCCCCGCGAGAGTGAAGAGTTCAGCACATCTGAACCACGGCAGTAGCCTAGAGGACTACCAGGTGTCTAAACAAACCCGAGCCCTAGCTGTCAGTTGTCCCTATGGGACTACCAGGAATCACGACAAACCCGAGCAACAGCTGTCAGTTGTCCCTATGGGACTACCAGGAATCACAACAAACCCGAGCAACACCTGTCAGTTGTCCCTATGGGACTACCAAGAGTCACAACAAGCCCGAATCCTAGGTGTCAGTTGTCCCTATGGGACTAACAGGACTCACAACAAACTCGAGGCCAAGCTGTCACTTCTCCGCGCCAGAGTGAAGTGCTCAAGGCATCTGAACCACGGCAGTAGCCTATGGGACTACCAGGAATCACAAAAAACCCGAGTCCCTGCTGTCAGTTGTCCCCCACCAGAGTGAAGTGTTCAGCATATCATAACCATGGCAGTAGCCTATGGGACTACCAGGAATCACAACAAACCCGAGCCCTAGCTGTCACTTGTTCCCCGCCAGATTGAAGTGCTCAAGGCATCTGAACCACGGCAGTAGCCTATGGGACTACCAGGAGTCACAACAAACTCGAGCCCTAGCTGTCAGTTGTCCCCCACTAGAGTGAAGTGCTCAGCATATCATAACCATGGCAGTAGCCTATGGGACTACCAGGAATCACAACAAACCCGAGCCCTAGCTGTCACTTGTTCCCCGCCAGATTGAAGTGCTCAGCATATCATAACCATGGCAGTAGCCTATGGGACTACCAGGAGTCACAACAAACCCGAACCCTAGCTGTCACTTGTCCCCCACCAGAGTGAAGTGCTCAGCATATCATAACCATGGCAGTAGCCTAGGGGACTACCAGGAGTCACAACAAACCCGAGCCCTAGCTGTCAGTTGTCCCCCACCAGAGTGAAGTGCTCAGCATATCATAACCATGGCAGTAGCCTATGGGACTACCAGGAATCACAACAAACACGAGCCCTAGCTATCACTTGTTCCCCGCCAGAGTGAAGTGCTCAGCATATCATAACCATGGCAGTAGCCTATGGCACTACCAGGAGTCACAACAAACCCGAACCCTAGCTGTCAGTTGTCCCCCACCAGAGTGAAGTGCTCAGCATATCATAACCATGGCAGTAGCCTATGGGACTAACAGGACTCACAACAAACTCGAGGCCAAGCTGTCACTTGTCCGCGCCAGAGTGAAGTGCTCAGCATATCATAACCATGGCAGTAGCCTATGGCACTACCAGGAGTCACAACAAACCCGAACCCTAGCTGTCAGTTGTCCCCCACCAGAGTGAAGTGCTCAGCATATCATAACCATGACAGTAGCCTATGGGACTACCAGGAGTCACAACAAACTCGAGCCCTAGCTGTCACTTGTTCCCCGCCAGAGTGAAGTGCTCAGCATATCATAACCATGGCAGTAGCCTATGGCACTACCAGGAATCACAACAAACCCGAACCCTAGCTGTCAATTGTCCCCCACCAGAGTGAAGTGCTCAGCATATCATAACCATGGCAGTAGCCTATGGGACTAACAGGACTCACAACAAACTCGAGGCCAAGCTGTCACTTGTCCACGCCAGATTGAAGTGCTCAGCATATCATAACCATGGCAGTAGCCTATGGCACTACCAGGAGTCACAACAAACCCGAACCCTAGCTGTCAGTTGTCCCCCACCAGAGTGAAGTGTTCAGCATATCATAACCATGACAGTAGCCTATGGGACTACCAGGAGTCACAACAAACTCGAGCCCTAGCTGTCACTTGTTCCCCGCCAGAGTGAAGTGCTCAGCATATCATAACCATGGCAGTAGCCTATGGCACTACCAGGAATCACAACAAACCCGAACCCTAGCTGTCAATTGTCCCCCACCAGAATGAAGTGCTCAGCATATCATAACCATGGCAGTAGCCTATGGGACTAACAGGACTCACAACAAACTCGAGGCCAAGCTGTCACTTGTCCGCGCCAGAGTGAAGTGCTCAAGGCATCTGAACCACGGCAGTAGCCTATGGGACTACCAGGAATCACAAAAAACCCGAGTCCCTGCTGTCATTTGTCCCCGCCAGAGTTAAGTGCTCAGGGCATCTGAACCACGGCTGTAGCCTATGGGACTACCATGAATCACGAAAAACGAGAGCCACAGCTGTCACTTGTCCCCCGCCAGAGTGAAATTCTTAGAGCATCTGAAACACGGCAGCAGCCGAGCGGACTGAGAGGAATCACAACAAACCAGAGGCCCAGCTGGCACTTGTCCCCCATCAGAGTAAAGTGCTCAGCCCATCTGCAACACTGCAGTAGCCTATTGACCTACAGGAATCACAACAAACCCTAGCCCCAGCTGTCTGTTGTCCCCCACCAGAGTGAATTGCTCAGTGCATCTCAACCACGGCATTAGCTTATGGGACTACCAGGAATCACAACAAACCCGAGCCCCAGTTGCCACTTGTCCCCCGCCAGGGTGAAGTGCTTAGCCCATCTGAACCACGGCAGTAGCCTATGGGACTACCAGGAATCACAACAAACCCGAGCCCCAGCTGTCACTTGTCCCCCGCCAGAGTGAAATGCTGAACTCATCTGAACCATGATAGTAGCGTATGGGACTACCAGGGATCACAACAAACCCGAGCCTCAGCTGTCACTTGTCCCCCACCAGAGTGAAGTGCTCAGCGCATCTGAACCATGGCAGTAGCCTATGGGACTACCAGAAATCACAACAAACCCGAGCCCCAGTTGCCACTTGTCCCCCGCCAGAGTGAAGTGCTGAGCCCATCTGAACCACGGCAGTAGCCTATGGGACTACCAGGAATCACAACAAACCCGAGCCCCAGCTGTCACTTGTCCCCCACCAGAGTGAAGTGCTCAGCGCATCTGAACCATGGCAGTAGCTTATGGGACTAACAGGAATCACAACAAACCCGAGCCCCAGCTGTCACTTGTCCCTTGCCAGACTGAAGTGCTCAGCGCATCTGAACCATGGCAGTAGCTTATGGGACTAACAGGAATCACAACAAACCCGAGCCCCAGTTGTCACTTGTCCCCCACCAGAGTGAAGTGCTGAGCCCTTTTGAACCACGGCAGTAGCCTATGGGACTAACAGGAATCACAACAAACCGGAGCCCTAGCTGTCAGTTGTCCCTACGGGACTACCAGGAATCACAACAAACCCGAGCCACAGCTGTTACTTGTCCCCCGCGAGAGTGTAGAGTTCAGCACATCTGAACCACGGCAGTAGCCTAGAGGACTACCAGGAGTCTAAACAAACCCGAGCCCTAGCTGTCAGTTGTCCCTATGGGACTACCAGGAATCACAACAAACCCGAGCAACAGCTGTCAGTTGTCCCTATGGGACTACCAGGAGTCACAACAAGCCCGAACCCTAGGTGTCAGTTGTCCCTATGGGACTAACAGGACTCACAACAAACCGGAGCCCTAGCTGTCAGTTGTCCCTATGGGACTACCAAGAATCACAACAAACCCGAGCCACAGCTGTTACTTGTCCCCCGCGAGAATGAAGAGTTCAGCACATCTGAACCACGGCAGTAGCCTAGAGGACTACCAGGAGTCTAAACAAACCCGAGCCCTAGCTGTCAGTTGTCCCTATGGGACTACCAGGAATCACGACAAACCCGAGCAACAGCTGTCAGTTGTCCCTATGGGACTACCAGGAATCACAACAAACCCGAGCAACAGCTGTCAGTTGTCCCTATGGGACTACCAAGAGTCACAACAAGCCCGAATCCTAGGTGTCAGTTGTCCCTATGGGACTAACAGGACTCACAACAAACTCGAGGCCAAGCTGTCACTTCTCCGCGCCAGAGTGAAGTGCTCAAGGCATCTGAACCACGGCAGTAGCCTATGGGACTACCAGGAATCACAAAAAACCCGAGTCCCTGCTGTCAGTTGTCCCCCACCAGAGTGAAGTGTTCAGCATATCATAACCATGGCAGTAGCCTATGGGACTACCAGGAATCACAACAAACCCGAGCCTCAGCTGTCACTTGTCCCCCACCAGAGTGAAGTGTTCAGCCCATCTGATCCACGGCAGTAGCCTAGCAGACTGACAGGAAACAGAACAAACCCGAGCCCCAGCTGTCTCTTGTCCCCCGCCAGAGTGAAATGCTGAAAGCATTTGAACCATGGCAGTAGCTTATGGGACTAACAGGAATCACAACAAACCCGAGCCCCAGTTGTCACTTGTCCCCCACCAGAGTGAAGTACTGAGCCCTTCTGAACCACGGCAGTAGCCTATGGGACTAACAGGAATCACAACAAACCGGAACCCTAGCTGTCAGTTGTCCCTATGGGACTACCAGGAATCACAACAAACCCGAGCCACAGCTGTTACTTGTCCCCCGCGAGAGTGAAGAGTTCAGCACATCTGAACCACGGCAGTAGCCTAGAGGACTACCAGGAGTCTAAACAAACCCGAGCCCTAGCTGTCAGTTGTCCCTATGGGACTACCAGGAATCACGACAAACCCGAGCAACAGCTGTCAGTTGTCCCTATGGGACTACCAGGAATCACAACAAACCCGAGCAACACCTGTCAGTTGTCCCTATGGGACTACCAAGAGTCACAACAAGCCCGAATCCTAGGTGTCAGTTGTCCCTATGGGACTAACAGGACTCACAACAAACTCGAGGCCAAGCTGTCACTTCTCCGCGCCAGAGTGAAGTGCTCAAGGCATCTGAACCACGGCAGTAGCCTATGGGACTACCAGGAATCACAAAAAACCCGAGTCCCTGCTGTCAGTTGTCCCCCACCAGAGTGAAGTGTTCAGCATATCATAACCATGGCAGTAGCCTATGGGACTACCAGGAATCACAACAAACCCGAGCCCTAGCTGTCACTTGTTCCCCGCCAGATTGAAGTGCTCAAGGCATCTGAACCACGGCAGTAGCCTATGGGACTACCAGGAGTCACAACAAACTCGAGCCCTAGCTGTCAGTTGTCCCCCACTAGAGTGAAGTGCTCAGCATATCATAACCATGGCAGTAGCCTATGGGACTACCAGGAATCACAACAAACCCGAGCCCTAGCTGTCACTTGTTCCCCGCCAGATTGAAGTGCTCAGCATATCATAACCATGGCAGTAGCCTATGGGACTACCAGGAGTCACAACAAACCCGAACCCTAGCTGTCACTTGTCCCCCACCAGAGTGAAGTGCTCAGCATATCATAACCATGGCAGTAGCCTAGGGGACTACCAGGAGTCACAACAAACCCGAGCCCTAGCTGTCAGTTGTCCCCCACCAGAGTGAAGTGCTCAGCATATCATAACCATGGCAGTAGCCTATGGGACTACCAGGAATCACAACAAACACGAGCCCTAGCTATCACTTGTTCCCCGCCAGAGTGAAGTGCTCAGCATATCATAACCATGGCAGTAGCCTATGGCACTACCAGGAGTCACAACAAACCCGAACCCTAGCTGTCAGTTGTCCCCCACCAGAGTGAAGTGCTCAGCATATCATAACCATGGCAGTAGCCTATGGGACTAACAGGACTCACAACAAACTCGAGGCCAAGCTGTCACTTGTCCGCGCCAGAGTGAAGTGCTCAGCATATCATAACCATGGCAGTAGCCTATGGCACTACCAGGAGTCACAACAAACCCGAACCCTAGCTGTCAGTTGTCCCCCACCAGAGTGAAGTGCTCAGCATATCATAACCATGACAGTAGCCTATGGGACTACCAGGAGTCACAACAAACTCGAGCCCTAGCTGTCACTTGTTCCCCGCCAGAGTGAAGTGCTCAGCATATCATAACCATGGCAGTAGCCTATGGCACTACCAGGAATCACAACAAACCCGAACCCTAGCTGTCAATTGTCCCCCACCAGAGTGAAGTGCTCAGCATATCATAACCATGGCAGTAGCCTATGGGACTAACAGGACTCACAACAAACTCGAGGCCAAGCTGTCACTTGTCCACGCCAGATTGAAGTGCTCAGCATATCATAACCATGGCAGTAGCCTATGGCACTACCAGGAGTCACAACAAACCCGAACCCTAGCTGTCAGTTGTCCCCCACCAGAGTGAAGTGCTCAGCATATCATAACCATGACAGTAGCCTATGGGACTACCAGGAGTCACAACAAACTCGAGCCCTAGCTGTCACTTGTTCCCCGCCAGAGTGAAGTGCTCAGCATATCATAACCATGGCAGTAGCCTATGGCACTACCAGGAATCACAACAAACCCGAACCCTAGCTGTCAATTGTCCCCCACCAGAGTGAAGTGCTCAGCATATCATAACCATGGCAGTAGCCTATGGGACTAACAGGACTCACAACAAACTCGAGGCCAAGCTGTCACTTGTCCGCGCCAGAGTGAAGTGCTCAAGGCATCTGAACCACGGCAGTAGCCTATGGGACTACCAGGAATCACAAAAAACCCGAGTCCCTGCTGTCATTTGTCCCCGCCAGAGTTAAGTGCTCAGGGCATCTGAACCACGGCTGTAGCCTATGGGACTACCATGAATCACGAAAAACGAGAGCCACAGCTGTCACTTGTCCCCCGCCAGAGTGAAATTCTTAGAGCATCTGAAACACGGCAGCAGCCGAGCGGACTGAGAGGAATCACAACAAACCAGAGGCCCAGCTGGCACTTGTCCCCCATCAGAGTAAAGTGCTCAGCCCATCTGCAACACTGCAGTAGCCTATTGACCTACAGGAATCACAACAAACCCTAGCCCCAGCTGTCTGTTGTCCCCCACCAGAGTGAATTGCTCAGTGCATCTCAACCACGGCATTAGCTTATGGGACTACCAGGAATCACAACAAACCCGAGCCCCAGTTGCCACTTGTCCCCCGCCAGGGTGAAGTGCTTAGCCCATCTGAACCACGGCAGTAGCCTATGGGACTACCAGGAATCACAACAAACCCGAGCCCCAGCTGTCACTTGTCCCCCGCCAGAGTGAAATGCTGAACTCATCTGAACCATGATAGTAGCGTATGGGACTACCAGGGATCACAACAAACCCGAGCCTCAGCTGTCACTTGTCCCCCACCAGAGTGAAGTGCTCAGCGCATCTGAACCATGGCAGTAGCCTATGGGACTACCAGAAATCACAACAAACCCGAGCCCCAGTTGCCACTTGTCCCCCGCCAGAGTGAAGTGCTGAGCCCATCTGAACCACGGCAGTAGCCTATGGGACTACCAGGAATCACAACAAACCCGAGCCCCAGCTGTCACTTGTCCCCCACCAGAGTGAAGTGCTCAGCGCATCTGAACCATGGCAGTAGCTTATGGGACTAACAGGAATCACAACAAACCCGAGCCCCAGCTGTCACTTGTCCCTTGCCAGACTGAAGTGCTCAGCGCATCTGAACCATGGCAGTAGCTTATGGGACTAACAGGAATCACAACAAACCCGAGCCCCAGTTGTCACTTGTCCCCCACCAGAGTGAAGTGCTGAGCCCTTTTGAACCACGGCAGTAGCCTATGGGACTAACAGGAATCACAACAAACCGGAGCCCTAGCTGTCAGTTGTCCCTACGGGACTACCAGGAATCACAACAAACCCGAGCCACAGCTGTTACTTGTCCCCCGCGAGAGTGTAGAGTTCAGCACATCTGAACCACGGCAGTAGCCTAGAGGACTACCAGGAGTCTAAACAAACCCGAGCCCTAGCTGTCAGTTGTCCCTATGGGAGTACCAGGAATCACAACAAACCCGAGCAACAGCTGTCAGTTGTCCCTATGGGACTACCAGGAGTCACAACAAGCCCGAACCCTAGGTGTCAGTTGTCCCTATGGGACTAACAGGACTCACAACAAACTCGAGGCCAAGCTGTCACTTGTCCGCGCCAGAGTGAAGTGCTCAAGGCATCCGAACCACGGCAGTAGCCTATGGGACTACCAGGAGTCACAACAAACCCGAGCCCTAGCTGTCAGTTGTCCCCCACCAGAGTGAAGTGTTCAGCATATCATAACCATGATAGTAGCGTATGGGACTACCAGGAATCACAACAAACCCGAGCCTCAGCTGTCACTTGTCCCCCACCAGAGTGAAGTGTTCAGCCCATCTGATCCACGGCAGTAGCCTAGCAGACTGACAGGAAACAGAACAAACCCGAGCCCCAGCTGTCTCTTGTCCCCCGCCAGAGTGAAATGCTGAAAGCATCTGAACCATGGCAGTAGCTTATGGGACTAACAGGAATCACAACAAACCCGAGCCCCAGTTTTCACTTGTCCCCCACCAGAGTGAAGTACTGAGCCCTTCTGAACCACGGCAGTAGCCTATGGGACTAACAGGAATCACAACAAACCGGAGCCCTAGCTGTCAGTTGTCCCTATGGGACTACCAGGAATCACAACAAACCCGAGCCACAGCTGTTACTTGTCCCCCGGGAGAGTGAAGAGTTCAGCACATCTGAACCACGGCAGTAGCCTAGAGGACTACCAGGAGTCTAAACAAACCCGAGCCCTAGCTGTCAGTTGTCCCTATGGGACTACCAGGAATCACGACAAACCCGAGCAACAGCTGTCAGTTGTCCCTATGGGACTACCAGGAATCACAACAAACCCGAGCAACAGCTGTCAGTTGTCCCTATGGGACTACCAAGAGTCACAACAAGCCCGAATCCTAGGTGTCAGTTGTCCCTATGGGACTAACAGGACTCACAACAAACTCGAGGCCAAGCTGTCACTTCTCCGCGCCAGAGTGAAGTGCTCAAGGCATCTGAACCACGGCAGTAGCCTATGGGACTACCAGGAATCACAAAAAACCCGAGTCCCTGCTGTCAGTTGTCCCCCACCAGAGTGAAGTGTTCAGCATATCATAACCATGGCAGTAGCCTATGGGACTACCAGGAATCACAACAAACCCGAGCCTCAGCTGTCACTTGTCCCCCACCAGAGTGAAGTGTTCAGCCCATCTGATCCACGGCAGTAGCCTAGCAGACTGACAGGAAACAGAACAAACCCGAGCCCCAGCTGTCTCTTGTCCCCCGCCAGAGTGAAATGCTGAAAGCATTTGAACCATGGCAGTAGCTTATGGGACTAACAGGAATCACAACAAACCCGAGCCCCAGTTGTCACTTGTCCCCCACCAGAGTGAAGTACTGAGCCCTTCTGAACCACGGCAGTAGCCTATGGGACTAACAGGAATCACAACAAACCGGAGCCCTAGCTGTCAGTTGTCCCTATGGGACTACCAGGAATCACAACAAACCCGAGCCACAGCTGTTACTTGTCCCCCGCGAGAGTGAAGAGTTCAGCACATCTGAACCACGGCAGTAGCCTAGAGGACTACCAGGAGTCTAAACAAACCCGAGCCCTAGCTGTCAGTTGTCCCTATGGGACTACCAGGAATCACGACAAACCCGAGCAACAGCTGTCAGTTGTCCCTATGGGACTACCAGGAATCACAACAAACCCGAGCAACACCTGTCAGTTGTCCCTATGGGACTACCAAGAGTCACAACAAGCCCGAATCCTAGGTGTCAGTTGTCCCTATGGGACTAACAGGACTCACAACAAACTCGAGGCCAAGCTGTCACTTCTCCGCGCCAGAGTGAAGTGCTCAAGGCATCTGAACCACGGCAGTAGCCTATGGGACTACCAGGAATCACAAAAAACCCGAGTCCCTGCTGTCAGTTGTCCCCCACCAGAGTGAAGTGTTCAGCATATCATAACCATGGCAGTAGCCTATGGGACTACCAGGAATCACAACAAACCCGAGCCCTAGCTGTCACTTGTTCCCCGCCAGATTGAAGTGCTCAAGGCATCTGAACCACGGCAGTAGCCTATGGGACTACCAGGAGTCACAACAAACTCGAGCCCTAGCTGTCAGTTGTCCCCCACTAGAGTGAAGTGCTCAGCATATCATAACCATGGCAGTAGCCTATGGGACTACCAGGAATCACAACAAACCCGAGCCCTAGCTGTCACTTGTTCCCCGCCAGATTGAAGTGCTCAGCATATCATAACCATGGCAGTAGCCTATGGGACTACCAGGAGTCACAACAAACCCGAACCCTAGCTGTCACTTGTCCCCCACCAGAGTGAAGTGCTCAGCATATCATAACCATGGCAGTAGCCTAGGGGACTACCAGGAGTCACAACAAACCCGAGCCCTAGCTGTCAGTTGTCCCCCACCAGAGTGAAGTGCTCAGCATATCATAACCATGGCAGTAGCCTATGGGACTAACAGGACTCACAACAAACTCGAGGCCAAGCTGTCACTTGTCCGCGCCAGAGTGAAGTGCTCAGCATATCATAACCATGGCAGTAGCCTATGGCACTACCAGGAGTCACAACAAACCCGAACCCTAGCTGTCAGTTGTCCCCCACCAGAGTGAAGTGCTCAGCATATCATAACCATGACAGTAGCCTATGGGACTACCAGGAGTCACAACAAACTCGAGCCCTAGCTGTCACTTGTTCCCCGCCAGAGTGAAGTGCTCAGCATATCATAACCATGGCAGTAGCCTATGGCACTACCAGGAATCACAACAAACCCGAACCCTAGCTGTCAATTGTCCCCCACCAGAGTGAAGTGCTCAGCATATCATAACCATGGCAGTAGCCTATGGGACTAACAGGACTCACAACAAACTCGAGGCCAAGCTGTCACTTGTCCACGCCAGATTGAAGTGCTCAGCATATCATAACCATGGCAGTAGCCTATGGCACTACCAGGAGTCACAACAAACCCGAACCCTAGCTGTCAGTTGTCCCCCACCAGAGTGAAGTGCTCAGCATATCATAACCATGACAGTAGCCTATGGGACTACCAGGAGTCACAACAAACTCGAGCCCTAGCTGTCACTTGTTCCCCGCCAGAGTGAAGTGCTCAGCATATCATAACCATGGCAGTAGCCTATGGCACTACCAGGAATCACAACAAACCCGAACCCTAGCTGTCAATTGTCCCCCACCAGAGTGAAGTGCTCAGCATATCATAACCATGGCAGTAGCCTATGGGACTAACAGGACTCACAACAAACTCGAGGCCAAGCTGTCACTTGTCCGCGCCAGAGTGAAGTGCTCAAGGCATCTGAACCACGGCAGTAGCCTATGGGACTACCAGGAATCACAAAAAACCCGAGTCCCTGCTGTCATTTGTCCCCGCCAGAGTTAAGTGCTCAGGGCATCTGAACCACGGCTGTAGCCTATGGGACTACCATGAATCACGAAAAACGAGAGCCACAGCTGTCACTTGTCCCCCGCCAGAGTGAAATTCTTAGAGCATCTGAAACACGGCAGCAGCCGAGCGGACTGAGAGGAATCACAACAAACCAGAGGCCCAGCTGGCACTTGTCCCCCATCAGAGTAAAGTGCTCAGCCCATCTGCAACACTGCAGTAGCCTATTGACCTACAGGAATCACAACAAACCCTAGCCCCAGCTGTCTGTTGTCCCCCACCAGAGTGAATTGCTCAGTGCATCTCAACCACGGCATTAGCTTATGGGACTACCAGGAATCACAACAAACCCGAGCCCCAGTTGCCACTTGTCCCCCGCCAGGGTGAAGTGCTTAGCCCATCTGAACCACGGCAGTAGCCTATGGGACTACCAGGAATCACAACAAACCCGAGCCCCAGCTGTCACTTGTCCCCCGCCAGAGTGAAATGCTGAACTCATCTGAACCATGATAGTAGCGTATGGGACTACCAGGGATCACAACAAACCCGAGCCTCAGCTGTCACTTGTCCCCCACCAGAGTGAAGTGCTCAGCGCATCTGAACCATGGCAGTAGCCTATGGGACTACCAGAAATCACAACAAACCCGAGCCCCAGTTGCCACTTGTCCCCCGCCAGAGTGAAGTGCTGAGCCCATCTGAACCACGGCAGTAGCCTATGGGACTACCAGGAATCACAACAAACCCGAGCCCCAGCTGTCACTTGTCCCCCGCCAGAGTGAAATGCTGAACCCATCTGAACCATGATAGTAGCGTATGGGACTACCAGGAATCACAACAAACCCGAGCCTCAGCTGTTACTTGTCCCCCGCGAGAGTGAAGAGTTCAGCACATCTGAACCACGGCAGTAGCCTAGAGGACTACCAGGAGTCTAAACAAACCCGAGCCCTAGCTGTCAGTTGTCCCTATGGGACTACCAGGAATCACAACAAACCCGAGCAACAGCTGTCAGTTGTCCCTATGGGACTACCAGGAGTCACAACAAGCCCGAACCCTAGGTGTCAGTTGTCCCTATGGGACTAACAGGACTCACAACAAACTCGAGGCCAAGCTGTCACTTGTCCGCGCCAGAGTGAAGTGCTCAAGGCATCCGAACCACGGCAGTAGCCTATGGGACTACCAGGAGTCACAACAAACCCGAGCCCTAGCTGTCAGTTGTCCCCCACCAGAGTGAAGTGTTCAGCATATCATAACCATGGCAGTAGCGTATGGGACTACCAGGAATCACAACAAACCCGAGCCTCAGCTGTCACTTGTCCCCCACCAGAGTGAAGTGTTCAGCCCATCTGATCCACGGCAGTAGCCTAGCAGACTGACAGGAAACAGAACAAACCCGAGCCCCAGCTGTCTCTCGTCCCCCGCCAGAGTGAAGTGCTCAGGCCATCTGAACGATGGCATTAGCCTAGCAGACTGACAGGAAACAGAACAAACCCGAGCCCCAGCTGTCTCTCGTCCCCCGCCAGAGTGAAGTTTTCCGGGCATCTGAACCACGGCAGTAGCCTAGCAGACTAACAGGAATCACAACAAACCCGAACCTCAGCTGTCACTTGTCCCCCGCCAGAGTGAAGTGTTCAGCCCATCTGATCCACGGCAGTAGCCTAGCAGACTGACAGGAAACAGAACAAACCCGAGCCCCAGCTGTCTCTCGTCCCCCGCCAGAGTGAAGTGCTCAGGGCATCTGAACCACGGCAGTAACCTATGGGACTAACAGGTATCACAACAAACCCGAACCTCAGCTGTCACTTGTCCCTTACCAGAATGAAGTGTTCAGCCCATCTGATCCACGGCAGTAGCCTAGCAGACTGATAGGAAACAGAACAAACCCGAGCCCCAGCTGTCTCTCGTCCCCCGCCAGAGTGAAGTGCTCAGGGCATCTGAACCACGGCAGTAACCTATGGGACTAACAGGAATCAGAACAAACCCGAACCCCGCTGTCACTTGTCTCCCGCAAGAGTTAAGTGATTAGCCCATCTGAACCATGGCAGTAGCCTAGAGGACTACCAGGAATAACATCAAACCCGAGCCCCATTTGTCACTTGTTCCCCGCCATTGAGTGAGGCAGGTGCTCAGCCCATCTGAACCACGGCATTAGCTTAGAGCAGTGTTTGCCAACATTTTGAATTTCGCGGCATCCTTGGGAATAACATTAAACACCAGGGGCACCCTTCCTTGAATTAAAAGAAAATTAAGCTTAATATGTTATTTTATTGAAATATTATATAATAATAACGTACACCATAACATAATACAGTAAACTTTACTACAATCACTGAGTAAAAATACATCAATATATTTTGTTCGATTAATGATTAATGTGAAACTTGTGATTGATGCTTAGAGCACAGATATGTGATGTCGGGTCTTACAGTTGACAGTGAAACACGCAAATCATCCTCAAGGTTATTCAGTCTATTTCTTGCTTTGCATTTTATTGTCACCATAGCAGAGAAGGCTTGCTCGCATAGATAGGATGTTGAAAAGGGCAAAAGTGCGTAAATTGCTTTCTTCATTAGGTTAGGGTACTCCTCTCTCCGTTGAAGCCAAAAACTAGCCACCGTCGCCTCACTCTTGGTGAACTTACCTTTGATTGTGGTATCAGCGCAAAGATCAATAAATTCATCTCGTTCGCAAGCAGTGAAATCTATTTCCTCTGCACTATCTACGAAATCAAATGGTGAGAGAGCCCAGTCGACATTCATAGTGGAAGTAGTTGGAAAGTACGCATCTATTGCATCTTGCAATGTTGATAAGTGATCACAAATGCGGTCTTTCAGCTTACCCAGATCTTTATCTCCTGCCACATTAAGAAGAGATGTAAAATTAGACAAATCTACTTTTTGAACTGCAGACTTCCAAGAACTAAGTTTTCTTTTAAAACCTTTCATTTTATTGGTTGAGGAGATTATTGTTTCATGTCGACCCTGCATCGAAACATTCAGTTCATTCAGCTTATGAAAAATATCTGCCAGATACGACAGTTCAAAACACCAAGAATCACTTAGTAAGAGCTCATGAAATGTGTCTTGATTTTCATCCTTAAAAAACGTTTTTAGCTGTTCTTTAAGTTCGAGAAACCAGTTCAATACACGACCCCGCGACAACCACCTTACTTCTGTGTGAAGTAACAAAAAGGTATGAGCTGCATCCGTTGCGCGACATAACTGTTCCAAAATTCTGCACTTTAAAGGTCGAGACTTCATATAGTTCACCATTTTCACAACTTGGTTAAACACTTCAGCAAAATCTTCATTACACACTTTCACGACTAATGCCTCTCTACGCAGAAAACAGTGAATTATAATAATGGATGGATTTTCATTGAGAGCTCTGGCAGTAAAACCTTTAATTTTCCCAGACATAGATGGTGCACCATCTGTACATATACCACAACAGTCTTTCCATGAAAGATCATGGTCATTGAGATAGGAATTAATAGAAACGAAAATATCATGGCCTGTGGTTGTAGTCTCCAGCGGTCTACAGAACAGAAACTGTTCACTAATATCTTTTTCATCAATATATCTCATAAAACCAAGGAGTTGCGGTTTGTCACCAATATCGAGACTCTCGTCTATTTGCAAAGCAAATGTTCTATAAGTTTTTATTTTCTCCGTGATTTGTTCGTTGATATTGCATGACATTTCAGATATCCTGCGGCTGATTGTGTTGTTGGACAGAGGAACTTTCGAAATTTGATTAGCTGCTCCTTCGCCAAGTATTGTTGAAACTATAACTTGACATGCAGGGCCAATGATTTCCTCTCCAAGAGTATGAGGTTTCTTTTTTTTAGCTATCAGTTCTACTACTTTAAATGAGGCTTCAAGAGCAGTATCACCTATGGTCATTCTCTTTACCATTCGCACAGTTGTTTTCTTCTCCCCTTCTAATATATGTGAAAAATACATTACACTTTTCTGTGACACACTAGGATGCTTTGTTGTAAGAAGCCGCTTCAGTTTGCTAGGTACCATGGCCGCGTTGCTAAGTGTTTCGCCACAAACTAAACACACAGGGATAGGGTTTTCCTCGTTGTTATTCCACTTGAATACATACGCTAAGTAACTGTCCTGGTATGTTCTTTACTTTCGTTTGTCTTCTTTATGTGGTGAACTCGACGGTCCGGGAGAAACCGTAAGATTTGGCTTCTTAAAGCAAGCAGTAGGAGCCGACTGTTCACTTTCACTGCCCTGGCGTTTACGTTTAACAATGAACTTATCCATAGCTAAACACTGTGAATCAACGCGAGGAAGACAACTGAAAGCGCCAAGCGGCGTACACTTTTATATATTCATGTCCAAGTCTCGGGAATGTTCGTGAGGAAGCGAGTAGTCTCGGGAATGTTCGGCAGGGTATAGCTGTAATGCCAACTGTGGGATACTAGTATAACTGAATTATTGCAATGAATCGACCACTATCACCATCTGCCGTGCATGAGAGTAAATGATTTGACTTATTTTATTTCAAAACCTTACAAGTCTTAAGGCTTCAGTAGAAGGTATTCTTTTTTTGTTTATCTCAATATCCCGCGGCACCCCTTAGCCAACCACACGGTACCCTAGGGTGCCGGGGCACACCGGTTGGGCACCGTTGGCCTAGAGGACTACCAGGAGCCACAACAAACCCGAGCACTAGCTGTTATTTGTCCCTATGGGACTACCAGGAATCACAACAAACCCGAGCCCTAAGTGTCACTTGACCCCAGCCAGGGTGAGTGATCAGCGCATCTGAACCACGGCTGTAGCCTAGTGGACTACCAGGAATCACAACAAACACGAGCCGCAGCTGTCACTTGTCCCCCACCAGAGAGTGGTGCTCAGCGCATCTGAAATACGGCAGTAGCCTATGGGACTACCAGGGATCACAACAAACCCGAGCCCCAGCTGTCACTTGTCCCTCTACAAAAGGAAGTGCTCAGCTCATCTGAACCACGGCAGGAGCCTATAGGATTACCAGGAATCACAACAAACCCGAGCCCCAGCTGTCACTTGTCCCCCGCCAGAGTGAACTGCTCAGCTCTACTGAACCACGGCAGTAGCCTATGGGATTACCAGGAATCAGAACAAACCTGAACCCTAACTGTCACTTGTCCCCCGCCAGCGTGTGAAATGCTCAGCGCATCTCATCCACGGCAGTAGCCTAGAGGACTAACAGGAACCACAACAAACCCGAGTTCCAGCTCTCACTTGTCCCCCGCCAGAGTGAAGTGCTCAGCCCATCTGAACCTTGGCAGTTTCCTATTGGACTACCAGGAATCACAACAAACTCGAGCCCCAGCTGTCACTTGTCCCCCATCAGAGTGAAGTGCTCAGCCCATCTAAACTACGGCAGTAGCCTAGGGGACTAACAGGAATCACATCAAACCCGAGCCCTAGCTGTTACTTGTCCCCCATCAGAGTGAAGTGCTCATTCCCATCTGAAACATGGCAGTAGCCTAGAGGACTATCAGTAATCACAACAAACCGGAGCCCAGCTGTCACTTGTCCCCCGCCAGTGTAAATAAAGTGCTCAGCGCATCTCAGCCATGGCAGTTGCCTACGGGACTACCAGGAATAACAACAAACCCGAACCCCAGCTGTCACTTCTCCCCCGGCTGGGAGTGAAGAAAGTGCTAAGCGCATCTGAACCACGGCAGTAGCCTAGGGGACTTAAAGGAATCACAACAAACCAGAGCCCAAGCAGTCCCTTGTCCCCCGGCAAGGAGTGAAGTCGTCACTGCAACTGAGCCATTGCAGTGGCCTAGAGGAGTACCAGGAATCACAAAAAACCGGAGCCCCGGCTGTCACTTCTCCCCCGCCAGAGTGAAGAGCTCAGCCCATTTGAACCACAGCAGTGGCCTATGGGACTAACAGGAATCACAAAATACCCGAGCTATAGCTGTCATATGTTCCCCGCCAGAGTGAAGTGCTCAGCCCATTTGAACCACGGCAATAGGCTAGGGGACTCACAGGAATAACACCAAACCCGAGCCCCTGCTGTCACTTGTCCCCCGCCAGAGTGAAGGTCTCAGCCCAATTTAACCATGGCAGTAGCCTAAGGAACTACCAGGAATCACAACAAACCCGAACCCCAGCCTAGACTTGTCCCCCCCCAGAGCGAAGTGCTCAGCGCATCGAAACCACGGCAGTAGTGTAGAGGACTAACAGGAATCACAACAAACCCGAGCCCCAGCTGTCAATTTACTCCGCCAGAGTGAAGTGCTCAGCCCAACTGAACCATGGCAGTAGCCTAGGAGACTACCAGGAATAACAACAACCCAGAGTCCCAGCTGTCACTTGTCCCCCGCCAGAGTAAAGTGCTTAGCCCACCTGATTCACGGCAGCAGCCGAGCGGACTGACAGGAATCACAACAAACCCGAGCCCCAGCTGGCACTTGTCCCCCACCAGAGTGAAGTGCTCAGCCCATCTGAACCACGGCAGTAGCCTATGGGACTAACAGGAATCACAACAAACCCGAGCCCCAGCTGTGTTTTGTCCCCCACCAGAGTGAAGTACTGAGCCCTTCTGAACCACGGCAGTAGCCTATGGGACTACCAGGAATCACAACAAACCCGAGCCCCGGCTGTCACTTGTCCCCCACCAGAGTTTAGTGCTCAGCCCATC
Organism: Hymenopus coronatus; assembly: GCA_030762935.1. NCBI lineage: Eukaryota > Metazoa > Arthropoda > Insecta > Mantodea > Hymenopodidae > Hymenopus > Hymenopus coronatus. Next base: position 3,291,242 of record CM060882.1, on the reverse strand, counting down.
TGAAATACGGCAGTAGCTGAACGGACTGTCAGGAATCAGAACAAACCCGAGCTCCAGCTGCCACTTGTCCCGTGCCAGAGTGAAGTACTCAGCACATCTGAACCACGGCAGTAGCCTAGCAGACTGACAGGAAACAGAACAAACCGGAGCCCCAGCTGTCACTTGTCCCTCGCCAGAGTGAAGTGCTCAGGGCATCTGAACCACGGCAGTAGCCTAGCAGACTCACAGACATCAGAACAAACCCAGGCCCTGCTGTCACTTGTCCCCCGCCAGAGTGAAGTGCTCAGGGCATCTGAACCACGGCAGTAGCTGAGCGGACTGGCAGGAATCAGAACAAACCCGAGCCCCTGCTGTCACTTGTCCTCCGCCAGAGTGAAGTGCTCAGGGCATCTGAACCACGGCAGTAGCTGAGCGGACTGGCAGGAATCAGAACAAACCCGAGCCCCTGCTGTCACTTGTCCCCCGCCAGAGTGAAGTGCTCAGGGCATCTGAACCACGGCAGTAGCCTAGCAGACTGACAGGAATCAGAACAAACCCAGCCCCTGCTGTCACTTGTCCTCCGCCAGAGTGAAGTGCTCAGGGCATCTGAACCACGGCAGTAGCTGAGCGGACTGGCAGGAATCAGAACAAACCCGAGCCCCTGCTGTCACTTGTCCCCCGCCAGAGTGAAGTGCTCAGGGCATCTGAACCACGGCAGTAGCCTAGCAGACTGACAGGAATCAGAACAACCCCGAGCCCCTGCTGTCACTTGTCCTCCGCCAGAGTGAAGTGCTCAGGGCATCTGAACCACGGCAGTAGCTGAGCGGACTGGCAGGTATCAGAACAAACCCGAACCCCTGCTGTCACTTGTCCTCCGCCAGAGTGAAGTGCTCAGGGCATCTGAACCACGGCAGTAGCCTATGGGACTACGAGGAACCACAACAAACCTGAGCCCCAGCTGTCACTAGTTCCCCGCCTGAGGGAATTGCTCAGCTCATCAGAACCACGGCAGTAGCTGAGCGGACTGGCAGGTATCAGAACAAACCCGAACCCCAGCTGTCACTTGTCCCCCACCAGAGTGAAGTGCTCAGGGCATCTGAACCACGGCAGTAGCCTATGGGACTACGAGGAACCACAACAAACCTGAGCCCCAGCTGTCACTAGTTCCCCGCCTGAGGGAATTGCTCAGCTCATCAGAACCACGGCAGTAGCCTAGCAGACTGACAGGAATCAGAAAAAACCCGAGCCCCAGCTGTCACTAGTTCCCCGCCTGAGGGAATTGCTCAGCTCATCAGAACCACGGCAGTAGCCTAGCAGACTGACAGGAATCAGAAAAAACCTGAGCCCCAGCTGTCACTTGTCCCCCGCCAGAGTGAAGTGCTCAGGGCATCTGAACCACGGCATTAGCCTATGGGACTACCAGGAATCACAACAAACCCGTGACGATAATCGCAGCAAAACATTAGCAGCAAGGATCTTATTGCTTCTTTGTAAGTAGAAGGGGAATACTCTAGCTTAAAGTAATAGTCAAATGTTTTAAAAATTGTTTCTCCGCGAAGCAATTGAAATGCGATTCTTTTTACATGGTAGCAGCGCAACAAAATTGATGTTCAATGAAAGATGACTTCCAGTTTTATTAAACTCGACTTTTTTACTTTCACATGGTTTCCACTAGCTGTTCTACAAACAAACTTCTTACAAGTGTTTATTTTTCTTTCTACCCCACGCTAATCCTGAAAAAGGGTATCAGAAACTGTCTTATAGCTAGGCTCCTTAAAAGTAAAAGGGGAGTACACTAGGCTAATGTGACCTGGTTTTTATGTGAAACAATTCAAAATTGATTCTCTTTGCATAGCCATAAGAACAACAAAAGAGATGTAAGACGAAATATAACTCTCACCCAAAAGTCCATGTCTTGATTTCAGAAGACATATACTTTTGGGCTCTTCTGAGTCCAAATAAAGCATTTTTAGAAAAAGTGTTCGTGCGAGTGAGTGTGTGTATATCTGTTTGTGTCCGTCTATGTCTGCGTGTTATAGTGTGTGTGTCTGTGTGTGCGTGTGCCTGTGTGTGTTTGAGTGCGTCTGTGTGGGAGTGTTTGTGTGTTCTGGGTGTTTCTGTGCTAATGTGTGTGTTTCTGTGTACATATCTCTGTGTGTGTTTGTGTATCTGTGTGTATTTGTGTGTGTTTGTGTATGTCTGTGTATGACTCGGTGTTTATGTGTGGTGTGTCTGTATGTCTGTGTGTCTGTGTGTGTATCTGTGTATCTGGTTGCGTGTGTTTGTGTGCATGTCTGTGTTTGTGTGTATGTTTGTGTTTGTGTGTCTGTGTGTGTTTGTGTATGACTGTGTGTTTGTGTGTCTATGTGTGTTTGTGAGTGTCTGTGTGTGTCTGTGAGTGTCTGTGTGTGATTGTGTGTGTCTGTGTGTGTTTGTGAGTGTCTGTGTGTGTTTGCGTATGTCTGTGTGTGTTTGCGTGTGTCTGTGTGTGTTTGCGTGTGTCTGTGTGTGTTTGTGTGTGTTTGCGTATTTGTATGTGTTTGTGAGCGTCTGTGTGTGTTTGCGTGTGTCTGTTGTGTTTGCGGGTGTCTGTGTGTGTTTCTGTGTGTCTGTGTGTGTTTGTGAGTGTCTGTGTGTGTTTGCGTGTCTCTGTGTGTTTGTCTGTCTTTGTGTGTCTGTGAGTGTCTGTGTGTGTTTGCAAGTGTCTGTGAGTGTCTGTGTGTTTGCGTGTGTCTGTGTGTGTTTGCGTGTGTCTGTGTGTGTTTGTATGTGTCTGTGTGTGTTTGTGTGTGTATGTGTATGACTCGGTGTCTATGTGTGGTGTGTCTGTATGTCTGTGTGTCTGTGTGTGTATCTGTGTATGTGGTTGCGTGTGTCTGAGTGCATGTCTGTGCTTCTGTGTATGTTTGTGTTTGTGTGTCTGTGAGTGTCTGTGTGTGTCTGTGAGTGTCTGTGTGTGTTTGTGTGTGTCTGTGTGTGTTTCTGAGTGTCTGTGTGTGTTTGCGTGTGTCTGTGTGTTTGTGTGTCTGTGTGTGTCTGTGAGTGTCTGTGTGTGTTTGCGTGTGTCTGTGTGTGTTTGCGTGTGTCTGTGTGTGTTTGCGTGTGTCTGTGTGTGTTTGTATGTGTCTGTGTGTGTTTTCGTGTGTCTACGTGTGTTTGCGTGTGTCTGCGTGTGTTTGTATGTGTCTGTGAGTGTCTGTGTGTGTTTGTGTGGGTTTGCGTGTGTCTGTGTGTGTTTATGTGTGTCTGTGAGTGTCTGTGTGTGTTTGCGTGTGTCTGTGAGTGTCTGTGTGTGTTTGTTTGTGACTGTGCGTGTCTGTGAGTGTCTGTGTGTTTGCGTGTGTGTCTGTGAGTGTCTGTGTGTTTGCGTGTGTTTGTGAGTGTCTATGTGTGTTTGTATGTGTCTTTGTATGTTTGCGTGTGTCTGTGAGTGTCTGTGAGTGTCTGTGAATGTCTGTGTGTGTTTGTGTGAGTCTGTGACTCTCTGTGTGTGTTTGTGTGTGTTTGCGTGTGTCTGTGAGTGTTTGTGTGTGTCTGTGTGAGTTTGCGTGTGTCTGTGAGTGTTTGTATGTGTTTGCGTGTGTATGTGAGTGTCTGTGTGTGTTTGCGTGTGTCTGTGAGTGTCTCTGTGTGTTTGCGTGTGTCTGTGAGTGTCTCTGTGTGTTTGCGTGTGTCTGTGAGTGTATGTTTGATTGCGTGTGTCTGTGAGTGTCTGTGTGTGATTGCGTGTGTCTGTGAGTGTCTGTGTGTGTTTGCGTGTGTCTGTGAGTGTCTGTGTGTGTTTGCGTGTGTCTGTGAGTGTCTCTGTGTGTTTGCGTGTGTCTGTGAGTGTCTGTGTGTGTTTGCGTGTGTCTGTGAGTGTCTCTGTGTGTTTGCGTGTGTCTGTGAGTGTCTGTGTGTTTGCGTGTGTCTGTGAGTGTCTGTGTGTTTGCGTGTGTCTGTGAGTGTCTGTGTGTGTTTGCGTGTGTCTGTGAGTGTATGTTTGATTGCGTGTGTCTGTGAGTGTCTGTGTGTGATTGCGTGTGTCTGTGAGTGTCTGTGTGTGTTTCCGTGTGTCTGTGAGTGTCTGTGTGTGTTTGCGTGTGTCTGTGAGTGTCTGTGTGTTTGCGTGTGTCTGTGTGTGTCTGTGTGTGTTTGTGTGTGTTTGTATGTGTCTGTTTGTGTTTGTTTGTGTCTGTGTGTGTTTGTATGTTTCTGTGTGTGTTTGTGTGTGTCTGTGTGGTTTTGTATGTGTCTATGGGAGTCTGTGTGTGTTTGTATGTGTTTGCGTGTGTCTGTGTGTGTTTGTATGTGTCTGAGTGTTTGTGTGTGTATGTGTATGACTCGGTGTCTATGTGTGGTGTGTCTGTATGTCTGTGTGTGTCGTGTATGTCTGTGTGTCTGTGTGTGTATCTGTGTATGTGGTTGCGTGTGTCTGTGTGCATGTCTGTGCTCGTGTGTATGTTTGTGTTTGTGTGTTTGTGAGTGTCTGTGTGTGTCTGTGAGTGTCTGTGTGTGTTTGTGTGTGTCTGTGTGTGTTTGTGAGTGTCTGTGTGTGTTTGCGTGTGTCTGTGTGTGTTTGCGTGTGTCTGTGTGTGTTTGTATGTGTGTGTCTGTATGTGTCTGCGTGTGTCTGTGTGTGTTTGCGTGTGTCTGTGTGTGTTTGTGTGTGTTTGCGTGTGTCTGCGTGTGTTTGCGTGTGTTTGCGTGTGTCTGCGTGTGTTTGTTTGTGTCTGTGAGTGTCTGTGTGTGTTTGTGTGTGACTGTGCGTGTCTGTGAGTGTCTGTGTGTTTGCGTGAGAGTCTGTGAGTATCTGTGTGTTTGCGTGTGTTTGTGAGTGTCTATGTGTGTTTGTGTGTGTCTGTGTGTGTTTGTGAGTGTCTATGTGTGTTTGTGTGTGTCTGTGTGTGTTTGCGTGTGTCTGTGAGTGTCTGTGAGTGTTTGTGAATGTCTGTGTGTGTTTGTGTGTGTCTGTGAGTGTCTGTGTGTGTTTGTGTGTGTTTGCGTGTGTCTGTGTGTTTGTGTGTGTCTGTGAGTGTCTGTGTGTGTTTGTGTGTGTTTGCGTGTGTTTGCGTGTGTCTGTGAGTGCCTCTGTGTGTTTGCGTGTGTCTGTGAGTGTATGTTTGATTGCGTGTGTCTGTGAGTGTCTGTGTGTGATTGCTTGTGTCTGTGAGTGTCTGTGTGTGTTTACGTGTGTATGTGAGTGTCTGTGTGTGTTTGCGTGTGTCTGTGAGTGTCTGTGTGTGTTTGCGTGTGTCTGTGAGTGTCTGTGTGTGTTTGCGAGTGTCTGTGAGTGTCTGTGTGTTTGTGTGTGTCTGTGTGTGTTTGTGTGTGTCTGTGTGTGTTTGTGTGTGTCTGTGTGTGTTTGTATGTGTCTGTTTGTGTCTGTGTGTGTTTGTATGTTTCTGTGTGTGTTTGTGTGTGTCTGTGTGTGTTTGTATGTGTCTATGTGTGTCTGTGTGTGTTTGTATGTGTCTGTGTGTGTTTGTGTGTGTTTGTGTGTGTCTGTGTGTGTTTGTGTGTGTTTGTATGTGTCTGTGTGTGTCTGTGTGTGTTTGTATGTGTCTGTGTGTGTTTGTGTGTGTCTGTGAGTGTCTGTATGTGTTTGCGTGTGTCTGTGTGTGTTTGTGTGTATCTGTGTGTGTCTGTGAGTGTCTGTGTGTGTTTGCGTGTGCCGGTGTGACTGAGTGTGTTTTGAATGTTTTTGTGTGTCTGTGTGTATCTGTGTGTGTCTGTGTGGCTGTCTGTGTGTGTGTCTAGGTGTATACTTGTGTGTGTGTCTGTATGTCTATGTGTGTGTGTCTGTGTGTGTGCTTCTGTGTGTCTAAATCAATAAATACCAACGTTTTATAAAGAAATCCACTAGAAGGAACTATAAACGCTTGTGTACAGTCGAAAGTAAAAGAAAGACATGTATATTGATCATCATGAGATGTTGATTTAAGTCGCAGATAAAGGAAATTACATGGAGAGAGCAGATAACGTCACATGGAGTGGTGGTTGCATTTCACGAAATGAAACGTATAATCAGAGCCGAAAAGCGTCAGGGCTGTATAAGCCTGCCATTAGCTGTGTGGCCGAATCAATACTCAACATGCAAAGAACCCACCCCTCCCCACAATGAGCGAGCGTCTAGACCACAGTTGGCCAACCTGGGGCGCTCAAACATTCTTCTAGCCACTTCATCACCACTAACATAACCTATACTACACATTTCCTTTCTTTCAGTAAGTAAGAAACGATTTGACATAACTAAACAATAACTGGTTATCAATACAAAACCTTATTTACAAAGTTACACTACCTTACTCTATTTCTCAACGTAATCGTCATTACCATCAAGGTATTTATTGTCATGTGGTACCGATTTTTCAGAGCACAGAACCTTTTCGCTTTTTGAATGCGCAATGAATTTTACAGGCAAATAACGCAAGTGTATGGTGATAATGCTATGAAGGAGTCTTCAGTGACACATGATTTACAAGTAATCAAGGAACAACATAACAGTGTGTACGATAAAGACCGGAGTGGAAGTTCATCAATCGTTATGGACGAGTCTTCAGTGAGGAAATGAAACATAATTTACGAGTAATCAAGGAAGAACATAACAGTGTGTACGATAAAGACCGGAGTGGAAGTTCATCAAGTAACTAAATGTGATAATGTAATATAGGTCTTTGACGAGTCAGCGCCGTGGTGTAATGGTTACCAGGCTAACCTCATATACCGAAGGTCGAGGTGGTGTAATGGTTACCATGCTAACCTCATATACCCAAGGTCGAGGTGGTGTAATGGTTACCAGCCTAACCTCATATACCCAAGGTCGAGGTGGTGTAATGGTTACCATGCTAACCTCATATACCCAAGGTCGTGGTGGTGTAATGGTTACCATGCTAACTTCATATACCGAAGGTCGAGGTGGTGTAATGGTTACCATGCTAACCTCATATACCCAAGGTCGTGGTGGTGTAATGGTTACCATGCTAACTTTATATACCCAAGGTCGAGGTGGTGTAATGGTTACCATGCTAACCTCATATACCCAAGGTCGTGGTGGTGTAATGGTTACCATGCTAACCTCATATACCCAAGGTCGAGGTGGTGTAATGGTTACCATGCTAACTTTATATACCCAAGGTCGAGGTGGTGTAATGGTTACCATGCTAACTTCATATACCCAAGGTCGAGGTGGTGTAATGGTTACCATGCTAACTTCATATACCCAAGATCGTGGTGGTGTAATGGTTACCATGCTAACTTCATATACCCAAGGTCGAGGTGGTGTAATGGTTACCATGATAACCTCATATACCGAAGGTCGAGGTGGTGTAATGGTTACCATGCTAACCTCATATACCGAAGGTCGAGGTGGTGTAATGGTTACCATGCTAACTTTATATACCCAAGATCGAGGTGGTGTAATGGTTACCATGCTAACCTCATATACCCAAGGTCGAGGTGGTGTAATGGTTACCATGCTAACCTCATATACCGAAGGTCGAGGTGGTGTAATGGTTACCATGCTAACTTTATATACCCAAGATCGAGGTGGTGTAATGGTTACCATGCTAACCTCATATACCGAAGGTCGAGGTGGTGTAATGGTTACCATGCTAACTTTATATACCCAAGATCGAGGTGGTGTAATGGTTACCATGCTAACCTCATATACCGAAGGTCGTGGTGGTGTAATGGTTACCATGCTAACCTCATATACCGAAGGTCGAGGTGGTGTAATGGTTACCATGCTAACCTCATATACCCAAGATCGAGGTGGTGTAATGGTTACCATGCTAACTTTATATACCCAAGTTCGAGGTGGTGTAATGGTTACCATGCTAACTTTATATACCCAAGTTCGAGGTGGTGTAATGGTTACCATGCTAACCTCATATACCCAACATCGAGGTGGTGTAATGGTTACCATGCTAACCTCATATACCGAAGGTCGAGGTGGTGTAATGGTTACCATGCTAACCTCATATACCGAAGGTCGAGGTGGTGTAATGGTTACCATGCTAACTTTATATACCGAAGATCGAGGTGGTGTAATGGTTACCATGCTAACCTCATATACCCAAGATCGAGGTGGTGTAATGGTTACCATGCTAACTTTATATACCCAAGGTCGTGGTGGTGTAATGGTTACCATGCTAACCTCATATACCCAAGGTCGAGGTGGTGTAATGGTTACCATGCTAACCTCATATACCCTAGGTCGTGGTGGTGTAATGGTTACCATGCTAACCTCATATACCCAAGGTCGTGGTGGTGTAATGGTTACCATGCTAACTTTATATACCCAAGATCGAGGTGGTGTAATGGTTACCATGCTAACTTCATATACCCAAGATCGAGGTGGTGTAATGGTTACCATGCTAACTTTATATACCCAAGATCGTGGTGGTGTAATGGTTACCATGCTAACTTCATATACCCAAGATCGAGGTGGTGTAATGGTTACCATGCTAACTTTATATACCCAAGATCGAGGTGGTGTAATGGTTACCATGCTAACTTTATATACCCAAGATCGTGGTGGTGTAATGGTTACCATGCTAACCTCATATACCCAAGGTCGTGGTGGTGTAATGGTTACCATGCTGACTTCATATACCCAAGATCGTGGTGGTGTAATAGTTACCATGCTAACTTTATATACCCAAGATCGTGGTGGTGTAATGGTTACCATGCTAACCTCATATACCCAAGGTCGTGGTGGTGTAATGGTTACCATGCTAACTTCATATACCCAAGGTCGTGGTGGTGTAATGGTTACCATGCTAACTTCATATACCCAAGGTCGAGGTGGTGTAATGGTTACCATGCTAACTTCATATACCCAAGGTCGTGGTGGTGTAATGGTTACCATGCTAACTTCATATACCCAAGGTCGAGGTGGTGTAATGGTTACCATGCTAACTTCATATACCCAAGGTCGAGGTGGTGTAATGGTTACCATGCTAACCTCATATACCCAAGGTCGTGGTGGTGTAATGGTTACCATGCTAACCTCATATACCCAAGGTCGTGGTGGTGTAATGGTTACCATGCTAACCTCATATACCCAAGGTCGAGGTGGTGTAATGGTTGTCCATGCTAACTTTATATACCCAAGGTCGAGGTGGTGTAATGGTTACCATGCTAACTTCATATACCCAAGGTCGAGGTGGTGTAATGGTTACCATGCTAACCTCATATACCCAAGGTCGTGGTGGTGTAATGGTTACCATGCTAACCTCATATACCCAAGGTCGTGGTGGTGTAATGGTTACCATGCTAACCTCATATACCCAAGGTCGAGGTGGTGTAATGGTTGTCCATGCTAACTTTATATACCCAAGGTCGAGGTGGTGTAATGGTTACCATGCTAACTTTATATACCCAAGGTCGTGGTGGTGTAATGGTTACCATGCTAACCTCATATACCCAAGGTCATACCCAAGGTCGTGGTGGTGTAATGGTTACCATGCTAACCTCATATACCCAAGGTCGAGGTGGTGTAATGGTTACCATGCTAACTTTATATACCCAAGGTCGTGGTGGTGTAATGGTTACCATGCTAACCTCATATACCCAAGGTCGAGGTGGTGTAATGGTTACCATGCTAACTTTATATACCCAAGGTCGTGGTGGTGTAATGGTTACCATGCTAACCTCATATACCCAAGGTCGAGGTGGTGTAATGGTTACCATGCTAACTTTATATACCCAAGGTCGAGGTGGTGTAATGGTTACCATGCTAACCTCATATACCCAAGGTCGAGGTGGTGTAATGGTTACCATGCTAACCTCATATACCCAAGGTCGTGGTGGTGTAATGGTTACCATGCTGACTTTATATACCCAAGGTCGAGGTGGTGTAATGGTTACCATGCTAACTTCATATACCCAAGATCGTGGTGGTGTAATGGTTACCATGCTAACTTCATATACCCAAGATCGAGGTGGTGTAATGGTTACCATGCTAACTTTATATACCCAAGATCGAGGTGGTGTAATGGTTACCATGCTAACTTTATATACCCAAGTTCGAGGTGGTGTAATGGTTACCATGCTAACCTCATATACCGAAGGTCGAGGTGGTGTAATGGTTACCATGCTAACTTTATATACCCAAGTTCGAGGTGGTGTAATGGTTACCATGCTAACCTCATATACCGAAGGTCGAAGTGGTGTAATGGTTACCATGCTAACCTCATATACCCAAGGTCGAGGTGGTGTAATGGTTACCATGCTAACCTCATATACCGAAGGTCGAAGTGGTGTAATGGTTACCATGCTAACCTCATATACCCAAGGTCGAGGTGGTGTAATGGTTACCATGCTAACCTCATATACCGAAGGTCGAAGTGGTGTAATGGTTACCATGCTAACTTCATATACCCAAGGTCGTGGTGGTGTAATGGTTACCATGCTAACTTCATATACCGAAGGTCGTGGTGGTGTAATGGTTACCATGCTAACTTCATATACCCAAGGTCGTGGTGGTGTAATGGTTATCATGCTAACTTCATATACCCAAGGTCGTGGTGGTGTAATGGTTACCATGCTAACTTCATATACCCAAGGTCGTGGTGGTGTAATGGTTATCATGCTAACTTCATATACCCAAGGTCGTGGTGGTGTAATGGTTACCATGCTAACTTCATATACCCAAGGTCGTGGTGGTGTAATGGTTACCATGCTAACTTCATATTTCCAAGGTCGTGGTGGTGTAATGGTTACCATGCTAACTTCATATACCCAAGGTCGTGATGGTGTAATGGTTACCATGCTAACTTCATATACCCAAGGTCGTGGGTTCAAACCCGGCGGAGGACGATAGATTTTTACGGGCCTAAAAATCCTAAACATGACTTCCTTCGGAGGGGAATTAAAGTCGTTAGTTCCGTGTCGCAGATTTACGAACATAAAAGAACTCAAGCCTGATACAGAGGCCTCTGAGCAAAATTAAGCGGTCTTTCACGCCCAGTATAGTATGGGACGCTGAGAACCACAGCAGTTAAAGAGCGTCCGTAAATAACACGCCATTTACATTATTTTACGACTGAGCGAGAATATTTTCGCAAATTGTGCTGCCCATGTGTGTGCAGTATTTTAGTGCGCATTCGCCGGTGACTCTTGGATCTCTCGCGCAGTGGAGAAAGGTCGAGACAGCCCGGGTTACCTTATAATATAACGACCCTATACTATTATGTAACTACCAAATTACACCATTGGTACTAACGTATTAGCTACGAGTGAAAACTGTGTCTACCTTGGAGTCCGTCTGAATTAGCGCCAGTGAAATACTTTGTAAACGAGCGTGTACATACCTCTTTGTAGTTCTGTGGTGCGCCGGCTATGCTCATCCATGTACAACACTCAAATTTGACTCTCACTGAGGGGGAGAAAGAAGACTGGGGTATGTCACAGACAGAAGTACTTCACTTCAGATTCTTCAGTATTGAGGCTTTTTGTTACTTGTTGAGGCAGTAATCCCACGAGCGACTCCCGACATAAGACTTCTTGAAGACGTACAAATGTTAATTAGTAGTGCTATTTTCTTCTGCTTACCAAGCTCTCGTTGTGTATGACTTCCCTATTACACGACATATCAGCTCAGCGATGACTGCAATGTTTCACGTAATAATATCACGTCCTCGAGCACCAACACTGCCGCATCTATGTTCAGTCTACCGCATACCCCGTACAGCATAACAAGTATAACAAGAAGCCTAATTTCTTGTGTGCGCACCGCTTATGGGTATACCTAAAATATCCAATCATAGAGCTCATTCCTGATTGGTTAAAAAGAAACGCTAAAATAACGTTGTCACGTGATTACATTTGGAAGTTCTTTGTATTAGACTCGCCTGATCGTTCTTTATAATGGAAAAGTCCCGAGCTGCTAACTTTTAGGGAAGAGAACTTTCTCTATAAAATTCCCTGTTACTTATGTCTCTAATGCGCTAAACTCTTTGCTCTTACAAAAGCATTTGTGTTGCAGGATAACAAAGGAATTAACCTTGGCGTATATAATGGCAACTTCACCCGCCTGAGTTGTGTGGCGGTAGCGTGTCTGCTTCACACTCAAAAGGTCGTGAGTTCAAATCTCGTTTAGGGCGAGTTACCCGGATAAGGCTTTTTTCGGGTTTTCCCTTATCCTGATAATACAAACGTCGAGTAAGGTTAAGCTGCATGGACCCCGAGATCATTTCACCAATTTTATTCATGGTGCGACATGACCAACCAGGTAAGTAGCAACTTCTCGCCCTAATGGTTTGTGTTCTGCCCAGACATGTTTCCTATGTCAAACCTATGGTTTGTGTTCTGCCCAGACATGTTTCCTATGTTAAACCTATGGTTTGTGTTCTGCCCAGACATGTTTCCTATGTTAAACCTATGGTTTGTGTTCTGCCCAGACATGTTTCCTATGTCAAACCTATGGTTTGTGTTCTGCCCAGACATGTTTCCTATGTTAAACCTATGGTTTGTGTTCTGCCCAGACATGTTTCCTATGTTAAACCTATGGTTTGTGTTCTGCCCAGACATGTTTCCTATGTTAAACCTATGGTTTGTGTTCTGCCCAGACATGTTTCCTATGTTAAACCTATGGTTTGTGTTCTGCCCAGACATGTTTCCTATGTCAAACCTATGGTTTGTGTTCTGCCCAGACATGTTTCCTATGTCAAACCTATGGTTTGTGTTCTGCCCAGACATGTTTCCTATGTTAAACCTATGGTTTGTGTTCTGCCCAGACATGTTTCCTATGTCAAACCTATGGTTTGTGCTCTGTCCAGACATGTTTCCTATGTTAAACCTATGGTTTGTGTTCTGCCCAGACATGTTTCCTATGTTAAACCTATGGTTTGTGTTCTGCCCAGACATGTTTCCTATGTTAAACCTATGGTTTGTGTTCTGCCCAGACATGTTTCCTATGTTAAACCTATGGTTTGTGTTCTGCCCATACATGTTTCCTATGTTAAACCTATGGTTTGTGTTCTGCCCAGACATGTTTCCTATGTTAAACCTATGGTTTGTGTTCTGCCCAGACATGTTTCCTATGTTAAACCTATGGTTTGTGTTCTGCCCAGACATGTTTTCTATGTTAAACCTATGCGAAAATTATAAAATACAAAGCATGCTAATATACTGTGTTAATTTGAGGAAAGGAAGAGAGGGCCATGTGGCATTGGACGTGAGCAATGTCACAGGCTTCTTCCATGAATGTCAAAAGCGACATGTGATTGGCGGTGCAATTGTTCTGCCGTTTCCTCTCACAGGCTATCACACTTGCAGCAACTCTACCTTACTACATAATATATTAAAGGGAGTCGAAACGTCCCATCTTGTTAAAGTTTGACTAATTATCTCGCCAACTTTTTAACATAATGAGCTACATTTTACTTTATCTACACGTACTATGTACATAGTGTATTGAGAAGGTATTGCACTCCACCCAAAAATTCGATACCGAGATTTCACCGGAAATATATGATTTAGGGTTCATGTATCAAAAAATACATTTTCAGAAAAAGGTCCATGTGTGTGTCCGTGTGTCTGTGAACACGATAACTCAAAAACGAAAAGTCGGTAAAATCCCAAACTTGGTATTTAAATTCAGCATCTTCCAGGGATGCGACATGAAGAGTTTGAGAAAAATCCCCCCACCCCAAACTACGCTTTATATGGAACCTTTCTCGTACATTTTCATTTTCTCAAAAATGTCTAACGATTTTGATTAAAATATAGTACCTATATTAAAAATATTTACCTGAAAAATAAAATGTACATCTTGAATTATCTGGGAATAGCCTCTGAAGAGTACTTTATTCTGGATCAATTTTACGGAATTTTGCATACTTGCTAAACCATAAAAGATGAACAAAAACTTAACACACCAAAAATGTAGAGCACGTCAAAATACACAATTTATTATGTATACATTTTTTTCGTGTAGTTGGTCGTTTTTTAAATATTCCGTTTTTTTTTTTTTTTTTTTTTTTTTTTTTTGGTTTAGCTTTTAAAACTAATACTTATCTAATACAGGAATTTTTCAACTGCTGTCCATACAAAGAAATGAACTTCATTCCCATAGCAACCATCTTTTGACTATCACTTTAACCTATGGTACTCCCTTATTTCGCTTTTACTTACAAGGAAGCAAGTAATAAGGCTATTCCTGCTAATTTTTTCTCGTTTAGCATGGAGTAAATAGAAGTATAAACATTTTAACAATAATTTGTTTCAGAGATGTAGAGAAAGTCATGTGAATGGAACACATCAGATTATTTGGTGCAGCACAACACCTTGTTTGTACACTGTGTACATAAGTAGTACGTGTAGAGAAAGTAAAAAGTAAGGTAGGAAGAATGTGGACATTTTTCTCTGAAGTCGAAAGAGCTGTCTGGAAGTTGTATTCATCTCTCTCTCTCTCTGTTGTCCACGCATTTTATCATCCTTTCTCCTCTCCCTCCATTAAATTCGCGTGTAAAAGGAAGCCGCAACCATTGAGAGTTTCCCCTCCATTTGTTTTTTTTTTTTTATTTCCATATTTTCTTTTCATGTTTGGTAGTCGGTCGGTTTCTCAGAAGCTGCCACTAGCAAATGTACCATTTCAACCCCTAAGACATTTCGTCCCTCCATTTTCCTATTTGCCTTTGAGAAAAAGAATAACAAGAACGGACCACAATCCACTTTCCCGCAGACGGATTTACCAAAAGGCAGTACCTACGTAATCAAACTGGTGGCAGGAGCGGGACGCACCCCCACGAGTCTTACTCCGTATGAATACTTTACGACTGGACAGGTTAAGGGATGTGATTTAATGGCTCTGAATTGTGGGGGTTGAACGAATTCATATGCTTTTAAGGGGTGTATTTTAATTCATACTTCATTCTCGCATTTTAGCCTGCTTAAACTTTATCATCATCTACCTTTCCAACTCCTTCTACATGTACCAGGCACAAGTATTGTGTTCCACCCAAATACCGAGATTTACTGGAAATATATGTTTTGAGGTGCCTGAGTCCAAATAAAACACGTGCGTGTGTCTGTGGGCAGCATAGTTCAAAAACCAAAAGACCGTTGAACACCAAACTTGGTATTTAAGTTTGGAATATTTCAAGCATACGACACGAATATTTCAAACAAAATCCATCCAGCCCAAACTAGCCCATACATGGAAAAATCTTTATGAAGTTTTTGTTTTTTCCAAAACGGCAGGGGCGGGTTTTCTCCGGGTTCTCTAGTTTCCCTCGTCATTACATTCCCCTGGTGATCTATCTTCATTCCCTGCGGTAACACAAGCGGGCGTTAAACACTATCCCCCCGCCCTAAAAACATACTTAAAAAAGTCTGATGTGTTCCATTCACATGACTTTCTCTACATCTCCGCAACAAATTATTGTTAAACACCTTCCCCCCGCCCTAAAAACATACTTAAAAAATCTGATGTGTTCCATTCACATGACTTTCTCTACATCTCCGCAACAAATTATTGTTAAACACCTTCCCCCCGCCCTAAAAACATACTTAAAAAAGTCTGATGTGTTCCATTCACATGACTTTCTCTACATCTCCGCAACAAATTATTGTTAAAAAGCTTAGGCTTCTACTTACCTCATGCCAATCGAGAAAACTTACCATAGATAGTCGTATTACTTGCTTCCGTGTAAGTAGAAGCGAAATAATGGTGTAGCATAGGTTAAAGTGATAGTCAAAAGTTGGTTGCTATGTGACTGAAGTTCCTTTGTTTGTATGGACAGCAGTTGACAAATTCCTGAACGAGAAAAGTATAATTTTTTAAAAGCAGAAATGAATAATAATGAATATCTCAAAAAAGATCAATTCCACGACAAAAATGTATATTATATAAATTGTGTGTTTTAACATCCTCTACATGTTTGTGTCGTAAGTTTTTGTCCATCTCTTACGGTTTAATAGTTATTGAAAATTCTGTAAAATTCATCCAGAATAAAGTAGCCTTCAGAGGCTATTCTCAGAATATTCAATATATACATTTTATTTGCAAGTAAATATCTTAAATATAAGAGGATTTAATCAAAATCGTTACAGCCATTTTTGAGAAAATCAAAATTTTCTAAATTTTTCCCATTTATGGGGAAGTTTGGGGTGGGGGATTTTCTTGAAAATCTTCATGTTGCATCCTTAGAAGATACCAAACATTAATACCAAGTTTGGTATTTAACGGTATTTTCGTTTTTGAGCTATGCTGTCCACAGGCACACAGACGACACACACAATTTTTTTTTTCTTTTGAGTTCAGGGGGACCTAAAACATGTATTTGCATGCATTTTTTTTCGATTAGCTTGAAGTAAATAGAAGCATCAGCTTTTTAATACTATTTTTTGCAGAGATGTAGAGAAGGTCATGTGAATGGAAGACATCAAAAGTTTTGTTCCTATTTTAATAATTGGTTAAATAGATTGAGAGAGACTTAGGCCACTTTAGCGCAAGACGTTGCACATTTGGTAATGAGGGACCATATTCAATTGAAGTGCCGAGCTAATGACGTCATTCATATTCATGGCCTACAACATGGAAGATTGCCAGACACAGAATTAGAAGGCGCTATTCTTTCCACAAATGTTCACGTAGTGCAACAAGACGTGCAACAGCCCTTGACTTTCTCTACAAGTTATTGTTAAACAGCCCATCTTCCTATCCACTTCAAGCTAATCGAGATAAACATTAACAGAAATTGTCTTATTACTTGCTTCCTTGTAAGTAGAAGGGAGTACACTAGGATAAAGTGATAGTCAAATTCGAGGACCATGCAAAATGTAACAAAAGGATTTGACATAACTAAGCAATAACTGAAGTTATCAACACAAAACTTTATTTACAAAGCTACACTACCTTATTCTATTTCACAACATTGCTATCAAGGTATTTATTGTCACGTGGTACAGATGTTATACTCTTCCACCGCTAAACATCTCAGCCAAGATGTCGCTGTCACTTTGAGGTCTTCATGACTGGCAAATCTTTTCCATCCAAAAAGTCATGTACGGTGTCCAAAGTGAAACACCGGTTGTTCTGAATTATTTTATCAACATTTACTTTCAACTCCTCCATAACGATTGATGAACTTCCACTCCGGTCTTTATCGTACACACTGTTATGTTCTTCCTTGATTACTTGTAAATGATGTGTTATTTCCTCACTGAAGATTCGTTCAGTGCATTATCACTATACACTTGCGTTATTTGCCTATAAAATTCGATTGTCCGAACATTTTGCCTTCGCCTTATATCAAAGCCACAACCGCCTTATAGCCTCGACACCTTGATATCATGGCACTGCGCAGAAGCGACGCAGGACGAGTCAAGGGTGCGTTAATATGCTGTCACTCTACGTGTGGTGAAGTGTTTCGACAAAACTTGTGCGGTTTCCATCGGAATGTTATTCTCCTATTAGTCTATAGAAATGCCTGCCAACGTATTACATAGTGTATAGAGGAGGTATTGTATTCCATCCAAAAATTCAATACCGACATTTTACAGCAAATATATGTTTTGAGACCCCTGAAAAGCATTTTTAGAAAAATCCTCATTTGTCTATGGACAGCATAGCTGAAAAACAAAAAAGTCCGTTAAATATTTAGGTTCAGTATCTTCCAAGAATGTGACACGAAGATTTCCAAGAAAATCCACCACCCCCAACTACTCTTTACTGGAAAAATTTCAAAAATGTCAAAATTTTGGTTTTCTCAAAACTGGCTCTAACGGTTTTGATTAAAATGCGGTATATTAAACATATTAACATCAGAGATAAAATGCATATTTTGAATTGTCTTGAAATAGCTTATGAAGAACTTTTTATTCTGGTTGAGTTTTGCAGAATTTTCATAACGGTTCAAGCCTAAGAGATACGCAAAAAAAAAAAATACTACACATAAAATGTAGATCTCGTCAAAACACAATTGATGTCATATACATTTTTCTTGTAGAGTTGACCGTTTCCGAGATATTCATTGTTATTGGTTTCAGTTTTAAAGTAATTATGAAACAGGAGAATGCTAGGGGAAGCGCACCTCAATTGTTTCACACAGCGATGAGCTTTTAAAACATGTGACTGTCGCTTTAGCCTAGTGTATTCCCTTATTTCCCTTTTATTTACAAGTAAGCAAGTAATTAGATTATTTCTGTTAACGATTATTTTGGATAGCATAAAGTAGATAAAAGAATAAGCTTTTTAACAATAATTACTTTCTCTACACGTACTGTGTATATAGTGTATAGAGAAGGTATAGTATTGTAACCAAAAATTCGATACCCGGATTTCACCGGAAATACATGTTTTGGGTAACCCTGAATCCAAAAAAATGCATTTTCAGAAAAAGGTCCGTGTATGTGTCTGTGGACAGCATAGCTTAAAAACAAAACACCGCTAAATACCAAAGTTGGTATTTAAGTTTAGTATCTTCCAAGGATGTGACACGAAGATTTTCTAGAAAATCCCCCCACCCCCAACTACTCTTTATATGGAACTTTTTTCGAAAATATTAATTTTCTTAAAAATGGCTCTAACGATTTTGGTAAAAATATCGTACATTAAAGGCATTTACCTGACAAATAAAATATATATCTTGCATTTTTTGGGATTAGCCTCTGAAGACTACTTTATTCTGGATGAATTTTACGGAATTTTGCATAACTGCTAAACCATAAGAGATGCACAGAAACTTACCACACAAAGAATGTAGAGCACGTTAAAACACTTAACTTATGTAATATTCATTTTTTTTTCGTGTAGTTGATCATTTTTGCGATATTCCTTGTTTTTGTTTTGTTTCAGCTTTGAAAAACTTATACTTTTCTCATACAGAAACTGTCAACTCGTGTCCATACAAACAAAGCAACTTCAGTCACATAGCAACCAGCTTTTGACTATCACTTTAACCAATGGTACTCCCTTATTTCACTTCTACTTAAAAGGAAGCAAGCAATAAGACTATTTCTGCTAATTGTTTCTCGATTAGCATGAAGTAAATAGAAGCCTAACAATAATTTGTTACAGCAATGGAGCGAAAGTCATGTGAATTTTTGGTTTTGAATTGAAACACATGTTATTGGAAGAATCACTTGTTCTGAGAATGTTTCTCAGTCAGTTTAATTAGTGCCTTTAAGGAGAATGTTAAACTTTGTTTGAAAAGCCTGCTGTTTACGAAAATGCCGGTAATTCACTTGAACAGTTTTCAAAAGACGGGTGCTAAAAACCCTTTCGCACCTCACATTGAAAGGCTGTTGCAAAACTTGGACTATAAAGTTAGGGCGAAGCTTTTGAAACACCCTACAATGAGCCTTTTGAGCCCGGTCTCGCTGAAAAAGGTCCAAGGGCCCAGGCTCTTGAAGGCCTTTAAATCTGGTATAAAGCTTTAAGAAACCGTTTCTGTAATAGCTTGCTTCTGATGTTCACATTCACATGTCTTTCTCTACCTGTTCTGCATTAAATATTCTTACAAAGGCTCATTCTTTTAACTACTTCATGATAATCCAGATTGGGTAGGTAGAGGTAGCCTGAAATATTCAATGCCATTGGCGAAATTTGAACCACGGATCTCCCGATTTCTATCCGATTGCTCTGCCACTGAGAACTGATTCAAATCCCGACTATGACATTGAATCTTTCAGTTTGACTCTATCCAACTGCTGTCCCACACACGGCTTGTGTGAAAAGCAATTGACCACAACAGTTGGCTATACTATGAATTCTGGGACTTAAGTACTTACAACATTGTAAGTCGCCATTGCGGCTGTCATCTCAAAATAATCTGAGATCACCTTGTGGTTTGCCAGGAAACATGCAAGTCAGTTGAGAAATTCAATGTTGCCATGGTAGCTTAGTGGTACAGCAACCGGCCAAAGATCGGGATGTCCGTGGTTTAAATCCCAGCTGTGGCATTGAATGTTTCAGTCTGACTATACCTATCTAACTGATGTCCTATACACAGCTTGTGTGAAAAAAAATTTAATTCATAAATAGAAATTGTCTTATTACTTGCTTCCTTGTAAGTATATGCGAATACACTAGGATAAAGTGATAGTCAATGTTTTAAAAGCTGGTTGTTATGTGAAACAGTAGAAGACCGGTTCGCTTTGCACTTAAATTAGAGAGACGGAACAAAAGAAGGCTTCTTGTTTGAGAACAGTAGGTGCCAAACGCACAACTTTACAAAGAAACCTCTATGACAAATTGAGTATTTGAACGAGTTCTATAGTAAGGTTTTGTCTATCTCTTACGCTTTATTTACTGCACAAAAGTCATCCAGCATAAAGATATCTTCAGAGACTATTCCCACTCAATTCAACATATACATCTTATTTGTCAGGTAAATAGTTTTATTATACGCTATTTTAAAAAATCTGTATCCCTATATTTGAGAAAAAAAAAATGTTACAATTTTTTCCATGCAAAGGGTAGCTTCCTGAAAATCTTAGTGTAGTATCCTCGAAAGATACGCAACTTAAATACCAAGTTTGATGTTTAAGGTTCAGCTATTGTGTCCACAAACATATGCATATAAACACACGGACCTTTTTCTAAAAATGCTATTTTTGGACTCGGGGAATCGCAAAACATGTATTTCCGGTGAAATCTCAATATCTAATTATTGGATGGAATATAATACCTTCTCTAGCTACTATTTACAGTATACATACCTGCTAGACAGACTAATTAGCAGAAACGGACTTATAGGGAAAACCAAATAAGGAAACAACATTCAGCGATAGATCAAGAGCTGGACATTGTGAGTCAGCGATAGATCAAGAGCTGGACATTGTGAGTCAGCGATAGATCAAGAGCTGGACACTGTGAGTCAGCGATAGATCAAGAGCTGGACATTGTGAGTCAGCGATAGATCAAGAGCTGGACATTGTGAGTCAGCGATAGATCAAGAGCTGGACATTGTGAGTCTGCGATAGATCAAGAGCTGGACACTGTGAGTCAGCGATAGATCAAGAGCTGGACACTGTGAGTCAGCGATAGATCAAGAGCTGGACATGGGTGTTGGTTCTGAAATTCTGGTCTCTTTGCACGTCCAGAAGAATGACAACCTTACATGACGAAACTCTTGTAAAACGTAAACCTTTAACAAGGAATATCTTGGAAATGGTTAATTCTTGTACATCTGTGTATTTTATGGACAGTAAATTATGTGCCTTAACCTAACGTGTACTTTTTTACTTTCTCTACAAGTACTATGTATAGAGAAGGTATTGCACTCCACCTAAAAGGTCGATACCGAGATTTCGCCGGAAATACATGTTTTAGGGTCTCCTGTATTCAATAAACTACTATAAAAAAAAAGGTCCGTGTGTGTGTGTGTGTCCGTGTGTCCGTTTGTCTGTGAGTTCGCTAACTCAAAAACGAAAAGTCGGTAAAATACCAAACTTGGTATTTAAGTTTAGTATCTTCCAGGGATGCAACACGATTTTGAGGAAAATTTCCCCACCCCCAAACTACCCTTTACATGGATTTTTTTTCGAACATTTTGGTTTTCTTGAAGATGTCTCTATCGATTTTGAATGAAATATCGTATATTAAAGATATTTACCTGAAAAATAATATGTATATCTTGGATTTCCTGGGAATAGCCTCTGAAAACCACTTTATTCTGGATAATTTTTATGGAATTTTGCATAACTGCTAAACCGTAAGAGATGGAGAAAATCTTACCTCACAAAAAATGCAGAGCACGTTAAAACACACACTTTATGTTACATACATTTTTTCGTGGAGGTGATCGTTTTTGAGTTATTCCTTGATTTTGGTTTCACCTAAAAAAATGTACATTTCTCATACAGGAATTTGTCAACTCCTGTCTATACAAACAAAGGAACTTCAGTCACATAGAAACCAGCTTTTGACTATCACTTTAAACTATGGTACTCCCTTATTTCGCGTCTACTTACAAGAAAGCAAGTAATAAGACTTTTTCTGCTAATTTTTTCTCGATTAGCATGAAGTAAATAGAAGCTTAAGCTTTTTAACAATCATTTGTTGCAGAGATGTAGAGAAAGTCATGTGAATGGAACACATCAGATGTTTGTATTAAGGTTCTGTCTGGCTCTAATGTTTGGAGATTGAAGATATTACATTTCTTTGACATGAAGTATTTCAATCTAAAACGTTACGATCATTTTTTAAAGTAACAAAGTAACAAAGTTATTGACAAAATGTCAATGAAAAGATTTTCTGTTGGTATGCCTTGAGCTCGAGTGCTCAAAAACCAAAGTTGCTTCAATACCTACATTGATATTTAACCTCAACATTCTCTGTTGGTATGCCTTGAGCTCGAGTGCTCAAAAACCAAAGTTGCTTCAATACCAACATTGATATTTAACCTCACCATTTCCTGTTGGTGTACCTTGAGATCCAGTGCTCAGAAAACAAAGTTGCTTCAATACCAACCTTGATATTTAACCTCAACATTCTCTGTCGGTATGCCTTGAGCTCGAGTACTCAGAAGCCAAAGTTGCTTCAATACCAACATTTATATTTAACCTCAGCATTTCCTGTTGGTGTCCTTGAGTTCCAGTGCTCAGAAGCAAAAGTTGCTTCAATACCAACATTGATATTTAACCTCAACACTTTCTGTTGGTGTGCCTTGAACTCCAGTGCTCAGAAGCAAAAGTTGCTTCAATACCAACATTGATATTTAACTTCAACATTTTCTGTTGGTGTGCCTTGAGCTCGAGTGCTCAGAAACCAAAGTTGCTTCAACACCAACATTGATATTTAACTTCAACATTTTCTGTTGGTGTGCCTTGAGCTCGAGTGCTCAGAAACCAAAGTTGCTTCAATACCAACATTGATATTTAACCACAACATTTTCTGTTGGTGTGCCTTGAGCTCGAGTGCTCAAAAACCAAAGTAACTTGAATACCAACAATGATATTTAACCTCAACATTTTCTGTTGGTGTGCCTTGAGCTCGAGTGCTCAGAAGCCAAAGTTGTTTCATTACCAACATTGGTATTTAACCTCAACATTCTCTGTTGGTGTGCCTTGAGCTCGAGTGCTCAAAAACCAAAGTTGCTTCAATACCAAAATTGATATGTAATCTCAACATTTTCTGTTGGTGTGTCTTGAGCTCGAGTGCTCAAAAACCAAAGTTGCTACAATACCAACTTTGATATTTAACCTCAACGTTTTCTGTTGGTTTGCCTTGAGCTTGAGTGCTCAGAAACCAAAGTTGCTTCAATACCAACATTGATATTTAACCTCAACATTTTCTGTTGGTGTGACTTGAGCTCGAGTGCTCAAAAACAAAAGTTGCTTCAATACTAACATTGATATTTAACCTCAGGATTTCCTGTTGGTGTGCCTTGAGCTATAGTGCTCAGAAACCAAAGTTGCCTCAATACCAACATTGATATTTAACCTCAACATTTTCTGTTGGTGTGCCTTGAGCTCGAGTGCTCAGAAGCCAATGTTGCTTCAATACCAACATTGATATTTAACCTCAACATTTTCTGATGGTGTGCCTTGAGCTCGATTGCTCAGAAACCAAAGTTGCTTCAATACCAACTTTGATATTTAACCTCAGCATTTTCTGTTGGTGTGCCTTGAGCTCGAGTGCTCAAAAACCAAAGTTGCCTCAATACCAACATTGATATTTAACCTCAACATTTTCTGTTGGTGTGCCTTGAGCTCGAGTGCTCAGAAGCCAAAGTTGCTTCAATACCAACATTGATATTTAACCTCAACATTTTCTGTTGGCGTGCCTTGAGCTCCAGTGCTCAGAAACAAAACTTGCTTCAATACCAACATTGATATTTAACCTCAACACTCTCTGTTGGTGTGCCTTGAGCTCGAGTGCTCAAAAACCAAAGTTGCTTCAATACCAACATTGATATTTAACCTCAACATTCTCTTTTGGTATGCCTTGAGCTAGAGTGCTCAAAAACCAAAGTTGCTTCAATACCAACATTGATATTTAACCTCAACATTATCTGTTGGTGTGCCTTGAGCTCGAGTGCTCAAAAACCAAAGTTACTTGAATACCAACAATGATATTTAACCTCAACATTTTCTGTTGGTGTGCCTTGAGCTCGAGTACTCAAAAACCAAAGTTGCTTCAACACCAACATTGATATTTAACCTCAACATTTTCTGTTGGTGTGCCTTGAGCTCGAGTGCTCAAAAACCAAAGTTGCTTCAATACCAACATTGATATTTAACCTCAGCATTTCCTGTTGGTGTGCCTTGAGCTCCAATGCTCAGAAGAAAAAGTTGCTTCAATACCAACATTGATATTTAACCTCAACACATTTATGTTGGTGTGCCTTAAGCTCGAGTGCTCAGAAACCAAAGTTGCTTCAATACCAACATTGATATTTATCTTCAACATTTTCTGTTGGTGTGCCTTGAGCTCGAGTGCTCAAAAACCAAAGTTGCTTCAATACCAACATTGATATTTAACCTCAACATTTTCTTTTGGTGTGCCTTGAGCTCGAGTGCTCAAAAACCAAAGTTACTTGAATACCAACAATGATATTTAACCTCAACATTTTCTGTTGGTGTGCCTTGAGCTCGAGAGCTCAAAAACGATACTTGCTTCAATACCGACATTGATATTTAACTTCAACATTTTCTGTTGGTGTGTCTTGAGCTCGAGTGCTCAGAAGCCAAAGTTGCCTCATTACCAACATTGATATTTAACCTCAGCATTTTCTATTGGTGTGCCTTGAGCTCGAGTGCTCAGAAACCAAAGTTGCTTCAATACCAACATTGATATTTATCTTCAACATTTTCTGTTGGTGTGCCTTGAGCTCGAGTGCTCAGAAACCAAAGTTGCTTCAATACCAACATTGATATTTAACCTCAACATTTTCTGTTGGTGTGCCTTGAGCTCGAGTGCTTAAAAACCAAAGTTGCTTCAATACCAACATTGATATGTAACCTCAACTTTCTCTGTTGGTGTGCCTTGAGCTCGAGTGCTCAAAAACCAAAGTTGCTTCAATACCAACATTGATATTTAACCTCAACATTCTCTGTTGGTGTGCCTTGAGCTCGAGTGCTCAAAAACCAAAGTTGCTTCAATACCAACAATGATATTTAACCTCAACATTCTCTGTTGGTGTGCCTTGAGCTGGAGTGCTCAAAAAGCAAATTTGCTTCAATACCAACATTGACATTTAACCTCAACATTCTCTGTTGGTGTGCCTTGAGCTCGAGTGCTCAAAAACCAAAGTTGCTTCAACACCAACATTGATATTTAACCTCAACATTCTCTGTTGGTGTGCCTTGAGCTCGAGTGCGCAGAAACCAATGTTGCTTTAATACCAACATTGATATTTAACCTTAGCATTTCTATTGGTTTGCCTTGAGCTCGAGTGCTCAGAAGCCAAAGTTGCTTCAATACCAACATAGATATTTAACCTCAACATTTTCTGTAGGTGTGCCTTGAGCTCGAGTGCTCAAAAACATAAGTTACTTGAATACCAATTTTGATAATTAATCTCAACATTTTCTATTGGTGTGCCTTGAGTTCGAGGGCTCTAAAACCAAAGTTACTTCAATACAAAATTGATATTTAACCTCAACATTTTCTGTTGATGTGCCTTGAGCTCGAGTGCTCAGAAGTCAAAGTTGCTTCAATACCAACATTGATATTTACCCAGAGCATTTCCTGTTGGTGTGCCTTGAGCTGCAGTGCTCAGAAACCAAAGTTGCTTCAATACCAACATTGATATTTAACCTCAACGTTTTCTGTTGGTGTGCCTTGAGCTCGAGTGCCCAGAAACCAAAGTTGCTTCAATACCAACTTTGATATTTAACCTCAACATTTTCTGTTGGTGTGCCTTGAGCTCGAGTGCTCAGAAACCAAAGTTGCTTCAATACCAACATTGATATTTAACCTCAGCATTTCCTGTTGGTGTGCCTTGAGCTCGAGTGCTCAAAAACCAAAGTTGCTTCAATACCAACATTGATATTTAACCTCAACTTTTTCTGTTGGTGTGCCTTGAGCTCGAGTACTCAAAAACCAAAGTTGCTGAAATTACAATATTGATATTTAACCTCAACATTTTCTGTTGGTGTGCCTTGAGCTTGAGTGCTCAAAAACCAAAGTTGCTTCAATACCAACATTGATATTTCACTTTAAAATTTTCTGTTGGTGTGCCTTGAGCTCGAGTGCTCAAAAACCAAAGTTGCTTCAATACCAACATTGATATTTAACCTCAACATTTTCTGTTGGTGTGCCTTGAGCTCCAGTGCTCAAAAACAAAAGTTGCTTCAATATCAACATTGCTATTTAACCTCAACGTTTTCTGTTGGTGTGCCTTGAGCTCGAGTGCTCAAAAACTAAAGTTGCTTCAATATCAACATTGATATTTAACCTCAACATTTTCTGTTGGTGTGCCTTGTGCTCGAGTGCTTAGAAGCCAAAGTTGCTTCAATACAAACATTGATATTTAACCTCAAAATTTTCTGTTGGTGTGCCTTGAGCTCGAGTGCTTAGAAGCCAAAGTTGCTTCAATACAAACATTGATATTTAACCTCAACATTTTCTGTTGGTGTGCCTTGAGCTCGAGTGCTTAGAAGCCAAATTTGCTTCAATACCAACATTGATATTTAACCTCAACATTTTCTATTGGTGTGCCTTGACCTCGAGTACTCAAAATCCAAAGTTGTTTCAATACCAACATTGATATTTAACCTCAACATTTTCTGTTGGTGTGCCTTGAGCTCGAGTGCTCAAAATCAAAGTTGCTTCAATAACAACATTGATATTTAACCACAACATTTTCTGATGGTGTGCCTTGAGCTCGAGTACTCAAAAAGCAAAGTTGCTTCAATACCAACATTGATATTTAACCTCAACATTTTCTGTTTTTGTGCCTTGAGCTCGAGTGCTCAGAAGCCAAAGTTGCTTCAATACCAACATTAATATTTAATCTCAACATTTTCCAACGACACGATTTTCAGCTGTATTCATGGAAAAATGTCGTCAATTTTGATTTTCTTAAAATCGGCTTTTACTATTATTTTGATTAAAATTCCGTACATTAAATTAACATAAATTACAAAGAAAATGTATATCTTGAACACTCTGGATATTTTGCGTTTGAGGCAAGCAGTAGCAGATAGATAAAAACTTACTACTGAAAAAATCTGATGTGTTCCATTCACATGACTTTCTCTAGCTGTTACACAAACAACTTCTCTGAGCCCGCCTGGGTAGTGAGGTTGTAGCGTGTATACCTCATGTTCAACAGGGCGTGGGTTCGAATCCCGCTTAGGGTAAGTTACCCGAATAAAGTTTTTTTCGGGGTGTTACCTTATCCTGAGAAGATGAATGTCGAGTAACTTTGAGCTCCATGGACTCATTAATTGAGTATCATTTCACCCATTTCATTCATCGTCAGATATGATCAACCAGGTGAAAGGACGTAAGCCACAAAAAACAAAACAAAAAAAAGGTTTTTCTATCTACTTGATGCTAATCAAGATAAACATTATCAGAAATTGTCTTATTACTTGCTTTCTTGTAAGTAGAAGGGAATATACTAGGATAAAGTGATAGTCAAATGTTTTAAATTCTGGCCTAAGTGAAACAATAGCAGTCCGGTTCGCTTTGCATGGCCAGCAGTAAGAGAAATGGCACTTAAGGTGGCTTGTTGTTTGAGAACGGTTAACGTACATTTAATTGTTTTTCCACACAAGCCCTGTGTAGGACAGGAGTTGGATAGGTAGAGTCAGACTGAAAAATTCAATGTCAGACGGGATTTGAACCTCGAATCTCCCGGTCTCTATACGTGTATAGGACAGGAGTTAGATAGGTAGAGTCAGATTGAAAAATTCAATGTCAGCCGGGATTTGAATCACGGATCTCCCGGTCTCTAGCCGTGTGTAGGACAGGAGTTAGATTGGTAGAGTCAGATTGAAAAATTCAATGTCAGCCGGGATTTGAACCACGGATCTCCCGGTCTCTAGCCGGTTGTTTTACCATTGAGCTACAATGGTAACATGGCAGTATGGCATTAAATTTCTCAACACGTAGGCTTCCCGGTAAACCACAAAGTGATCTCAAGTGATGACATACCGGGCTCTTCTCTATATACTATGTACATAGTACGTGTAGATCTCGTCACCTGGAGATGTGGCAGGTGATGACGCACACGACGAGAATGATCACGTCCCGAAGTTGTAAAGTGATTTTCCCTGAGGTGTTGCTCGCGCGAGCTGCGCTTGCTGATTTCCAGCCGTCTTTCTCATCAGCCGGGCTAACCTTTGTGGCACTTATCTAAATGTGTATAATAGATCATGTATTGTATTTCACACAAAAAGTTCTTGTCAACATTTACCCGGAAATGTATGTTTTGAGGTCCACTCAGTCCCAAAAAGCATTATTAGAAACAGATCTCTGTGTGTGTTCCGCTCATTTAGTTATTACTTCCAAAGATATAAGATACTTGTAAATAGTTATAAAATTTTGATACAACAATGCTATGTAGTAGTTTCTTAGAGCCTTTTGGTACATTCACTATATCAATAACTATATAAATATTAGTGCTAGGGAAGATATCTTTTGGTACACTCACTATATGAATAACTATATAAATATTAGTGCTAGGGAAGATATCTTTTGGTACACTCACTATATCAATAACTATATAAATATTAGTGCTAGGGAAGATATCTTTTGGTACACTCACTATATCAATAACTATATAAATATTAGTGCTAGGGAAGATATCTTTTGGTACACTCACTATATGAATAACTATATAAATATTAGTGCTAGGGAAGATATCTTTTGGTACACTCACTATATCAATAACTATATAAATATTAGTGAAGGGAAAGATATCCTTTGGTACACTCACTATATCAATAACAATATAAATATTAGTGAAGGGAAAGATATCCTTTGGTACACTCACTATATCAATAACTATATAATATTAGTGAAGGGAAAGATATCCTTTGGTACACTCACTATATCAATAACTATATAAATATTAGTGCTAGGGAAGATACCTTTTGGTACACTCACTATATCAATAACTATATAAATATTAGTGCTAGGGAAGATACCTTTTGGTACACTCACTATATCAATAACTATATAAATATTAGTGCTAGGGAAAATATATTTTGGTACACTCACTATATCAATAACTATATAAATATTAGTGCTAGGGAAGATATCTTTTGGTACACTCACTATATCAATAACTATATAAATATTAGTGCTAGGGAAGATATCTTTTGGTACACTCACTATATCAATAACTATATAAATATTAGTGCTAGGGAAGATATCTTTTGGTACACTCACTATATCATTAACTATATAAATATTTGTGCTAGGAAAGATATCTTTTGGTACACTCACTATATCAATAACTATATAAATATTTGTGCTAGGAAAGATATCTTTTGGTACACTCATTTTATCAATAACTTTATAAATATTAGTGCTAGGGAAGATATCTTTTGGTAGACTCACTATATCAATAACTATATAAATATTTGTGCTAGGAAAGATATCTTTTGGTACACTCACTGTATCAATAACTATATAAATATTTGTGCTAGGAAAGATATCTTTTGGTAGACTCACTATATCAATAACTATATAAATATTTGTGCTAGGGAAGATATCTTTTGGTACACTCACTGTATCAATAACTTTATACATATTAGTGCTAGAGAAGATATATTTTGGTACACTCACTCTATCAATAACTTTGTATATATTAGAGCTAGAGAAGATATATTTTGGTACATTCACTGTATCAATAACAGTATAAATATTAGTGCTAGAGAAGATATCTTTTGGTACATTTACTGTATCAATAACTTTATACATATTAGTGCTAGAGAAGATATATTTTGGTACACTCACTGTATCAATAACTTTGTATATATTAGAGCTAGAGAAGATATATTTTGGTACATTCACTGTGTCAATAACTTTGTATATACTAGAGCTAGAGAAGATATATTTTGGTACACTCACTGTATCAATAACTTTGTATATATTAGAGCTAGAGAAGATATACTTTGGTACATTCACTGTATCAATAACTTTGTATATATTAGAGCTACAGAAGTTATATTTAGGTACATTCAGTGTATCAATAACTTTATACATATTAGTGCTAGAGAAGATATATTTTGGTACATTCACTGTATCAATAACTTTGTATATATTAGTGCTAGAGAAGTTGTATTTTGGTACATTCACTGTATCAATAACTTTATACATATTAGTGCTAGAGAAGATATATTTTGGTACATTCACTGTATCAATAACGTTGTATATATTAGTGCTAGAGAAGTTGTATTTTGGTACCTTCACTGTATCAATAACTTTATATATATTAGAGCTAGAGAAGTTGTATTTTGGCACATTCACTGTATCAATAACTTTGTATATATTAGAGCTAGAGAAGATATCTTTTGGTACATTCACTGTATCAATAACTTTATACATATTAGTGTTAGAGAAGATATATTTTGGTACACTCACTGTATCAATAACTTTGTATATATTAGAGCTAGAGAAGATATATTTTGGTACATTCACTGTATCAATAACAGTATAAATATTAGTGCTAGAGAAGATAGCTTTTGGTACATTCACTGTATCAATAACTTTATAAATATTAGTGCTAGAGAAGATATCTTTTGGTACATTCACTGTATCAATAACTTTATACATATTAGTGCTAGAGAAGATATATTTTGGTACATTCACTGTATCAATAACTTTGTATATATTAGAGCTAGAGAAGATATCTTTTGGTACATTCACTGTATCAATAACTTTATACATATTAGTGCTAGAGAAGATATATTTTGGTACACTCACTGTATCAATAACTTTGTATATATTAGAGCTAGAGAAGATATATTTTGGTACATTCACTGTATCAATAACAGTATAAATATTAGTGCTAGAGAAGATATCTTTTGGTACATTTACTGTATCAATAACTTTATACATATTAGTGCTAGAGAAGATATATTTTGGTACACTCACTGTATCAATAACTTTGTATATATTAGAGCTAGAGAAGATATATTTTGGTACACTCACTGTATCAATAACTTTGTATATTTTAGAGCTAGAGAAGATATATTTTGGTTCATTCACTGTATCAATAACTTTGTATATATTAGAGCTAGAGAAGTTATATTTTGGTACATTCACTGTATCAATAACTTAGTATATATTAGAGCTAGAGAAGATATATTTTGGTACATTCACTGTATCAATAACAGTATAAACATTAGTGCTAGAGAAGATATCTTTTGGTACATTGACTGTATCAACAACTATATAAATATTAGCGCTAGGAAAGGTACCTTTTGGTACACTCACTATATCAATAACCGTTATATATATATGTATTAGAGCTAGGGAAGATGTCTTTTGGTTCACTTACTATATCAATAACTTTATATATGTTAGAGCTAGGGAAGATGTCTTTTGGTTCACTCACTATATCAATAATTTTATTAATATTAGTGCTAGTCAAGATGTCTTTTGGTACACAGAGTGTATCAATA
Organism: Hymenopus coronatus; assembly: GCA_030762935.1. Lineage (NCBI taxonomy): Eukaryota > Metazoa > Arthropoda > Insecta > Mantodea > Hymenopodidae > Hymenopus > Hymenopus coronatus. Next base: position 3,259,742 of record CM060882.1, on the reverse strand, counting down.
ACTGTATAAATATTAGTGCTAGGGAAGATGTCTTTTGGTACACTCACTATATCAATAACTTTTGAGATATTAGTGCTAGGGAAGATATCTTTTGGTTCACTCACTATATCAATAACTTTATAAATATTAGTGCTAGGGAAGATGTCTTTTATTACATTCAGTGTATGAATAACTTTATAAATATTAGTGCTAGAGAATATGTATTTTGGTACACACACTATATCTATAATTTTATAAACATTAGTCCTAGAGAAGATGTTTTTGGTACACTCAATATATCCATAACTTTATAAATATTAGTGCTAGAGAAGATGTCTTTTGGTACACTCACTATATCAATAACCTTATCAATATTAGTGCTAGAGAAGATGTCTTTTGGTACACTCAATATATCCATAACTTTATAAATATTAGTGCTAGAGAAGATGTACTTTGGTACACTCACTATATCCATAAATTTATCAATATTAGTGCTAGGGAAGATGTCTTTTGGTAGACTTTTTATATCAATAACTTTATAAATATTAGTGCTAGAGGAGATGTCTTTTGGTACACTCACTATATCAATAACTTTATAAATATTAGTGCTAGAGAAGATGTCTTTTGTTACACTCACTATATCAATAACCTTATCAAAATTAGTGCTAGAGAAGATGTCTTTTGGTACACTCGTTATATCAATAACTTTATAAATATTAGTGCTAGAGGAGATGTCTTTTGGTACACTAACTATATCAATAACTTTATAAATATTAGTGCTAGGGAAGATGTCTTTTGGTACACTCACTAGATCAATAACTTTATAAATATTAGTGCTAGGGAAGATGTCTTTTGGTACACTCACTATATCAATAACTTTATAAATATTAGTGCTAGAGAAGATGTCTTTTGGTACACTCACTAGATCAATAACTTTATAAATATTAGTGCTAGCCAAGATGTCATTTGGTGCAATTACTATATCAATAACTTTATCAATATTAGTGCTAGAGAAGATGTCTTTTGGTACACTTAGTGTATCAATAACTTATCTAAATTAGTGCTAGAGAAGATGTCTTTTGGTATACTCACTGTATCAACAACTTATATAGATATATTAGTGCTAGAGAAGATATATTTTGGTACACTCAGTGTATCAAACACTTTATATATATATATTAGTGCTAGATAAGACGTCTGTTGGTACATTCAGTGTATCAATAACCTATATATATATATACATATACATATACATATTAGTGCTAGAGAAGATGTCTTTTGTTACACTCACTATATCAAGAGCTTTATATAATAGTGCTAGAGAAGATGTCTTTTGGTACACTCACTGTATCAATAACTTTAAATATATTAGAGCTAGGGAAGATGTCTTTTGGTACACTCACTATATCAATAACTTTAAATATATTATAGCTAGGGAAGATGTCTTTTGGTTCACTCACTATATCAATAACTTTAAATATATTAGAGCTAGGGAAGATGTCTTTTGGTTCACTCACTATATCAGTAATTTTATAAATTATAGTGCTAGTCAAAATGTCTTTTGGTACACTCAGTGTAATAAAAACTTTATAAATATTAGTGTTACGGAAGATATCTTTTGGTTCACTCACTATACCAATAACTTTATAAATATTAGTGCTAGGGAAGATATCTTTTATTACATTCAATATATGAATAACCTTATAAATATTAGTGCTAGAGAATATGTCTTTTGGTACACTCACTATATCTATAACTTTATAAATATTGGTCCTATAGATGATGTTTTTGGTACACTCACTATATCCATAACTTTATTAATATAGGTACTAGAGAAGATTTCTTTTGGTACACTCATTATATCCATAACTTTATAAATATTAGTGCTAGAGAAGATTTCTTTTGGTACACTCATTATATCCATAACTTTATAAATATTAGTGCTAGAGAAGATGTCTTTTGGTACACTCATTATATCCATAACTTTATAAATATTAGTGCTAGGCAAGATGTCTTTTGGTACACTCATTATATCAATAACTTTATAAATATTAGTGCTAGAGAAGGTGTCTTTTGGTACACTCACTATATCAATAACTTTATAAATATTAGTGCTAGGTAAGATGTCTCTTGGTAGATTCAGTGTATCAATAACTTATAAATATACATATTAATGCTAGAGAAGATGTCTTTTGTTACACTCACTATATCAATAACTTTATATAATAGTGCTAGAGAAGATGTCTTTTGGTACATTCATTATATCAATAACTCTATAAATATTAGTGCTAGAGAAGATGTCTTTTGGTACACTCAGTGTATCAATAACTTATATATATATATATATATATATATATATATATATATATATATATATTAGACCTAGAGAAGATACATTTTGGTACACTCAGTGTATCAATAACTTATATATATATATATTACTGCTAGAGAACATGTCTTTTGGTACACTCACTATATCAATAACTTTATCAATATTAGTGCTAGAGAAGATGTCTTTTGGTACATTCATTATATCAATAACTCTATAAATATTAGTGCTAGAGAAGATGTCTTTTGGTACACTCAGTGTATCAATAACTGTATAGATATTAGTGCTAGGGAAGATATCTTTTGGTACAGTCACTGTATCAGTAACGTAATTATATATATATATATATATTAGAACTAGAGAAGATATCTTTTGGTACACTCACTGTATCAATAACTGTATATATATATTAGTGCTAGAGAATCTGTATTTTGGTACACTCGCTGTATCAATAACTTTCAATCTATTAGTGCTTCAGAAGATATCTTTTGGTACGCTAACTGTATCAAAAACTTTATATGTATTAGTGCTAGAGCAGATATCTCTTAGTACACTCACTGTATCAATAACTGTATATATAATAGTGCAAGAGAAGATATCTTTTGGTACACTCAGTGTATGAATAATTTTAAATCTATTAGTGCTTCAGAAGATATCTTTTGGTACACTCACTGTATAAATAACTTTATATGTATTAGTGCTAGATAAGATATCTTTTGGCACACTCACTGTATCAATAACTTTATATGTATTAGTGCTGAAGAAGATATCTCTTGGTACACTCATTATATCAATAACTTTATATGTATTAATGCTAGAGAAGATATCTTTTGGTACCCTCACTGTATCAATAACTTTATAAATATTAGTGCTAGAAAATATGTCTCTTGGTACACTCACTGTATCAATATCTTTAATAATATAAGTGCTAGAGAAGATGTCTTTTGTTACACTCACTATAACAATAACTTTATAAATATTAGTGCTAAGGAAGATATCGTTTGGTACACTCACCATATCAATAACTTTATAAATATTAATTCTAAGGAAGATATCTTTTGGTACACTCACTATATCAATAACTTTATATATATATATGTATTAGTGTTAGGAAGATACTTATGGTACACTCACTCTATCAATGACTATGTATGCATTAGTGCTAGAGAAGATATCTTTTGGTACACTCACTCTATCAATAACTTTATATGTATTACTGCTAGAGAAAACTATCTTTTAGTACACTCTCTGTATCAATAACTTTATATGTATTAGTGCTAGAGAAGGTATCTTTTGGTACACTCACTGTATCAATAACTCTATAAATGTTAGTGCTAGATAAGATATCTTTTGGTACACTCACTATATCAGTAACTTTATAAATATTAGTGCTAGAGAAGATGTCTTTTGGTACACTCACAATATGAACAACTTTATATATATAAGTGTTAGGTAAGATATCTTTTGGTACACTTACTGTATCAATAACTTTATAAATATTAGTGCTAGAGAAGATGTCTTTTGGTTCACTCACCCTATCAATAACTTTATAAATATTAGTGTTAGGGAAGATACCATTGGTACACTCACTGTTTCAATAACTTTATATATATATATATATATATATATATATTAGTGCTAGGAAAGATATCTCTTGGTACACTCACTGTATCAATAACTTTATAAATATTAGAGCTAGAGAAGATGTACTTTGGTACACTCACTGTATCAATAACTTTATAAATATTAGTGCTAGGGAAAATATCTTTTGGTACACTCACTATATCAATAACTTTATAAATATTTGTGCTAGGGAAAATATCTTTTGGTTCACTCACTATATCAATAACTATATAAATATTAGTGCTAGGGAAGATATCTTTTGGTACACTCACTGTATCAATTGCTATATAAATATTAGTGCTAGGGAAAATATCTTTTGGTACACTCACTATATCAATAACTATATAAATATTAGTGCTAGGGAAGATATCTTTTGCTACACTCACTGTATCAATAACTTTATAAATATTAGTGCTAGGGAAAATATCTTTTGGTACGCTCACTATATCAATAACTATATAAATATTAGTGCTAGGGAAGATATCTTTTGGTACACTCACTGTATCAATAACTTTATAAATATTAGTGCTAGGGAAAATATCTTTTGGTACACTCACTGTATCAATAACTATATAAATATTAGTGCTAGGGAAGATATCTTTTGGTACACTCACTATATCAATAACTATATAATATTAGTGCTAGGGAAGATATCTTTTGGTACACTCACTATATCAATAACTATATAAATATTAGTGCTAGGGAAGATATCTTTTGGTACACTCACTATATCAATAACTATATAAATATTAGTGCTAGGGAAGATATATTTTGGTACACTCACTATATCAATAACTATATAAATATTAGTGCTAGGGAAGATATCTTTTGGTACACTCACTATATCAATAACTATATAAATATTAGTGCTAGGGAAGATATCTTTTGGTACACTCACTATATCAATAACTATATAAATATTTGTGCTAGGAAAGATATCTTTTGGTACACTCACTATATCAATAACTATATAAATATTTGTGCTAGGAAAGATATCTTTTGGTACACTCACTATATCAATAACTTTATAAATATTATTACTAGGGAAGATATCTTTTGGTAGACTCACTATATCAATAACTATATAAATATTTGTGCTAGGAAATATATCTTTTGGTACACTCATTATATCAATAACTTTATAAATATTAGTGCTAGGGAAGATATCTTTTGGTAGACTCACTATATCAATAACTATATAAATATTTGTGCTAGGAAAGATATCTTTTGGTACACTCACTGTATCAATAACTATATAAATATTTGTGCTAGGAAAGATATCTTTTGGTAGACTCACTATATCAATAACTATATAAATATTTGTGCTAGGGAAGATATCTTTTGGTACACTCACTGTATCAATAACTTTATACATATTAGTGCTAGAGAAGATATATTTTGGTACACTCACTGTATCAATAACTTTGTATATATTAGAGCTAGAGAAGATATATTTTGGTACATTCACTGTATCAATAACAGTATAAATATTAGTGCTAGAGAAGATATTTTTTGGTACATTCACTGTATCAATAACTTTATACATATTAGTGCTAGAGAAGATATATTTTGGTACAGTCACTGTATCAATAACTTTGTATATATTAGAGCTAGAGAAGATATATTTTGGTACATTCACTGTGTCAATAACTTTGTATATATTAGAGCTAGAGAAGATATATTTTGGTACATTCACTGTATCAATAACTTTGTATATATTAGTGCTAGAGAAGTTGTATTTTGGTACCTTCACTGTATCAATAACTTTGTATATATTAGAGCTAGAGAAGTTGTATTTTGGTACATTCACTGTATCAATAACTTTGTATATATTAGAGCTAGAGAAGATATCTTTTGGTACATTCACTGTATCAATAACTTTATACATATTAGTGCTAGAGAAGATATATTTTGGTACACTCACTGTATCAATAACTTTGTATATATTAGAGCTAGAGAAGATATATTTTGGTACATTCACTGTATCAATAACAGTATAAATATTAGTGCTAGAGAAGATACCTTTTGGTACATTCACTGTATCAATAACTTTATAAATATTAGTGCTAGAGAAGATATCTTTTGGTACATTCACTGTATCAATAACTTTATACATATTAGTGCTAGAGAAGATATATTTTGGTACATTCACTGTATCAATAACTTTGTATATATTAGAGCTAGAGAAGATATCTTTTGGTACATTCACTGTATCAATAACTTTTTACTAATTAGTGCTAGAGAAGATATATTTTGGTACACTCACTGTATCAATAACTTTGTATATATTAGAGCTAGAGAAGATATATTTTGGTACATTCACTGTATCAATAACAGTATAAATATTAGTGCTAGAGAAGATATCTTTTGGTACATTCACTGTATCAATAACTTTATACATATTAGTGCTAGAGAAGATATATTTTGGTACACTCACTGTATCAATAACTTTGTATATATTAGAGCTAGAGAAGATATATTTTGGTACACTCACTGTATCAATAACTTTGTATATTTTAGAGCTAGAGAAGATATATTTTGGTACATTCACTGAATCAATAACTTAGTATATATTAGAGCTAGAGAAGATATATTTTGGTACATTCACTGTATCAATAACAGTATAAATACTAGTGCTAGAGAAGATATCTTTTGGTACATTGACTGTATCAACAACTATATAAATATTAGCGCTAGGAAAGATAACTTTTGGTACACTCACTATATCAATAACCGTTATATATATATATATATATATATATATGTATTAGAGCTAGGGAAGATGTCTTTTGGTTCACTTACTATATCAATAACTTTATATATGTTAGAGCTAGGGAAGATGTCTTTTGGTTCACTCACTATATCAATAATTTTATTAATATTAGTGCTAGTCAAGATGTCTTTTGGTACACACAGTGTATCAATAACTGTATAAATATTAGTGCTAGGGAAGATGTCTTTTGGTACACTCACTATATCAATAACTTTTTAGATATTAGTGCTAGGGAAGATATCTTTTGGTTCACTCACTATATCAATAACTTTATAAATATTAGTGCTAGGGAAGATGTCTTTTATTACATTCAGTGTATGAATAACTTTATAAATATTAGTGCTAGAGAATATGTCTTTTGGTACACTCACTTTATCAATAACTTTATAAATATTAGTGCTAGGGAAGATGTCTTTTATTACATTCAGTGTATAAATAACTTTATAAATATTAGTGCTAGAGAATATGTCTTTTGGTACACACACTATATCTATAATTTTATAAACATTAGTCCTAGAGAAGATGTTTTTGGTACACTCAATATATCCATAACTTTATAAATATTAGTGCTAGAGAAGATGTACTTTGGTACACTCACTATATCAATAACCTTATCAATATTAGTGCTAGGGAAGATGTCTTTTGGTAGACTTTTTATATCAATAACTTTATAAATATTAGTGCTAGAGGAGATGTCTTTTGGTACACTCACTATATCAATAACTTTATAAATATTAGTGCTAGAGAAGATGTCTTTTGGTACACTCACTATATCAATAACCTTATCAAAATTAGTGCTAGAGAAGATGTCTTTTGGTACACTCGTTATATCAATAACTTTATAAATATTAGTGCTAGAGGAGATGTCTTTTGGTACACTAACTATATCAATAACTTTATAAATATTAGTGCTGGGGAAGATGTCTTTTGGTACACTCACTAGATCAATAACTTTATAAATATTAGTGCTAGGGAAGATATCTTTTGGTACACTCTCTATATCAATAACTTTATAAATATTAGTGCTAAAGAAGATGTCTTTTGGTAGACTCACTAGATCAATAACTTTTTAAATATTAGTGAGAGCCAAAATGTCATTTGGTGCAATCACTATATCAATAACTTTATCAATATTAGTGCTAGAGAAGATGTCTTTGGGTCACTTAGTGTATCAATAACTTATCTAAATTAGTGCTAGAGAAGATGTCTTTTGGTACACTCACTGTATCAACAACTTATATAGATATATTAGTGCTAGAGAAGATATATTTTGGTACACTCAGTATATCAAACACTTTATATATATATATATATATATATATTAGTGCTAGATAAGATGTCTGTTGGTACATTCAGTGTATCAATAACCTATATATATATATATATATATATATATATATATATATATATACATATACATATTAGTGCTATAGAAGATGTCTTTTGTTACACTCACTATATCAAGAGCTTTATATAATAGTGCTAGAGAACATGTCTTTTGGTACACTCACTGTATCAATAACTTTAAATATATTAGAGCTAGGGAAGATGTCTTTTGGTACACTCACTATATCAATAACTTTAAATATATTATAGCTAGGGAAGATGTCTTTTGGTTCACTCACTATATCAATAACTTTAAATATATTATAGCTAGGGAAGATGTCTTTTGGTACACTCACTATATCAATAACTTTAAATATATTATAGCTAGGGAAGATGTCTTTTGGTTCACTCACTATATCAATAACTTTAAATATATTATAGCTAGGGAAGATGTCTTTTGGTTCACTCACTATATCAATAACTTTAAATATATTATAGCTAGGGAAGATGTCTTTTGGTTCACTCACTATATCAATAACTTTAAATATATTATAGCTAGGGAAGATGTCTTTTGGTTCACTCACTATATCAATAACTTTAAATATATTAGAGCTAGGGAAGATGTCTTTTGGTTCACTCACTATATCAGTAATTTTATAAATTATAGTGCTAGTCAAAATGTCTTTTGGTACACTCAGTGTAATAAAAACTTTATAAATATTAGTGTTAGGGAAGATATCTTTTGGTTCACTCACTATACCAATAACTTTATAAATATTAGTGCTAGGGAAGATATCTTTTATTACATTCAATATATGAATAACCTTATAAATATTAGTGGTAGAGAATATGTCTTTTGGTACACTCAATTTATCTATAACTTTATAAATATTGGTCCTATAGATGATGTTTTTGGTACACTCACTATATCCATAACTTTATTAATATTAGTACTAGAGAAGATTTCTTTTGGTACACTCATTATATCCATAACTTTATAAATATTAGTGCTAGAGAAGATTTCTTTTGGTACACTCATTATATCCATAACTTTATAAATATTAGTGCTAGAGAAGGTGTCTTTTGGTACACTCACTATATCAATAACTTTATAAATATTAGTGCTAGGTAAGATGTCTCTTGGTAGATTCAGTGTATCAATAACTTATAAATATACATATTAATGCTAGAGAAGATGTCTTTTGTTACACTCACTATATCAATAACTTTATATAATAGTGCTAGAGGATGTCTTTTGGTACATTCATTATATCAATAACTCTATAAATATTAGTGCTAGAGAAGATGTCTTTTGGTACACTCAGTGTATCAATAACTTATATATATTAGTGCTAGAGAACATGTCTTTTGGTACACTCACTAATATATATATATTAGACCTAGAGAAGATACATTTTGGTACACTCAGTGTATCAATAACTTATATATATATATTACTGCTAGAGAACATGTCTTTTGGTACACTCACTATATCAATAACTTTATCAATATTAGTGCTAGAGAAGATGTCTTTTGGTACATTCATTATATCAATAACTCTATAAATATTAGTGCTAGAGAAGATGTCTTTTGGTACACTCAGTGTATCAATAACTGTATAGATATTAGTGCTAGGGAAGATATCTTTTGGTACAGTCACTGTATCAGTAACGTAATTATATATATATATATATATATATATATATATATATATATATTAGTGCTAGAGAAGATATCTTTTGGTACACTCACTGTATCAATAACTGTATATATATATTAGTGCTAGAGAATCTGTATTTTGGTACACTCGCTGTATCAATAACTTTCAATCTATTAGTGCTTCAGAAGATATCTTTTGGTACGCTAACTGTATCAAAAACTTTATATGTATTAGTGCTAGAGCAGATATCTCTTAGTACACTCACTGTATCAATAACTGTATATATAATAGTGCAGGAGAAGATATCTTTTGGTACACTCAGTGTATGAATAATTTTAAATCTATTAGTGCTTCAGAAGATATCTTTTGGTACACTCACTGTATAAATAACTTTATATGTATTAGTGCTAGATAAGATATCTTTTGGCACACTCACTGTATCAATAACTTTATATGTATTAGTGCTGAAGAAGATATCTCTTGGTACACTCATTATATCAATAACTTTATATGTATTAATGCTAGAGAAGATATCTTTTGGTACTCTCACTGTATCAATAACTTTATAAATATTAGTGCTAGAAAATATGTCTCTTGGTACACTCACTGTATCAATATCTTTAATAATATAAGCGCTAGAGAAGATGTCTTTTGGTACACTCACTATATCAATAACTATATAAATATTAGTGCTAAGGAAGATATCTTTTGGTACACTCACTATATCAATAACTTTATATATATATATATGTATTAGTGTTAGGAAGATACTATTGGTACACTCACTCTATCAATGACTATGTATGCATTAGTGCTAGAGAAGATATCTTTTGGTACACTCACTCTATCAATAACTTTATATGTATTACTGCTAGAGAAAACTATCTTTTAGTACACTCTCTGTATCAATAACTTTATATGTATTAGTGCTAGAGAAGGTATCTTTTGGTACACTCACTGTATCAATAACTTTATAATTATTAGTGCTAGAGAAGATGTCTTTTGGTACACTCACTTTATCAAGATCTTGATATATATTAGTGTTAAGGAGGATACCATTGGTATACTCACTGTATCAATAACTCTATAAATATTAGTGCTAGAAAAGAGATCTTTTGGTACACACACTATATCAGTAACTTTATAAATATTAGTGCTAGAGAAGATGTCTTTTGGTACACTCACAATATCAACAACTTTATATATATAAGTGTTAGGTAAGATATCTTTTGGTACACTTACTGTATCAATAACTTTATAAATATTAGTGCTAGAGAAGATGTCTTTTGGTTCACTCACCCTATCAATAACTTTATAAATATTAGTGTTAGGGAAGATACCATTGGTACACTCACTGTATCAATAACTTTATATATATATATATATATATATTAGTGCTAGGAAAGATATCTTTTGGTACACTCACTGTATCAATAACTTTATAAATATTAGAGCTAGAGAAGATGTACTTTGGTACACTCACTGTATCAATAACTTTATAAATATTAGTGCTAGGGAAAATATCTTTTGGTACACTCACAATATCAATAACTATATAAATATTAGTGCTAGGGAAAATATCTTTTGGTACACTCACTATATCAATAACTATATAAATATTAGTGCTAGGGAAGATATCTTTTGGTACACTCACTGTATCAATAGCTATATAAATATTAGTGCTAGGGAAAATATCTTTTGGTACACTCACTATATCAATAACTATATAAATATTAGTGCTAGGAAAGATATCTTTTGGTACACTCACTGTATCAATAACTTTATAAATATTAGTGCTAGGGAAAATATTTTTTGGTACACTCACTGTATCAATAACTATATAAATATTACTGCTAGGGAAGATATGTTTTGGTACACTCACTATATCAATAACTATATAATATTAGTGCTAGGGAAGATATATTTTGGTACACTCACTATATCAATAACTATATAAATATTAGTGCTAGGGAAGATATCTTTTGGTACACTCACTGTATCAATAACTATATAAATATTAGTGCTAGGGAAGATGTCTTTTATTACATTCAGTGTATGAATAACTTTATAAATATTAGTGCTAGAGAATATGTCTTTTGGTACACTCACTTTATCAATAACTTTATAAATATTAGTGCTAGGGAAGATGTCTTTTATTACATTCAGTGTATAAATAACTTTATAAATATTAGTGCTAGAGAATATGTCTTTTGGTACACACACTATATCTATAATTTTATAAACATTAGTCCTAGAGAAGATGTTTTTGGTACACTCAATATATCCATAACTTTATAAATATTAGTGCTAGAGAAGATGTACTTTGGTACACTCACTATATCAATAACCTTATCAATATTAGTGCTAGGGAAGATGTCTTTTGGTAGACTTTTTATATCAATAACTTTATAAATATTAGTGCTAGAGGAGATGTCTTTTGGTACACTCACTATATCAATAACTTTATAAATATTAGTGCTAGAGAAGATGTCTTTTGGTACACTCACTATATCAATAACCTTATCAAAATTAGTGCTAGAGAAGATGTCTTTTGGTACACTCGTTATATCAATAACTTTATAAATATTAGTGCTAGAGGAGATGTCTTTTGGTACACTAACTATATCAATAACTTTATAAATATTAGTGCTGGGGAAGATGTCTTTTGGTACACTCACTAGATCAATAACTTTATAAATATTAGTGCTAGGGAAGATATCTTTTGGTACACTCTCTATATCAATAACTTTATAAATATTAGTGCTAAAGAAGATGTCTTTTGGTAGACTCACTAGATCAATAACTTTTTAAATATTAGTGAGAGCCAAAATGTCATTTGGTGCAATCACTATATCAATAACTTTATCAATATTAGTGCTAGAGAAGATGTCTTTGGGTCACTTAGTGTATCAATAACTTATCTAAATTAGTGCTAGAGAAGATGTCTTTTGGTACACTCACTGTATCAACAACTTATATAGATATATTAGTGCTAGAGAAGATATATTTTGGTACACTCAGTATATCAAACACTTTATATATATATATATATATATTAGTGCTAGATAAGATGTCTGTTGGTACATTCATTGTATCAATAACCTATATATATATATACATATACATATTAGTGCTATAGAAGATGTCTTTTGTTACACTCACTATATCAAGAGCTTTATATAATAGTGCTAGAGAACATGTCTTTTGGTACACTCACTGTATCAATAACTTTAAATATATTAGAGCTAGGGAAGATGTCTTTTGGTACACTCACTATATCAATAACTTTAAATATATTATAGCTAGGGAAGATGTCTTTTGGTTCACTCACTATATCAATAACTTTAAATATATTATAGCTAGGGAAGATGTCTTTTGGTACACTCACTATATCAATAACTTTAAATATATTATAGCTAGGGAAGATGTCTTTTGGTTCACTCACTATATCAATAACTTTAAATATATTATAGCTAGGGAAGATGTCTTTTGGTTCACTCACTATATCAATAACTTTAAATATATTATAGCTAGGGAAGATGTCTTTTGGTTCACTCACTATATCAATAACTTTAAATATATTATAGCTAGGGAAGATGTCTTTTGGTTCACTCACTATATCAATAACTTTAAATATATTAGAGCTAGGGAAGATGTCTTTTGGTTCACTCACTATATCAGTAATTTTATAAATTATAGTGCTAGTCAAAATGTCTTTTGGTACACTCAGTGTAATAAAAACTTTATAAATATTAGTGTTAGGGAAGATATCTTTTGGTTCACTCACTATACCAATAACTTTATAAATATTAGTGCTAGGGAAGATATCTTTTATTACATTCAATATATGAATAACCTTATAAATATTAGTGGTAGAGAATATGTCTTTTGGTACACTCAATTTATCTATAACTTTATAAATATTGGTCCTATAGATGATGTTTTTGGTACACTCACTATATCCATAACTTTATTAATATTAGTACTAGAGAAGATTTCTTTTGGTACACTCATTATATCCATAACTTTATAAATATTAGTGCTAGAGAAGATTTCTTTTGGTACACTCATTATATCCATAACTTTATAAATATTAGTGCTAGAGAAGGTGTCTTTTGGTACACTCACTATATCAATAACTTTATAAATATTAGTGCTAGGTAAGATGTCTCTTGGTAGATTCAGTGTATCAATAACTTATAAATATACATATTAATGCTAGAGAAGATGTCTTTTGTTACACTCACTATATCAATAACTTTATATAATAGTGCTAGAGGATGTCTTTTGGTACATTCATTATATCAATAACTCTATAAATATTAGTGCTAGAGAAGATGTCTTTTGGTACACTCAGTGTATCAATAACTTATATATATTAGTGCTAGAGAACATGTCTTTTGGTACACTCACTAATATATATATATTAGACCTAGAGAAGATACATTTTGGTACACTCAGTGTATCAATAACTTATATATATATATATTACTGCTAGAGAACATGTCTTTTGGTACACTCACTATATCAATAACTTTATCAATATTAGTGCTAGAGAAGATGTCTTTTGGTACATTCATTATATCAATAACTCTATAAATATTAGTGCTAGAGAAGATGTCTTTTGGTACACTCAGTGTATCAATAACTGTATAGATATTAGTGCTAGGGAAGATATCTTTTGGTACAGTCACTGTATCAGTAACGTAATTATATATATATATATATATATATATATATATATATATATATATATATTAGTGCTAGAGAAGATATCTTTTGGTACACTCACTGTATCAATAACTGTATATATATATATTAGTGCTAGAGAATCTGTATTTTGGTACACTCGCTGTATCAATAACTTTCAATCTATTAGTGCTTCAGAAGATATCTTTTGGTACGCTAACTGTATCAAAAACTTTATATGTATTAGTGCTAGAGCAGATATCTCTTAGTACACTCACTGTATCAATAACTGTATATATAATAGTGCAGGAGAAGATATCTTTTGGTACACTCAGTGTATGAATAATTTTAAATCTATTAGTGCTTCAGAAGATATCTTTTGGTACACTCACTGTATAAATAACTTTATATGTATTAGTGCTAGATAAGATATCTTTTGGCACACTCACTGTATCAATAACTTTATATGTATTAGTGCTGAAGAAGATATCTCTTGGTACACTCATTATATCAATAACTTTATATGTATTAATGCTAGAGAAGATATCTTTTGGTACTTTCACTGTATCAATAACTTTATAAATATTAGTGCTAGAAAATATGTCTCTTGGTACACTCACTGTATCAATATCTTTAATAATATAAGCGCTAGAGAAGATGTCTTTTGGTACACTCACTATATCAATAACTATATAAATATTAGTGCTAAGGAAGATATCTTTTGGTACACTCACTATATCAATAACTTTATATATATATATATATATATATATATATATATATATATATGTATTAGTGTTAGGAAGATACTATTGGTACACTCACTCTATCAATGACTATGTATGCATTAGTGCTAGAGAAGATATCTTTTGGTACACTCACTCTATCAATAACTTTATATGTATTACTGCTAGAGAAAACTATCTTTTAGTACACTCTCTGTATCAATAACTTTATATGTATTAGTGCTAGAGAAGGTATCTTTTGGTACACTCACTGTATCAATAACTTTATAATTATTAGTGCTAGAGAAGATGTCTTTTGGTACACTCACTTTATCAAGATCTTGATATATATTAGTGTTAGGGAGGATACCATTGGTATACTCACTGTATCAATAACTCTATAAATATTAGTGCTAGAAAAGAGATCTTTTGGTACACACACTATATCAGTAACTTTATAAATATTAGTGCTAGAGAAGATGTCTTTTGGTACACTCACAATATCAACAACTTTATATATATAAGTGTTAGGTAAGATATCTTTTGGTACACTTACTGTATCAATAACTTTATAAATATTAGTGCTAGAGAAGATGTCTTTTGGTTCACTCACCCTATCAATAACTTTATAAATATTAGTGTTAGGGAAGATACCATTGGTACACTCACTGTATCAATAACTTTATATATATATATATATATTAGTGCTAGGAAAGATATCTTTTGGTACACTCACTGTATCAATAACTTTATAAATATTAGAGCTAGAGAAGATGTACTTTGGTACACTCACTGTATCAATAACTTTATAAATATTAGTGCTAGGGAAAATATCTTTTGGTACACTCACAATATCAATAACTATATAAATATTAGTGCTAGGGAAAATATCTTTTGGTACACTCACTATATCAATAACTATATAAATATTAGTGCTAGGGAAGATATCTTTTGGTACACTCACTGTATCAATAGCTATATAAATATTAGTGCTAGGGAAAATATCTTTTGGTACACTCACTATATCAATAACTATATAAATATTAGTGCTAGGGAAGATATCTTTTGGTACACTCACTGTATCAATAACTTTATAAATATTAGTGCTAGGGAAAATATTTTTTGGTACACTCACTGTATCAATAACTATATAAATATTACTGCTAGGGAAGATATGTTTTGGTACACTCACTATATCAATAACTATATAATATTAGTGCTAGGGAAGATATATTTTGGTACACTCACTATATCAATAACTATATAAATATTAGTGCTAGGGAAGATATCTTTTGGTACACTCACTGTATCAATAACTATATAAATATTAGTGCTAGGGAAGATATCTTTTGGTACACTCACTGTATCAATAACTATATAAATATTAGTGCTAGGGAAGATATCTTTTGGTACACTCACTGTATCAATAACTATATAAATATTAGTGCTAGGGAAGATATCTTTTGGTACACTCACTGTTTCAATAACTATATAAATATTAGTGCTAGGAAAGATATCTTTTGGTACACTCACTATATCAATAACTATATAATATTAGTGCTAGGGAAGATATCTTTTGGTACACTCACTATGTCAATAACTTTATATATATATATATATATATATATATATATAAATGTTAGGGAAGATACCATTGGTACACTCACTGTATCAATAACTTTATAAATATTAGTGCTAGGGAAGATATCTTTTGGTACACTCACTGTATCAATAACTATATAAATATTAGTGCTAGGGAAGATATCTTTTGGTACACTCACTGTATCAATAACTATATAAATATTAGTGCTAGGGAAGATATCTTTTGGTACACTCACTGTATCAATAACTATATAAATATTAGTGCTAGGGAAGATATCTTTTGGTACACTCACTGTATCAATAACTATATAAATATTAGTGCTAGGGAAGATATCTTTTGGTACACTCACTGTATCAATAACTATATAAATATTAGTGCTAGGGAAGATATCTTTTGGTACACTCACTGTATCAATAACTATATAAATATTAGTGCTAGGGAAGATATCTTTTGGTACACTCACTGTATCAATAACTATATAAATATTAGTGCTAGGGAAGATATCTTTTGGTACACTCACTGTATCAATAACTATATAAATATTAGTGCTAAGGAAGATATCTTTTGGTACACTCACTGTATCAATAACTATATAAATATTAGTGCTAGGGAAGATATCTTTTGGTACACTCACTATATCAATAACTATATAATATTAGTGCTAGGGAAGATATGTTTTGGTACACTCACTATATCAATAACTATATAAATATTAGTGCTAGGGAAGATATCTTTTGGTACACTCACTATATCAATAACTGTATATATATATTAATTTTAGAGAAGATGCCTTTTGGTACACTCACTATGTCAATAACTTTATATATATATATATATATATATATATATATATATATAAATGTTAGGGAAGATACCATTGGTACACTCACTGTATCAATAACTTTATAAATATCAGTGTTAGGGAAGATATCTTTTGGTACACTCACTGTATCAATAACTTTATAAATATTAGTGCTAGGGAAAATATCTTTTGGTACACTCACTATATCAATAACTATATAAATATTAGTGCTAGGGAAGATATCTTTTGGTACACTCACAGTATCAATAACTTTATAAATATCAGTGTTAGGGAAGATATCTTTTGGTACACTCACTGTATCAATAACTTTATAAATATTAGTGCTAGGGAAAATATCTTTTGGTACATTCACTATATCAATAACTATATAAATATTAGTGCTAGGGAAGATATCTTTTGGTACACTCACTGTATCAATAACTTTATAAATATTAGTGCTAGGGAAGATATCTTTTGGTACACTCACTATATCAATAACTGTATATATATATTAATTTTAGAGAAGATGCCTTTTGGTACACTCACTATGTCAATAACTTTATATATATATATATATATATATATATATATATATATATATATATATAAATGTTAGGGAAGATACCATTGGTACACTCACTGTATCAATAACTATATAAATATTAGTGCTAGGGAAGATATCTTTTGGTACACTCACTGTATCAATAACTATATAAATATTAGTGCTAGGGAAGATATCTTTTGGTACACTCACTGTATCAATAACTATATAAATATTAGTGCTAGGGAAGATATCTTTTGGTACACTCACTGTATCAATAACTATATAAATATTAGTGCTAGGGAAGATATCTTTTGGTACACTCACTGTATCAATAACTATATAAATATTAGTGCTAGGGAAGATATCTTTTGGTACACTCACTGTATCAATAACTATATAAATATTAGTGCTAGGGAAGATATCTTTTGGTACACTCACTGTATCAATAACTATATAAATATTAGTGCTAAGGAAGATATCTTTTGGTACACTCACTGTATCAATAACTATATAAATATTAGTGCTAGGGAAGATATCTTTTGGTACACTCACTATATCAATAACTATACAATATTAGTGCTAGGGAAGATATGTTTTGGTACACTCACTATATCAATAACTATATAAATATTAGTGCTAGGGAAGATATCTTTTGGTACACTCACTATATCAATAACTGTATATATATATTAATTTTAGAGAAGATGCCTTTTGGTACACTCACTATGTCAATAACTTTATATATATATATATATATATATATATATATATATATAAATGTTAGGGAAGATACCATTGGTACACTCACTGTATCAATAACTTTATAAATATCAGTGTTAGGGAAGATATCTTTTGGTACACTCACTGTATCAATAACTTTATAAATATTAGTGCTAGGGAAAATATCTTTTGGTACACTCACTATATCAATAACTATATAAATATTAGTGCTAGGGAAGATATCTTTTGGTACACTCACAGTATCAATAACTTTATAAATATCAGTGTTAGGGAAGATATCTTTTGGTACACTCACTGTATCAATAACTTTATAAATATTAGTGCTAGGGAAAATATCTTTTGGTACATTCACTATATCAATAACTATATAAATATTAGTGCTAGGGAAGATATCTTTTGGTACACTCACTGTATCAATAACTTTATAAATATTAGTGCTAGGGAAGATATCTTTTGGTACACTCACTATATCAATAACTGTATATATATATTAATTTTAGAGAAGATGCCTTTTGGTACACTCACTATGTCAATAACTTTATATATATATATATATATATATATATATATATATATATATATATATATATAAATGTTAGGGAAGATACCATTGGTACACTCACTGTATCAATAACTTTATAAATATTAGTGCTAGAGAAGATGTCTTTTGGTGCACTCAGTGTATCAATAACTTTGTATATATATATATATATATATATATATATATATATATATATATATATAAATGTTAGGGAAGATACCATTGGTACACTCACTGTATCAATAACTTTATAAATATTAGTGCTAGAGAAGATGTCTTTTGGTGCACTCAGTGTATCAATAACTTTGTATATATATATATAAATGTTAGGGAAGATACCATTGGTACACTCACTGTATCAATAACTTTATAAATATTAGTGCTAGAGAAGATGTCTTTTGGTGCACTCAGTGTATTAATAACTTTATATATATATATATATATTAGTGCTAGGGAAGATTTCTTTTGGTACACTCACTCTATCAATAACTGTGTATGTATTGGTGCTAGAGGAGATATCTTTTGGTACACTCACTTTATCAATAACTTTATATATATTAGTGCTAGAGAATGTATCTTTTGGTACACTCACTTTATCAATATATTGATATATATTGGTGTTAGGGAAGATACCATGTGTACACCTACTGTATAAATAACTCTATAAATGTTAGTGCTAGAGAATGTATCTTTTGGTACACTCACTTTATCAATATCTTGATATATATTGGTGTTAGGGAAGATACCATGTGTACACCTACTGTATAAATAACTCTATAAATGTTAGTGCTAGAGAATGTATCTTTTGGTACACTCACTTTATCAATAACTGTGTATGTATTGGTGCTAGAGGAGATATCTTTTGGTACACTCACTTTATCAATAACTTTATATGTATTAGTGCTAGAGGAGATATCTTTTGGTACACTCACTTTATCAATAACTTTATATATATTAGTGCTAAAGAATGTATCTTTTGGTACACTCACTTTATCAATATCTTGATATATATTGGTGTTAGGGAAGATACCATGTGTACACCTACTGTATAAATAACTCTATAAATGTTATTGCTAGAGAATGTATCTTTTGGTACACTCACCTTATCAATAACTTTATAAATATTGGTTGCTAGAGAAAATGTCTTTTTGATCAGAAAGTTCCTCTTTAGATATTCGCATCGCGCTCATATTCTTCATGCGAGAGTTTCCAACAACTGCGAAGTTGTGTTAGGGAAGTTAGCTTAAAGATTTATTTACGAGTTGGATAGGTAGAGTCAGACTGAAAAATTCAATGCATTAGCCGGGATTTAAACCATTATATGTTTTTAAAAATGGCTCTAACGATTTTGATTAAATACCGTATATTAAAAATATTTACATCACTAATAAAAGTATATCTTGAATTTTCTGGAAATAGCCCTTGGATATAATACGCTGAATGTGTATAATTGCTAAACCGTAAGTCATAGGCAAAAACTTACTTGCCAAAAAATGTATATCTAATGAAAACACACAATGTATGCTTTATATATTTTTTTCTTACAGTTTGCCATTTCTGAGATATTTTTGCTACTGGTTTCAGTTTTAAAATACTTAAAACTTTCCATAAATGCGAATTTGTCAACTCCTGGCAATGTAAAAACTTGTTGAAACTACATTTTAAAAAATTTGGCTATCACTTCAGCCTAGTGTAAACCCTTATTTCCCATCTACTTTTAAAGAAGCAAGTAATATGACAATTTCTGTTAACGTTTATCTCGATTAGTTTCAAGTAGATAGAAGAAGAATTTTTTTACCGAGAAGTAGAGAAAGTCATGTGAATGGAACGCATTAGACTTTCACTTTCTCTACACGTGCTATGTATAAAGTGTATAGAGGTTATTGTAATGTGTCTAAAAATTCGATGCCGAGATTTCACCGGAAATACAAGTTTTTGGTCCCCCTAAATCGAAAAGAAACATTTTTAGTATAATGTCCGTGCGTGAGTCAGTCTGTCTGTGTATATGTCTGTGGGCAGCATAGTTCAAAAATGAAAAGACCATTAAATACCAAATTTGGTATTTAAGTTGGCTATCTTCCAAGGATGCGACACAAAGATTTCAAGAAAATTCCCCCACCCTTCACTATCCTTTACATGGAACTTTTTTCGACAAATTTCATTTTCTAAAAACTGGGTCTAATAATTTTGATTAAAATATCGTATATTAAATATATTTAGCTGACAAATAAAATGTATACCTTGAATTTTCTGGGAATAGCCTCTGAAGACTACTTTATTCTGGATGACTTTTACGGAATTTTGCATAACTGCTAAACCGAGAGAGATGGACACAAACTTACCACAGAAAACATGTAGAACACGTTAAAACACACAATTGATGTCATTTACATTTTTTTCGTGGAGTTGAACGTTTTTGAGAAGTTCCTTGTTTTTCATTTCAGCTTTATACTTTTCTTATACAGGAATTTGTCAACGTCTTCCCATACACACAAAGGAACTTCAGTCACATAGCAACCAGCTTTTGTCTATCACTTTAACCTATGGCAGTCGCTTATTTCGCTTCTATTTACATACTATTTTTCCTCAATTAGCATGAAGTAAATAGAAGCAGTCGCTTTTTAACAATAATTTGTTGCAGAGATGTAGAGAATGGATCGCAGATTTTTTATACATGTAAAGTTTTTACCTTCTATATACACTACGTGTAGAGAAAGTACGGACGCGAATGTATCGACCTTTAGTGAAAGCGAGGATGTCAGACACCCAGCGCTTCCAGGTGACAAATCCTCGCGATGCAGAACCTCATTAAAAAGAAAGGTGTGTCATAGCCGCCGATGTGCTTCGGAAGGAAGATGGGGAACTTGATGCAGGTAGCGTTACCGTCATAGACGTGACAACTCCAGAGACCTCTTCCACCGCTAAACATCTCAGCCAAGATGTGCTTCGGAAGGAAGATGGGGAACTTGCGTTACCGTCATAGACGTGACAACTCGAGAGACCTCTTCCAGCGCTAAACATCTCAGCCAAGATGTGCTTCGGAAGGAAGATGGGGAACTTGCGTTACCGTCATAGACATGACAACTCGAGAGACCTCTTCCAGCGCTAAACATCTCAGCCAAGATGTGCTTCGGAAGGAAGATGGGGAACTTGATGCAGGTAGCGTTACCGTCATAGACGTGACAACTCCAGAGACCTCTTCCACCGCTAAACATCTCAGCCAAGATGTGCTTCGGAAGGAAGATGGGGAACTTGATGCAGGTAGCGTTACCGTCATAGACGTGACAACTCCAGAGACCTCTTCCACCGCTAAACATCTCAGCCAAGATGTGCTTCGGAAGGAAGATGGGGAACTTGCGTTACCGTCATAGACGTGACAACTCGAGAGACCTCTTCCAGCGCTAAACATCTCAGCCAAGATGTGCTTCGGAAGGAAGATGGGGAACTTGCGTTACCGTCATAGACATGACAACTCGAGAGACCTCTTCCACCGCTAAACATCTCAGCCAAGATGTGCTTCGGAAGGAAGATGGGGAACTTGCGTTACCGTCATAGACGTGACAACTCGAGAGACCTCTTCCAGCGCTAAACATCTCAGCCAAGATGTGCTTCGGAAGGAAGATGGGGAACTTGATGCAGGTAGCGTTACCGTCATAGACGTGACAACTCCAGAGACCTCTTCCACCGCTAAACATCTCAGCCAAGATGTGCTTCGGAAGGAAGATGGGGAACTTGATGCAGGTAGCGTTACCGTCATAGACGTGACAACTCGATAGACCTCTTCCACCGCTAAACATCTCAGCCAAGATGTCACTGTCACTTTGAGGTCTTCATGGCTGGCAAATCTTTTCTATCCAAAATGTCATGTACGGTGTCCAAAGTGAAACATTTGCTTTCAACTGCTCCATAACGATTGATGAACTTCTACTCCGGTCTTTATCGTACACACTGTTATGTTCTTCCTTGATTACTCGTAAATTATGTGTCATTTCCTCACTGAAGACTCGTTCATTGCATTATCACTATACACTTGTGTTATTTGACTATAACATTCAATTGACCAAACTCTTTGTGCATTAAAAAAAACGAATAAGATGTTTAGCGCTGGAAGAGTATAACATGTGTACCACGTGACCATAAATACCTTGACAGCAACGTTGAGAAATAGAGTAAGATGGTGTAACTTTCGTTATTGTTTAGTTATACCAAATCGTCTGTCACTTTCTGGATGGCCCTCGTACACTGTCATGCACAAAAAGTGGCCCATTCCCTTAGATTGCAATAATGACTTACATATATTAGGTTTCCATCTTCAGCCAACCACACACCCAATGTAGAAACATTGATTGCTTAAGGTAATCCTTGACTGTATAATCCCAAGCAGAACCACTTTCATCTTACATTCTGAGGGACTCCCCCTGGTGATATTATTATAGCAGTATTGTCTACTTTCTCTATCACGTACACTATTTATAGTGTATTGCATTCCATCCAAATATTCAATACTAAAATTTATCGGAAACACATATTTTGAAATGAAATAGAGTTTTATTTATGGACGCTCTTTAACTGCTGTGGTTTTCAGCGTCCCATTCTATACTGGGTGTGAAAGACACCTTCATTTTGATCAGGGGCTCTTTATCAGGCTTGAGATTCTTTTACGTGCCGTAAAACTACGACGCGGGACCAAGGGCTTTACTTTCCTTCTGAAGGAAGCCATGCTAAGGAAAAAATCCATCGTCCTCCACTGGGTTTGAAGCCGCAACCTTGGGTATGAAGTTATCATGGCAACCATTACAGCACATTTTTGACGGCCCACTATCTCAATACCATATTTTCAGCACAAATTATAGAGTTTTCTGCGAATGTAGTCTGAAAACCGGATGAGCTTCCATTTCCAAGCTATTGCTGCTATTGACTTCCGGTTTTAAATATTTAAACTTTTCTCAAACTGGAAGTGCTTTTGTTTTAGTGCTGCTCATGCAAAGAGAACCGAATTTCAATAACATTGCTTAGCGAGGGCTTTAAAAAGACTTGATTATCGTTTTAGTCTAGTGTATTGCAAGTAATAGGAGCATCGTGCTAGTGTTTATTGTGTAGAAAGAACAGCACTCTTTTGTAAGAAGTGTTTGTAGAGAAAGTCATGTGAGGTTCTCCGGAGCTGAAGGAAAGTATAAGGAACATCTTGTGGATATCGACTTTACCCAAATGTTCGGGTTTGAGCTTTAGTTGTTATTTACAGGAGCAGCTTGCTGATTGATGCGCGCGCACGGGAAACAGATCCATCTAGGTATGACGTCATGTAATGGAAATGTCGGTAGCAGCTGTTTGTGCATAGCAAGAAACAAAAGCTATCAAAGAATGTGATTATAGAAAAGGAAAAATGGTTTTCAATTCGCTCTCGTTCGCTGATAGCGAGAAAGATAACTTTCACAGGAAATTGGGTTTATTAAGTAAAACATGATGTGATACATTCACATTACTTTCTCTACCTACTTTGTAACAAAGTAGTCTTACAAAAGCATATTCTTCTATCTACTTTATGATAATCAAGATAAACATTAACAGAAAGTGTCTTATTACTTGCTACTTCCTTGTGAGTAGAAGGGAATACACTAGGATAAAATGATAAACATTAACAGAAATTGTCTTATTACTTGCTACTTCCTTGTGAGTAGAAGGGAGTACACTAGGATAAAGTGATAAACATTAACAGAAATTGTCTTATTACTTGCTACTTCCTTGTGAGTAGAAGGGAGTACACTAGGATAAAGTGATAAACATTAACAGAAATTGTCTTATTACTTGCTTCCTTGTAAGTAGAAGGGAATACACCAGGATAAAGTGATAAACATTAACAGAAATTGTCTTATTACTTGCTACTTCCTTGTAAGTAGAAGGGAGTACACTAGGATAAAGTGGTAAACATTAACAGAAATTGTCTTATTACTTACTACTTCCTTGTAAGTAGAAGGGAATACACTAGGATAAAGTGATAAACATTAACATAAATTGTCTTATTACTTGCTACTTCCTTGTAAGTAGAAGGGAGTACACTAGGATAAAGTGGTAAACATTAACAGAAATTGTCTTATTACTTACTACTTCCTTGTAAGTAGAAGGGAATACACTAGGATAAAGTGGTAAACATTAACAGAAATTGTCTTATTACTTGCTACTTCCTTGTAAGTAGAAGGGAATACACCAGGATAAAGTGATAAACATTAACAGAAATTGTCTTATTACTTGCTACATCCTTGTAAGTAGAAGGGAGTACACTAGGATAAAGTGGTAAACATTAACAGAAATTGTCTTATTACTTACTACTTCCTTGTAAGTAGAAGGGAATACACTAGGATAAAGTGGTAAACATTAACAGAAATTGTCTTGTTACTTGCTTCCTTGTGAGTAGAAGGGAATACACTAGGATAAAGTGATAAACATTAACAGAAATTGTCTTATTACTTGCTACTTCCTTGTAGGTAGAAGTCAATACACTAGGATAAAGTGGTAAACATTAACAGAAACTGTCTTATTACTTGCTACTTCCTTGTAAGTAGAAGGGAATACACTAGGATAAAGTGATAAACATTAACAGAAATTGTCTTATTACTTGCTACTTCCTTGTGAGTAGAAGGGAATACACTAGGATAAAGTGATAAACATTAACAGAAATTGTCTTATTACTTGCTACTTCCTTGTGAGTAGAAGGGAGTACACTAGGATAAAGTGGTAAACATTAACAGAAATTGTCTTATAACTTGCTACTTCCTTGTGAGTAGAAGGGAGTACACTAGGATAAAGTGATAAACATTAACAGAAATTGTCTTGTTACTTGCTGTCTTGTAAGTAGAAGGGAGTACACTAGGATAAAGTGATAAACATTAACAGAAATTGTCTTATTACTTGCTACTTCCTTGTAAGTAGAAGGGAGTACACTAGGATAAAGTGGTAAACATTAACAGAAATTGTCTTATTACTTACTACTTCCTTGTAAGTAGAAGGGAATACACTAGGATAAAGTGATAAACATTAACATAAATTGTCTTGTTACTTGCTTCCTTGTGAGTAGAAGGGAATACACTAGGATAAAGTGATAAACATTAACAGAAATTGTCTTATTACTTGCTGTCTTGTAAGTAGAAGGGAGTACACTAGGATAAAGTGGTAAACATTAACAGAAATTGTCGTATTACTTGCTACTTCCTTGTGAGTAGAAGGGAGTACACTAGGATAAATTGGTAAACATTAACAGAAATTGTCTTATTACTTACTACTTCCTTGTGAGTAGAAGGGAGTACACTAGGATAAAGTGGTAAACATTAACAGAAATTGTCTTGTTACTTGCTACTTCCTTGTGAGTAGAAGGGAGTACACTAGGATAAAGTGATAAACATTAACAGAAATTGTCTTATTACTTGCTACTCCCTTGTAAGTAGAAGGGAGTACACTAGGATAAAGTGATAAACATTAACAGAAATTGTCTTATTACTTACTACTTCCTTGTGAGTAGAAGGGAGTACACTAGGATAAAGTGGTAAACATTAACAGAAATTGTCTTGTTACTTGCTATTTCCTTGTGAGTAGAAGGGAGTACACTAGGATAAAGTGATAAACATTAACAGAAATTGTCTTATTACTTGCTACTTCCTTGTGAGTAGAAGGGAGTACACTAGGATAAAGTGATAAACATTAACAGAAATTGTCTTATTACTTGCTACTTCCTTGTGAGTAGAAGGGAGTACACTAGGATAAAGTGATAAACATTAACAGAAATTGTCTTATTACTTGCTACTTCCTTGTGAGTAGAAGGGAGTACACTAGGATAAAGTGATAAACATTAACAGAAATTGTCTTATTACTTGTTACTTCCTTGTGAGTAGAAGGGAGTACACTAGGATAAAGTGGTAAACATTAACAGAAATTGTCTTATTACTTGCTACTTCCTTGTAAGTAGAAGGGAGTACACTAGGATAAAGTGATAAACATTAACAGAAATTGTCTTATTACTTGCTTCCTTGTAAGTAGAAGGGAGTACACTAGGATAAAGTGGTAAACATTAACAGAAATTGTCTTATTACTTACTACTTCCTTGTAAGTAGAAGGGAATACACTAGGATAAAGTGATAAACATTAACATAAATTGCCTTATTACTTGCTACTTCCTTGTAAGTAGAAGGGAGTACACTAGGATAAAGTGGTAAACATTAACAGAAATTGTCTTATTACTTACTACTTCCTTGTAAGTAGAAGGGAATACACTAGGATAAAGTGGTAAACATTAACAGAAATTGTCTTATTACTTGCTACTTCCTTGTAAGTAGAAGGGAATACACCAGGATAAAGTGATAAACATTAACAGAAATTGTCTTATTACTTGCTACTTCCTTGTAAGTAGAAGGGAGTGCACTAGGATAAAGTGGTAAACATTAACAGAAATTGTCTTATTACTTACTACTTCCTTGTAAGTAGAAGGGAATACACTAGGATAAAGTGGTAAACATTAACAGAAATTGTCTTGTTACTTGCTTCCTTGTGAGTAGAAAGGAATACACTAGGATAAAGTGATAAACATTAACAGAAATTGTCTTATTACTTGCTAATTCCTTGTAGGTAGAAGTCAATACACTAGGATAAAGTGGTAAACATTAACAGAAACTGTCTTATTACTTGCTACTTCCTTGTAAGTAGAAGGGAATACACTAGGATAAAGTGATAAACATTAACAGAAATTGTCTTATTACTTGCTACTTCCTTGTGAGTAGAAGGGAATACACTAGGATAAAGTGATAAACATTAACAGAAATTGTCTTATTACTTGCTACTTCCTTGTGAGTAGAAGGGAGTACACTAGGATAAAGTGGTAAACATTAACAGAAATTGTCTTATTACTTGCTACTTCCTTGTGAGTAGAAGGGAGTACACTAGGATAAAGTGATAAACATTAACAGAAATTGTCTTGTTACTTGCTGTCTTGTAAGTAGAAGGGAGTACACTAGGATAAAGTGATAAACATTAACAGAAATTGTCTTATTACTTGCTACTTCCTTGTAAGTAGAAGGGAGTACACTAGGATAAAGTGGTAAACATTAACAGAAATTGTCTTATTACTTACTACTTCCTTGTAAGTAGAAGGGAATACACTAGGATAAAGTGATAAACATTAACAGAAATTGTCTTGTTACTTGCTTCCTTGTGAGTAGAAGGGAATACACTAGGATAAAGTGATAAACATTAACAGAAATTGTCTTATTACTTGCTACTTCCTTGTAGGTAGAAGTCAATACACTAGGATAAAGAGGTAAACATTAACAGAAACTGTCTTATTACTTGCTACTTCCTTGTAAGTAGAAGGGAATACAGTAGGATAAAGTGATAAACATTAACAGAAATTGTCTTATTACTTGCTACTTCCTTGTGAGTAGAAGGGAATACACTAGGATAAAGTGGTAAACATTAACAGAAATTGTCTTATTACTTGCTACTTCCTTGTGAGTAGAAGGGAGTACACTAGGATAAAGTGATAAACATTAACAGAAATTGTCTTGTTACTTGCTGTCTTGTAAGTAGAAGGGAGTACACTAGGATAAAGTGATAAACATTAACAGAAATTGTCTTATTACTTGCTTCCTTGTGAGTAGAAGGGAGTACACTAGGATAAAGTGATAAACATTAACAGAAATTGTCTTATTACTTGCTTCCTTGTAAGTAGAAGGGAATACACTAGGATAAAGTGATAAACATTAACAGAAATTGTCTTATTACTTGCTGTCTTGTAAGTAGAAGGGAGTACACTAGGATAAAGTGGTAAACATTAACAGAAATTGTCGTATTACTTGCTACTTCCTTGTGAGTAGAAGGGAGTACACTAGGATAAAGTGGTAAACATTAACAGAAATTGTCTTATTACTTACTACTTCCTTGTGAGTAGAAGGGAGTACACTAGGATAAAGTGGTAAACATTAACAGAAATTGTCTTGTTACTTGCTACTTCCTTGTGAGTAGAAGGGAGTACACTAGGATAAAGTGATAAACATTAACAGAAATTGTCTTATTACTTGCTACTCCCTTGTAAGTAGAAGGGAGTACACTAGGATAAAGTGATAAACATTAACAGAAATTGTCTTATTACTTACTACTTCCTTGTGAGTAGAAGGGAGTACACTAGGATAAAGTGGTAAACATTAACAGAAATTGTCTTGTTACTTGCTACTTCCTTGTGAGTAGAAGGGAGTACACTAGGATAAAGTGATAAACATTAACAGAAATTGTCTTATTACTTGCTACTTCCTTGTGAGTAGAAGGGAGTACACTAGGATAAAGTGATAAACATTAACAGAAATTGTCTTATTACTTGCTACTTCCTTGTGAGTAGAAGGGAGTACACTAGGATAAAGTGATAAACATTAACAGAAATTGTCTTATTACTTGCTACTTCCTTGTGAGTAGAAGGGAGTACACTAGGATAAAGTGGTAAACATTAACAGAAATTGTCTTATTACTTGCTACTTCCTTGTAAGTAGAAGGGAGTACACTAGGATAAAGTGATAAACATTAACAGAAATTGTCTTATTACTTGCTACTTCCTTTTGAGTAGAAGGGAGTACACTAGGATAAAGTGGTAAACATTAACAGAAATTGTCTTATTACTTGCTACTTCCTTGTAAGTAGAAGGGAATACACTAGGATAAAGTGATAAACATTAACAGAAATTGTCTTATTACTTGCTACTTCCTTGTGAGTAGAAGGGAATACAATAGGATAAAGTGATAAACATTAACAGAAATTGTCTTATTACTTGCTACTTCCTTGTGAGTAGAAGAGAGTACACTAGGATAAAGTGATAAACATTAACAGAAAGTGTCTTATTAGTTGCTTCCTTGTAAGTAGAAGGGAATACACTAGGATAAACTAATAAACATTAACAGAAATTGTCTTATTACTTGCTACTTCCTTGTGAGTAGAAGGGAGTACACTAGGATAAAGTGGTAAACATTAACAGAAATTGTCTTATTACTTGCTACTTCCTTGTGAGTAGAAGGGAGTACACTAGGATAAAGTGATAAACATTAACAGAAATTGTCTTATTACTTGCTACTTCCTTGTGAGTAGAAGGGAATACACTAGGATAAAGTGGTAAACATTAACAGAAATTGTCTTATTACTTGCTACTTCCTTGTGAGTAGAAGGGAATACACTAGGATAAAGTGATAAACATTAACAGAAAGTGTCTTATTAGTTGCTTCCTTGCAAGTAGAAGGGAATACACTAGGATAAACTGATAAACATTAACAGAAATTGTCTTATTACTTGCTACTTCCTTGTGAGTAGAAGGGAGTACACTATGATAAAGTGGTAAACATTAACAGAAATTGTCTTATTACTTGCTACTTCCTTGTGA
Organism: Hymenopus coronatus; assembly: GCA_030762935.1. Taxonomy (NCBI): domain Eukaryota; kingdom Metazoa; phylum Arthropoda; class Insecta; order Mantodea; family Hymenopodidae; genus Hymenopus; species Hymenopus coronatus. The sequence continues at coordinate 3,229,006 of CM060882.1, read as the reverse complement.
GTAGAAGGGAATACACTAGGATAAAGTGATAAACATTAACAGAAAGTGTCTTATTAGTTGCTTCCTTGCAAGTAGAAGGGAATACACTAGGATAAACTGATAAACATTAACAGAAATTGTCTTATTACTTGCTACTTCCTTGTGAGTAGAAGGGAGTATACTAGGATAAAGTGGTAAACATTAACAGAAATTGTCTTATTACTTGCTACTTCCTTGCAAGTAGAAGGGAATACACTAGGATAAAGTGGTAAACATTAACAGAAATTGTCTTATTGCTTGCTACTTCCTTGCAAGTAGAAGGGAATACACTAGGATAAAGAGACAGTCGAATCGTTTATAAGCTGTCGCTATGTGAGCACTTGAATTGCATTACCTGGAAAACAAAAGGGAGATGAAACGAAAGGTGACCTCGTTTTCTCGTTACTTGCCAGAAATAAACAAAGAGAGAGGTGAAGAACAAGATGGCTCCCCGTTCGAGAAAAGTTTTAAGTAGCGTAAAACGCCAAAAAACAACATGGAATATCTCGGAAACGCTTAACTCTACAAAAAAACTATTGTATATGACATAAATTGAATGTTTTAACGATAACTACATTTTTGTCTGTATCCTGCCGTTTAGCAGGTCCCACCAAAGGTTATTCTCAGAAAGTTCCAGACTTATATTTCGTTCGTCATAAAACATATTAAGCATAAGGTATTTTAATAAAAAGTATTAGAAGCATTTTAGACAAAATACAAAATTACGAAAATGTTTCATGTAAGGGGGAGAGCGCGTAGGGGCTTTTGCTGAAAATCTTCGTATTGCATCCTTGGAAGATACTGAAATTATATACCAATTTTGGTATTTAACCAAAGTTTTGTTTTTAACTTATGCTTTCCACAGACTCACACACACATGAATTTTTTTCAAAAAAATCTTTTTTTTGGATTCAGAGGATTCTCGGTATCAATTTTTGGGTGGAATACAATACTTGCTCTAGCCGTCATGTGCAATATAAGTCCATAGGAAAATGCGTATCTCATTGAAACACAATGTTTATGTGTTGTTAACAATGTTTATGTGTTGTTAACAATGTTTATGTGCTGTTAACAATGTTTATGTGTTGTTAACAATGTTTATGTGTTGTTAACAATGTTTGATGTAATTGGTGAACTTTTCTCACATGGGAACTCGTTATACGCTTTTTTTTCTCCTGGTCAAACAAAGAAACGGCATTTGAAAGCTATCGCTTAAGCCTATAACACTCCCCAATTTGCATTCTGTCTACAAGTAACCCTCAATAAAAGATATTTACAAATGTTTATCTGATTAGATAAAAGAACAAGCTTTGTCAGGAATAATATACTGACAATTGGAAGAGAAAATTATGTGAATGTAACGTTTTAAAAAGGTTTAAGTTATGCTCTTCACACACAGAAACTCAAGCTCACACGAACGTTTTTCTAAAAGTGTTTTTCTTGGATTCAAGAGGTCTCAAAACGTGTATTTCCGGCGAAATCTCGGTAAAACGATTTTTAGGTGGAATACAATACTTCCCCTAGGAGGGTTAATATACAAGAATGCGTAGAGAAAGTCATGTGATCGTAGCCCTTGGTCAAGGAATACCGCTTAGCTAATGCAAGAGTTGAAACATGTATGTGAGAAAGGTTGGTAAACCTGAATGTCAGCGCGTTTCCAGGAAATGCGTGTATATCTTATTTTCCTGGCCGCAGTTTCCGATTCAATTGTTTCTGACAGATGGAGAGACTGAAGAAATGTGAACATTCACATGTTTTCTGTTCGACAGGCGATTTGTTCGCGTTTCAGAATCATGTGTACCCTTTCCGCATCTTAAAGGCATTGTTCTTCTATCTGCTTGATGCTAATCCAGACAGACTTGTAATTATTTGCTTCCTTGTAAGTAGAAGGGAATACGCTAGGTTAAACTGACAGTCAAATGTTTTAAACTGTGGTTGCCATGTGATAGATGTTGCTACGAGGGTCATCCTGAAAGTGACAAACCATTGGTCATTACTAAATAATAACAGAAGTTATCAACACAAAACTCTATTTACAAAGTTACACTACCTTACTCTATTTCTCAATATTGCTATCAAGGTATTTATTGTCACGTGGTACAGATGTTATTCTCTTCCACCGCTGAACATCTGAGCCAAGATGTCACTGTCACTTTGAGGTCTTCATGACTGGCAAAGCTTTTCCATCCAAAAAGTCATGTACAGTCTTCAAAGTAAAACACAGGTTGTTCTGAATTCCTTTATCTACATTTGAAACCGTCTTCAAGGAATGGAAATGGTTAAATCTAAAACATGTGTTTTAACGACACCTAGTTTTTACTTTCTCTACACGTACTATGTACATAGTGTATAGAGAAGTTATTTATTGCACCCAAAAATTTGATACCGAGATTTCACCGGAAATAAATGTTTTGGGTTCCCCTGAATCCAAAAGAAGCATTTTTGGAAAAAGGTCCATGTGTGTATATCTGTCTGTCTGTCTGTCTGTCTGTCTGTCTGTTTTCTGTTTGTCTGTATGTCTGTGGACAGCATCGCACAAAAACGAAAAGACCGTTGAATACCAAACTTGGTATTTAAGTTTGGTATCTTCCAAGGATGCGACATGAAGTTTTTCAAGCAAATCCCCCCAACCCCAACTACCCTTTACATGAAACTTTATAAGAACATTTTGATTTTCTCAAAAATGGCTCTAACGATTTTGATTAAAATGTCGTATATTAAAGATATTTACCTGAGAAATGAAATGTATATCTTGAATTTTCTTTGAATAGCCTCTGAAGACCTCTACACAGCTGGTAAACATCTCGATAAAACACACAATTATGTTACATACATTTTTTCACAGAATTGATCAGTATTGAGGTATTCCTTGGTTTTGGTTTCAGCTTTGAAAAACTTTTCTTATACAGAAATTTGCCAACTCGTGTCCATACTACCAAAGGAACTTCAGTCACATAGCAGCCACCTTTTGACTATCACTTTAACCTATGGTACTCCCTTATTTCGCTTCTACTTACAAGGAAGCAAGTAATAAGACTATTTCTGCTAGTTGTTTCTCGATTAGCATGAAGTCAATAGAAGCATAAGCTTTTTAATAGCAATATGCAGCAGAGGTGTAGAGAAAGTCATGTGAATGGAACACATCCGATATTTCTTAATTATTTTATCAACATTCGCTTTCAACTGCTCCATAACGATTGATGAACGGTCTTTATCGTACACACTGTTATGTTCTTCCTTGATTACTCGTAAAGTATGTCATTTCCTCACTGAAGACTCGTTCATTGTACTATCAACATAGACTTGCGTTATTTGACTATAACATTTGATTGGTCGAACATTTTGTACGTTCATATAAACGAATAAGTTCTTTTGCGGTAGAAAGGTATCACATAGTCGTTGTAAACCACGTGACAATAAATACCTTGATAGCAATGTTGAGTTAGGTAGTGCAACTTTGTAAATAGAGTTATTGTTCAGTTATGGCTGTTAATTTCTGGGTGGTGCTTGTATTCGTATGCAGGGGCCAGAAAACGTGCATTTCCTGTGAAAGCTCAGTATTTAATTTTGGTTGGAATGAAACAACATCTCTATTTGTACGTGGCAGAGAAGTAAACATTAATGTGATTGTCACTTGTTTAACAGCGCCTTTGTCAGTTTTATTAATTAACACACAGTTGAGTGGCGCTAGTTCCCTCAAACTATACGAAACAAAACACTGCGGTCTGCCGCAACTGTTTTAATGTCCACAAAGCTAAAAGGGCATAACAAACTCCTTACTTTCTGTAACACGTATGAATTAGATACAGAAGGACCTGTATTCTACCCAAAATTTTCGAAAAAACTTACATGTAAAGGGTAGTTAGGGTGGGGGGATTTTTCTCAAAATCTTCATGTCACATGCCTGGAAGATACTAAAGTTAAATACCAAGTTTGGTGTTTTACCGACTTTTTAATTTATCGTGTTCAAAGACACGCGGATCTTTTTTATCTTTTCTATACGTACATAGTGTATAGAGAAGGTATTGCACTCCACCAAAACTTCGATACCGAGGTTTCACTGGAAATATGTTTTAGGGTCCCCTTTATCTAAAAAAAAAGCATTTTCAGAAAAAGGTCGGTGTGTCAGTGAACACTAGTCAATAGTTTACCACGGAGGCAGTCAGGTATCTTTATTGATGTGCATTATGAAAACTATTTGAGTTAAAAACGTGTGGTTTTTACGGTTCTGCTACAAACATTACTTCCTGCCTTCCTCGTGAATTATTTTATAGCAAAATTGAATGTTTTGTGCCAGCGCAAGTAGTATTTAAGAGAGACGGAATCAGTTAGCGCGTTACTCCTCAGTTAAGTGGGGATGTGAACACAGCTCTCAAGGAAAGTGGCCGGTGTGCTTGACAAGGTGGTACTGCCTGGCAACAGAGACATGTAAAACAAAACACTGGCGGCGCAGCTAGGATAATGACGTCACCAAGAGCACATGTTTCTGTTGCACACATGTGAGGAGCGTGTCCCCAACTTTGAGTTGCACATTTCTGTAACACCCTGTACACATTTACCGCTAATGAATACGTTTACTGAACGGCATTCTTCAGAAAGTTGCAGTTTATCCTTAAGTACGTAAATTGCACAAAGGACAATTAGAAGCTAGTCCTGAAGAATGCGACCCTTTTAGTTGGCGATGTGCTCAAGTATCTTGTAATTAGGCATGGAAACGGAAACAGGAATGCCAACTTGCTTCCATTCCACACAAATTATCCGCTCTGAGTTTACCTAACGAAAGATCAAAAGTTTGAATCCCGCTTGAAGAAGTAATAACTCTCAACCACACTTTTAAACCATATAATAACTTATTCTGCAGGGCTTCCTTTTCTTAACTTTCCAGTCTAAATAAGAATGTATACATTTCATCATAACTATTAGCACCATGAGTGTTTTCATCTTGTCGACAATTCACGACCCAAGAGATGAAAACACGAGTTGTATTTGATAAGACAATAGACTGTTATATCAGTGTAATACTTACATTAGTTCTCAAATGAGACCACGTTTATTTACACAATGTTTGTTTGTTTCTTCACTGTCTCCTGAATTATGACATGGCCGACCGTGTCTACACCCAAATGTACGAATATCGATAGCCACAATAGAAATAGGGAACAATTATTTTATTTCAATTGAGAATAACTAATACATGAAATGGAAACAAATGTTATTTTATTTGAGGTTATTGCACTTAGCTCATGCATAAATAAAAATAATGATCACTTTAAATAAACATTCTAATGTCTGAATTAACTGTGGAAGTGACAGTAATTAAAAGTGAAGCTTGTTACCAATAGCCAAGACAGCAGATTAATTGAAAGTACACTTGTGGAAGTGACAGTTATTAAAAGTGAAGCTTGTTACCAATAGCCAAGACAGCAGATTAAACAAACGAACGTCAGGTGCGATAAGATTTTAAAGAAATTATTATTGGTTTCAATTTTAAAATACTTAAATATTTCTCATATGAGAACGTGTTACTTCTGGCCACGCAAGCAAACCAATTTCAACCACACTTTAGCCTTGTGCATTCCTTTACTTCTTTTCTACTTACAAGGAAGCAAGTAATAAAACAATTTCTGTTAGTGCTTTTCTCGATTAGCATGAAGTGGATAGAAGTATAAGTTTTTTAACAATAATTTGTTGCAGATATGTAGAGAAAGTAAAGCATGTTGTAGTTTGTGGAAGGAATGGTAGAGGCAGATGTTTCGGTCGCACGCCGTAAACAGGAAGAAGCACTTCTATTGTGGTGGGAAAAGCGATGGCAGTCTCGGAAAGAAAAGAAAATGGAGGACAGAGGACATAAAGGTGATCTCGGCGTCGAAAGGGCACATTAAGTATAGCAGGTGAAAGGAAGAGTCGTAAAGAAAGGGGAGGGTGCGACGTCCGTTACCCATTTCACGCCCGCATCTCGAAAATGATGTTTGTACGGCAATACGCTTTTCTCAAAGTCACCAACTCTTCTTTATGTTCACGGGCCGCTGTCGCAGTGTAGTATAGAGAACGATAACAACAGAAATGATGATAATAATAATGATAATAATGATATTAATAAATATGATAATGATAATAATGATAATAATAATAATGTTAATAATAATGATACTCATAATGATAACAATACTAAAAATAATGATAATAATGACAATAATAATAATAATAATAATAATAATAATGATACTAATGATAAAAATAATGATACTAATAATAACAATAATAATAACAATGATAATATTAATAATGATATTATAAATGATAATGATAACAATTATACACTAATAATGATAATAATAATGATAGTAATAATGATAATGATATTGACAATAATAATAATAAAAATGATAATAATGATGATAATAATGATAATAACAATGATAATAATGACGAAGGTGATAATAATAATAATAATAATAATAATAATAATAATAATAATATGGATAGTTAAAATGATAATACTAATAAAAATAATAATAATAATGATAATGATAATAACGATAATTATGATTACGATACTAATAATAATAAAAATAATAACATAATAATGATAGCAATAATGATAATAATAATAACAATAATAATAGTAATAATAAAAGTAATATAATAACTACAATAATATTTTAACAAATCGCTCTTTTCACTTTTATAAACACTTTTTATTTCTTTCACAAACTGATTAAAATCAGAATCTGCTCACAAACATCCTCTCTAGTTTCTCTAACTTACTGGGAACATAGAGAACGTACAGTATCGGACCCAAAAATGAAATTGATACCGAGAGTTCACCGCAAATACATGATTTGAGGACTCCTGAATAAAAACATATTTAGATAAAAGGTCTTTTGTGTCTGTGTGTGTCAGTGTGTCTGTTTGTGTATGTCTGTGTGTGTCGGTGTGTTTGTCTGTGTGTGTGTCGGTGTGTGTGCGTGTCAGTCTGTGTGTCTGTGTCCTTCTGTGTGTGTGAGTGTGTCTGTCTGTGTGTGTCAGTGTGTCTGTCTGAGTGTGTCTGTGCCTCTGTGTGTGTCTGTGTGTCTGTCTGTGTGAGTCTGTGTTTGTGAGTGTCTGTCTGTGTGTCTCTGTATGTGTCTGTCTGTGTGCGTCAGTGTGTCTGTCTGTGTCTGTGTGTCTGTCTGTGTGTGTGTCGGTGTGTGTGCGTGTCAGTCTGTGTGTCTGTGTCCTTCTGTGTGTGTGAGTGTGTCTGTCTGTGTGTGTCAGTGTGTCTGTCTGAGTGTGTCTGTGTCTCTGTGTGTGTCTGTGTGTCTGTCTGTGTGAGTTTGTGTTTGTGTGTGTCTGTCTGTGTGTCTCTGTATGTGTCTGTCTGTGTGCGTCAGTGTGTCTGTCTGTGTGTGTCAGTGTGTCTGTCTGAGTGTGTCTGTGTCTCTGTGTGTGTCTGCGTGTCTGTCTGTGTGAGTCTGTGTTTGTGTGTGTCTGTCTGTGTGTCTCTGTATGTGTCTGTCTGTGTGCGTCAGTGTGTCTGTCTGTGTGTGTGTCTGTGTCTGTCTGTGTGTGACTGTGTCTGTCTGTGTGTGTCTGTGTGTGACTGTGTCTGTCTGTGTGTGTCTGTGTCTGTATGTGTGTGTCTGTGTGTCTGTGTTTGACTGTGTCTGTCTGTGTCTCTGTGTGTGTCTGTGTCTATGTGTCTGTGAGTGTCAGTGTATCTGTCTGTGTGTCTGTCTGTGTTTGTCTGTGTGTGTGTGCCTCTGTGTGTGTCTGTCTTTGTGTCTGTCTTGTGTGTCAGTCTTGTGTGTCAGTGTGTCTGTCTGTGTGTGTCTCTGTCTGTGTGTGTGTCTGTCTGTGTGTGTCTTTGTCTGTCTATGTATGTGTCTGTGTCTGTTTTTGTGTGTCCGTGTCTGTGTCTGTCTGTGTGTGTCAGTGTCTGTCTGTGTGTGTCAGTGTGTCTCTCTTGTGTGTCAGTCTTGTGTGTCAGTGTGTCTGTCTGTGTGTCTGCCTTGTGTGTCAGTCTTTTGTGTCAGTCTGTGTGTCAGTGTGTGTCAGTGTGTCTGTCTGTGTCTGTCTGTGTGTCAGTCTTGTTGTTCAGTGTGTGTGTCAGTGTGTGTCAGTGTGTCTGTCTGTGTGTCTGTCTTGTGTGTCAGTCTTGTGTGTTAGTGTGTCTGTCTGTGTGTGTCTTTGTCTGTCTGTGTATGTGTCTGTGTCTGTTTTTGTGTGTCCGTGTCTGTGTCTGGCTGTGTGTGTCTGTGTCTGTCTATGTGTGTCAGTGTGTGTTAGTGTGTGTTAGTGTGTGTCAGGGTGTCTGTGTGTGTCTGTGTGTGTCAGTGTGTCTTTCTGTGTGTGTCAGTGTGTCAGTCTTGTGTGTCAGTGTGTCTGTCTGTCTGTGTCTCTGTGTATGTGTGTCTGTGTGTGTCATTGTCTGTCTGTGTCTGTTTTTGTGTGTCCGTGTCTGTGTCTGTCTGTGTGTGTCTGTCTGTATGTGTCTGTGTCTGTCTATCTGTGTCAGTGAGTCTGTCTGTGTGTGTCAGTGTGTGTTTGTGTGTGTCAGTGTGTGTCTGTGTCTATCTGTGTCAGTTTGTGTAGGTGTGTGTCAGTGTGTCTGTCTGTGTGAGTCAGTGTGTCTGTGTGTGTCATGGTGTCTGTCTGTGTGTGTCTGTGTGTCAGTGTGTGTCTGTGTCTATCTGAGTCAGTTTGTGTCAGTGTGTCTGTGTGTGTTAGTGTGTCTGTGTGTGTCATGGTGTCTGTCTGTGTGTGTCAGTGTGTCTGTGTGTGTCTGTGTGTCAGTGTGTGTCATGGTGTCTGTCTGTGTGTGTCAGTGTGTGTCTGTGTCAGTTTGTGTAGGTGTGTGTCAGTGTGTCTGTCTGTGTGTGTCAGTGTGTGTGTGTGTGTCAGTGTGTGTCATGGTGTCTGTCTGTGTGTGTCAGTGTGTGTGTGTCAGTGTGTGTCATGGTGTCTGTCTGTGTGTGTCAGTGTGTGTCTGTGTCTATCTGTGTCAGTTTGTGTAGGTGTGTGTCAGTGTGTCTGTCTGTGTGTGTCAGTGTGTGTCATGGTGTCTGTCTGTGCGTGTCAGTGTGTGTCAGTGTGTGTCATGGTGTCTGTCTGTGTGTGTCAGTGTGTGTCTGTGTCTATCTGTGTCAGTTTGTGTAGGTGTGTGTCAGTGTGTCTGTCTGTGTGTGTCAGTGTGTGTGTGTCATGGTGTCTGTCTGTGTGTCTGTGTGTGTCAGTGTGTGTCTGTGTCTATCTGTGTCAGTTTGTGTAGGTGTGTGTCAGTGTGTCTGTGTGTGTCATGGTGTCTATCTGTGTGTCTGTGTGTGTCAGTGTGTGTCTGTGTCTATCTGTGTCAGTTTGTGTCTATCTGTGTCAGTTTGTGTAGGTGTGTGTCAGTGTGTCTGTGTGTGTCATGGTGTCTGTCTGTGTGTCTGTGTGTGTCAGTGTGTGTCTGTGTCTATCTGTGTCAGTTTGTGTAGGTGTGTGTCAGTGTGTCTGTCTGTGTGAGTCAGTGTGTCTGTGTGTGTCATGGTGTCTGTCTGTGTGTGTCTGTGTGTCAGTGTGTGTCTGTGTCTATCTGAGTCAGTTTGTGTCAGTGTGTGTCAGTTTGTCTGTGTGTGTCAGTGTGTCTGTGTGTGTCATGGTGTCTGTCTGTGTGTGTCAGTGTGTCTGTGTGTATCTATGTGTGTCAGTGTGTGTCATGGTGTCTGTCTGTATGTCTGTGTGTGTCAGTGTGTGTCTGTGTCTATCTGTGTCAGTTTGTGTAGGTGTGTGTCAGTGTGTCTGTCTGTGTGTGTCAGTGTGTGTGTGTCATGGTGTCTGTCTGTGTGTATGTGTGTGTCAGTGTGTGTCTGTGTCTATCTGTGTCAGTTTGTGTAGGTGTGTGTCAGTGTGTCTGTCTGTGTGTGTCAGTGTGTGTCATGGTGTCTGTCTGTGTGTGTCAGTGTGTGTCAGTGTGTGTCATGGTGTCTGTCTGTGTGTGTCAGTGTGTGTCTGTGTCTATCTGTGTCAGTTTGTGTAGGTGTGTGTCAGTGTGTCTGTCTGTGTGTGTCAGTGTGTGTGTGTCATGGTGTCTGTCTGTGTGTCTGTGTGTGTCAGTGTGTGTCTGTGTCTATCTGTGTCAGTTTGTGTAGGTGTGTGTCAGTGTGTCTGTGTGTGTCATGGTGTCTATCTGTGTGTCTGTGTGTGTCAGTATGTGTCTGTGTCTATCTGTGTCAGTTTGTGTCTATCTGTGTCAGTTTGTGTAGGTGTGTGTCAGTGTGTCTGTGTGTGTCATGGTGTCTGTCTGTGTGTCTGTGTGTGTCAGTGTGTGTCTGTGTCTATCTGTGTCAGTTTGTGTAGGTGTGTGTCAGTGTGTCTGTCTGTGTGAGTCAGTGTGTCTGTGTGTGTCATGGTGTCTGTCTGTGTGTGTCTGTGTGTCAGTGTGTGTCTGTGTCTATCTGAGTCAGTTTGTGTCAGTGTGTGTCAGTTTGTCTGTGTGTGTCAGTGTGTCTGTGTGTGTCATGGTGTCTGTCTGTGTGTGTCAGTGTGTCTGTGTGTATCTATGTGTGTCAGTGTGTGTCATGGTGTCTGTCTGTATGTCTGTGTGTGTCAGTGTGTGTCTGTGTCTATCTGTGTCAGTTTGTGTAGGTGTGTGTCAGTGTGTCTGTCTGTGTGTGTCAGTGTGTGTGTGTCATGGTGTCTGTCTGTGTGTATGTGTGTGTCAGTGTGTGTCTGTGTCTATCTGTGTCAGTTTGTGTAGGTGTGTGTCAGTGTGTCTGTCTGTGTGTGTCAGTGTGTGTGTGTCATGGTGTCTGTCTGTGTGTATGTGTGTGTCAGTGTGTGTCTGTGTCTATCTGTGTCAGTTTGTGTAGGTGTGTGTCAGTGTGTCTGTCTGTGTGTGTCAGTGTGTGTCATGGTGTCTGTCTGTGTGTGTCAGTGTGTGTCTGTGTCTATCTGTGTCAGTTTGTGTAGGTGTGTGTCAGTGTGTCTGTCTGTGTGTGTCAGTGTGTGTGTGTCATTGTGTCTGTCTGTGTGTCAGTGTGTGTCTGTGTCTATCTGTGTCAGTTTGTGTAGGTGTGTGTCAGTGTGTCTGTCTGTGTGTGTCAGTGTGTGTCTGTGTCTATCTGTGTCAGTTTGTGTAGGTGTGTGTCAGTGTGTCTGTCTGTGTGTGTCAGTGTGTGTGTGTCATTGTTTCTGTCTGTGTGTCAGTGTGTGTCTGTGTCTATCTGTGTCAGTTTGTGTAGGTGTGTGTCATTGTGTCTGTCTGTGTGTCAGTGTGTGTCTGTGTCTATCTGTGTCAGTTTGTGTAGGTGTGTGTCAGTGTGTCTGTCTGTGTGTGTCAGAGTGTCTGTGTGTGTCATGGTGTCTGTCTGTGTGTCTGTGTGTGTCAGTGTGTGTCTGTGTCTATCTGTGTCAGTTTGTGTAGGTGTGTGTCAGTGTGTCTGTCTGTGTGTGTCAGTGTGTGTGTGTCATTGTGTCTGTCTGTGTGTCAGTGTGTGTCTGTGTCTATCTGTGTCAGTTTGTGTAGGTGTGTGTCAGTGTGTCTGTCTGTGTGTGTCAGTGTGTGTCTGTGTCTATCTGTGTCAGTTTGTGTAGGTGTGTGTCAGTGTGTCTGTCTGTGTGTGTCAGTGTGTGTGTGTCATTGTGTCTGTCTGTGTGTCAGTGTGTGTCTGTGTCTATCTGTGTCAGTTTGTGTAGGTGTGTGTCAGTGTGTCTGTCTGTGTGTGTCAGTGTGTGTGTGTCATTGTGTCTGTCTGTGTGTCAGTGTGTGTCTGTGTCTATCTGTGTCAGTTTGTGTAGGTGTGTGTCAGTGTGTCTGTCTGTGTGTGTCAGTGTGTGTCTGTGTCTATCTGTGTCAGTTTGTGTAGGTGTGTGTCAGTGTGTCTGTCTGTGTGTGTCAGTGTGTGTGTGTCATTGTGTCTGTCTGTGTGTCAGTGTGTGTCTGTGTCTATCTGTGTCAGTTTGTGTAGGTGTGTGTCAGTGTGTCTGTCTGTGTGTGTCAGTGTGTGTGTGTCATTGTGTCTGTCTGTGTGTCAGTGTGTGTCTGTGTCTATCTGTGTCAGTTTGTGTAGGTGTGTGTCATTGTGTCTGTCTGTGTGTCAGTGTGTGTCTGTGTCTATCTGTGTCAGTTTGTGTAGGTGTGTGTCAGTGTGTCTGTCTGTGTGTGTCAGAGTGTCTGTGTGTGTCATGGTGTCTGTCTGTGTGTCTGTGTGTGTCAGTGTGTGTCTGTGTCTATCTGTGTCAGTTTGTGTAGGTGTGTGTCAGTGTGTCTGTCTGTGTGAGTCACTGTGTCTGTGTGTGTCATGGTGTTTGTCTGTGTGTGTGTGTGGGCAGCATAGCTCAACAAAAAGTCGTTAAATACCAAACTTGATACTTATGCCTGGTATCGCCCAAAGATGTGACCAGAAGATTTGCAGAAAAAATCCCCCGTTATAAATGTCGTTTACCAGGACACATTTTCCATATTTTTTTAAATAAGAGCTCTGAGGATTTTATTTAAAACGCACATGATAAGACGTTCTCATGACAAACGAAATGTGTGTCCTGAATCCTTTGGGAAGACCTCTTTATTCTGGATGACCTCTTTTTTTTTTTTTTTAGCTTAACGTCCTTTAACCTGGTTGGTCATATTGGACGATGAATTAAATTTGTGAAATGATGCTCAAATGATCTCGGGGTCCATGGAGCTTAAAGTTACTCGACATTCGTCTTCTCAGGACAAGGAAAAGCCCCGAAAAAAGCCTTATCCGGGCAACTCACCCTAAGCGAGATTCGAACTCTTGACCTGTTGAATATGAGACAGACACGCTACCACCACACTACCCAGGCGGGCTGGATGGCTTTTGTACAGCTCGCAAACCTAAGAGATATACAAAAACTTGCTAGACAAAAGGCATAGATATCGTTCAAACACACAATATATGTCTGGAGCTAACCATTTCCGAGATATTTCTTGTTAATGGTTTCAGCTTTAAGATGGTTAAGATTTTATCACACAGGTCATGTCTATTTTTTTTTTTTTTTTTTTTTTTTTACTCCTGTTCATGTAGAGCGAACTGAATTTCAATTGTTCAGATACGGATAGCGTTAAAAGATTTGACTATCACTTTAACCTAGTGTATTCTATTATTTCCCTTCTTCTTACAAAGAGGCAGGTAATAAAACAATTGAGCTCAACAATTAAAGCGCCAATGGAATAGCCGAGATTAGGCAATTTCAACCAATCTCGGTCATCTGACTGGAGCGATATTGTCGAAACATCTTATCGCAGCTGATGTTTATTTCTTTGAAATATTGTCGCACCTGACGTTAATTTGTTTAACCTCCTGTCTTGGTTATTGGTAACAAGGTGACAGCCAACCCTCGCTTTTAATAACTGCCAGTTCCACAATTGTACTTTCAGTTAATTCACTTACAATGTTTATTTAGATTTTTATCCAATTTATAACGTATTTAGTTCAAAAAACAATGAAAATAATCATTATTTGTATTTATTATGTATGAGATGAGTGCAATAGCCTCAAATAAAATAACGTTTGTTTCCATTTCATGTATTAGTTATTAACAGTTAAAATAAAATAATTGTTCCCTATTTCTATTGTTGCTATCGATATTCGTACATTGGGTGTAGTCACGGTCGGCCATATCGGCGAAGAAAGAAAAGCATCGGTAAATAAAGATGGTCTCATTTGAGGACAAATGTAAGTATTACAATGATATAATAATAGTCTATTGTCTTATCAAACACAAGTCGCGTTTTCATCTCTTCACATGTAGTATTACTTACGGCTAATGTTTATCAGCACTATCATGATGTATAAAGGAATAATTTTGTGCAATATAGTTTGTAGAGAAAGTTATATGAATGGAACTGCTATAACTTTAATAGTTCTATATTAGAACGGTATAGTAGGCCTGTTCTCATCTTACGAAAGAGTTCCACTTTCTAATGGATTAGTTAACCAATAATTGTGGTTCCCTTGGTGGCTTTCCTTTTCCCCGAAATGGTTAAACTTATTTTTCGTGTTAATATAGCACCTTCTTCCCCGTCGCGAACATTTTAGCCGAATAACCTTTTAGAAATATTGGGCACTCCGCCTCCCCCTGAAATGTTTGCTAACGGAAATTGCTCGTCCATTGCTTCAGCAACAAAAGAAGCTTTCACTTTTTGCTTCCTTCTCGGCTCCATTCGCCTGAAAGAAGAAATATCGACTGCATTCTCAACTTCATGCGTCATGTCCACTCTGCTCCAAACTCTGTCTGTTTTAATACCACAAGGTAATTAGTATTATTCTATTGTCGCTGCATCATACTGCCAACGAGCTGCTAAGTGACACATGGTGCACACCTGCCTTCAGCCCTTTTACCACACCTTTTCTTCGCGACCAGCAGATGGTGTTGGTGAACCTAGCAGTTTAGCTCTTATATTATCTGTCGATAGGTGTCAGTCTTCGGGGTCTCATCTCTTTTACCTTACCTTTTCTTCGCGACCAGCAGATGGTGTTGGTGAACCTAGCAGTTTAGCTCTTATATTATCTGTCGATAGGTGTCAGTCTTCGGGGTCTCATCTCTTTTACCTTACCTTTTCTTCGCGACCAGCAGATGGTGTTGGTGTACCCATCAGTTTAGCTGTTATATTATCTGTCGATAGGTGTCGGTCTTCGAGGTCTCATCCCTTTTACCTTACCTTTTCTTCGCGACCAGCAGATGGTGTTGGTGAACCTAGCAGTTTAGCTGTTATATTATCTGTCGATAGGTGTCAGTCTTCGGGGTCTCATCTCTTTTACCTTACCTTTTCTTCGCGACCAGCAGATGGTGTTGGTGAACCTAGCAGTTTAGCTGTTATATTATCTGTCGATAGGTGTCGGTCTTCGAGGTCTCATCCCTTTTACCACACCTTTTCTTCGCGACCAGCAGATGGTGTTGGTGAACCTAGCAGTTTAGCTGTTATATTATCTGTCGATAGGTGTCGGTCTTCGAGGTCTCATCCCTTTTACCACACCTTTTCTTCGCGACCAGCAGATGGTGTTAGCGAACCCACCAGTTTAGCTGTTATATTATCTGTCGATAGGTGTCAGTCTTCGAGGTCTCATCTCTTTTACCTTACCTTTTCTTCGCGACCAGCAGATGGTGTTGGTGAACCTAGCAGTTTAGCTGTTATATTATCTGTCGATAGGTGTCAGTCTTCGGGGTATCATCCCTTTTACCTTACCTTTTCTTCGCGACCAGCAGATGGTGTTGGTGAACCTAGCAGTTTAGCTGTTATATTATCTGTCGATAGGTGTCAGTCTTCGAGGTCTCATCTCTTTTACCTTACCTTTTCTTCGCGACCAGCAGATGGTGTTGGTGAACCTAGCAGTTTAGCTGTTATATTATCTGTCGATAGGTGTCAGTCTTCGGGGTATCATCCCTTTTACCTTACCTTTTCTTCGCGACCAGCAGATGGTGTTGGTGAACCTAGCAGTTTAGCTGTTATATTATCTGTCGATAGGTGTCAGTCTTCGGGGTATCATCCCTTTTACCTTACCTTTTCTTCGCGACCAGCAGATGGTGTTGGTGAACCTAGCAGTTTAGCTGCTATATTATCTGTCGATAGGTGTCAGTCTTCGGGGTCTCATCCCTTTTACCTTACCTTTTCTTCGCGACCAGCAGATGGTGTTGGTGAACCTAGCAGTTTAGCTGTTATATTATCTGTCGATAGGTGTCGGTCTTCGGGTTCTCATCCCTTTTACCTTACCTTTTCTTCGCGACCAGCAGATGGTGTTGGTGAACCTAGCAGTTTAGCTGTTATATTATCTGTCGATAGGTGTCAGTCTTCGGGGTCTCATCCCTTTTACCTTACCTTTTCTTCGCGACCAGCAGATGGTGTTGGTGAACCTAGCAGTTTAGCTGTTATATTATCTGTCGATAGGTGTCGGTCTTCGAGGCCTCATCCCTTTTACCACACCTTTTCTTCGCGACCAGCAGATGGTGTTGGTGTACCCACCAGTTTAGCTGTTATATTATCTGTCGATAGGTGTCAGTCTTCGAGGCCTCATCCCTCTTACCTTACCTTTTCTTCGCGACCAGCAGATGGTGTTGGTGTACCCACCAGTTTAGCTCTTATATTATCTGTCGATAGGTGTCGGTCTTCGGGGTCTCATCCCTTTTACCTTACCTTTTCTTCGCGACCAGCAGATGGTGTTGGTGAACCTAGCAGTTTAGCTCTTATATTATCTGTCGATAGGTGTCGGTCTTCGAGGTCTCATCCCTTTTACCTTACCTTTTCTTCGCGACCAGCAGATGGTGTTGGTGTACCCACCAGTTTAGCTGTTATATTATCTGTCGATATGTGTCAGTCTTCGAGGTCT
This sequence comes from Hymenopus coronatus, assembly GCA_030762935.1. Lineage (NCBI taxonomy): Eukaryota > Metazoa > Arthropoda > Insecta > Mantodea > Hymenopodidae > Hymenopus > Hymenopus coronatus. The sequence continues at coordinate 3,212,678 of CM060882.1, read as the reverse complement.
CATCCCTTTTACCATACCTTTTCTTCGCGACCAGCAGATGGTGTTGGTGTGCCCACCAGTTTAGCTGTTATATTATCTGTCGATATGTGTCAGTCTTCGAGGTCTCATCTCTTTTACCTTACCTTTTCTTCGCGACCAGCAGATGGTGTTAGTTTACCCACCAGTTTAGCTGCTGTATTACCTGTCGATAGGTGTCCGTCTTCGAGGTCTCATCCCTTTTACCTTACCTTTTCTTCGCGACCATCAGATGGTGTTGGTGAACCCACCAGTTTAGCTGCTATGTTATCTGTCCATAGGTGTCAGTCTTCAAGGTCTCATCCCTTTTACCTTACCTTTCCTCGCGACCAGCAGATGGTGTTGGTGAACCCACCAGTTTAGCTGCTATGTTATCTGTCGATAGGTGTCAGTCTTCGAGGTCTCATCCCTTTTACCTTACCTTTCCTCGCGACCAGCAGATGGTGTTGGTGTACCCACCAGTTTAGCTGCTATGTTATCTGTCGATAGGTGTCAGTCTTCGAGGTCTCATCCCTTTTACCTTACCTTTCCTCGCGACCAGCAGATGGTGTTGGTGAACCCACCAGTTTAGCTGCTATGTTATCTGTCGATAGGTGTCAGTCTTCGAGGTCTCATCCCTTTTACCTTACCTTTCCTCGCGACCAGCAGATGGTGTTGGTGTACCCACCAGTTTAGCTGCTATGTTATCTTTCCATAGGTGTCAGTCTTCGAGGTCTCATCCCTTTTACCTTACCTTTCCTCGCGACCAGCAGATGGTGTTGGTGAACCCACCATTTTAGCTGCTATGTTATCTGTCGATAGGTGGCGATGTATGTATTTATTCATCTGCTGCTCGGTGACAAGAGTTGTGGCACGCTTCCCTACTGCGCAAGGTGTCAACATGACTGATGATGTCCTGCTCTACCGCACTGACAGGAACATACTCAACCCCATACAGACACACCGCCGTCTCATGCAGGACTGGTGCAGACAGTGGCGGATGTCCGTTAACACGGGCAAAAGTCTTGCTGTTCTGTTCACCAGAAAACGCAGCCCAAATGCCCAAAGTTTCCCATCAGGACCAGAGATAGAATGGGGAAATTCCATCAAATACCTGGACGTCACACTTGATAAGGGCCTAGCTTTTCGTGAACACGTGCGGGGAACGCCGGACAGACCTTTATCCAAATGCCGGTCCACTTAAGGTTACGTCTTTTCAAGGCGCTCATAGTCTCTCTGATGCTCTACGCCTGCGAAGTGTGGGGCATGGCAGCAGACTCCTGGCTTCTCTGGTTACAGCGGATACAGAATAGAGGACTCCGGTCCATATGTCGACGTTTCCCTTTGAGGCTACTACATGAAGGTTCGGCCCTCCCATATATGGAAGATGTCATTAGGCGCCGGGCTCACAAATGCTACGTCAGATTGGACGAACGCACTTGTCAGATCGCTGGGTCAGTACTTAGCCGCCGATACAGGCGCAAGGCTTGCGGCCACCCCCGGTAACAACGGCCAACAGCTGAACCAAGTACTCGCCCCTCCCTTTCGGAGTGCTCAATCAAAATTATCCAACAAAAACAATTTTTTACAATTTAAACAGCAGCGGAGCACAGGAAAAGGATGCTGCTCCTGAAAAAAAAAGTCTAATGAGTTCCATTCACATGACTTTCTCTACATCTCTGCAACAAATTATTGTTAAGAAGCTTATGCTTCTATTTACTTCATGCTAATCGAGAAAAAATAGCAGAAATGGTCTTATTACTTATTTCCTTTTAAGAAGAAGGGAAATAAGGGAGTACTATAGGCTAAACTGACAATCAAAAGCTGGTTGCTATGTGTAGACAGATGTGTGTGGACAGGAGTTGACAAATTCCTGTATGAGAAAAGCATGTTTTTCAAAGCTGAAACCAAAAACAAGGAATATGTCAAAAACGATCAACTCCATGAAAAACATGTACATTATATAAATTGTGTGTTTCAATGTACTCTACAGTTTTCGTCCATCTGTTACTGTTTAGCAGTTATACATTTTATTTGTCAGGTAAATATCTTTGATATTTTACATTTTAATCAAAATCATTAGTCATTTTTGAGAAAATGAAAATTTTAGAAAAAAAGGTCCATGTAAAGGGTAGTTGGAGGTGGGGGTATTTTCTTGAAAATGTTCGTGTCGCATCCTTGGAAGATACCAAACTTAAATACGAAGATTGGTATTTAACGGTCTTTTCGTTTTTGAGCTATGCTGTCCACAGACACAGAAACACACACACACACAAACACATGGTCCGTTTTGTAAAAATACTTTTTTTTGGTTTCAGGGGGACCCAATATGTATTTCCGGTGAAATCCCGGTATCGAATTTTTGGGTGGAGTGCACTACCTTGTCTATACACTATGTACATAGTACGTGTAGATGCAAGCGTTCGAGGAGCCTAACTAGCGCCACGTCCTTAACATCATCACCCGAAACCTTAACCTTCACCTCATTGCTGTGTTGAACCCACATACCTAGGCTCACCAGATCTCGCACGTAGTCGCCGTACTTGCTGTCTAAAAATACTTAATTTATTTTATACATCGTAACAACATTAGAAATACACATGCATATGCTCGCGCGCTACGACAACAGAACAATAAAAGGAAGAACACTCTGATATCACACACACACACACACACAAATACACACACATACACATGCATATGCTCGCGCGCTACGACAACAGAACAATAAAAGGAAGAACACTCTGATATCACACACACACACACACACACAAATACACACACATACACATGCATATGCTCGCGCGCTACGGCAACAGAACAATAAAAGGAAGAACACTCTGATATCACACACACACACACACACAAATACACACACATACACATGCATATGCTCGCGCGCTACGACAACAGAACAATAAAAGGAAGAACACTTTGATATCACACACACACAAATACACACACATACACATGCATATGCTCGCGCGCTACGACAACAGAACAATAAAAGGAAGAACACTTTGATATCACACACACACAAATACACACACATACACATGCATATGCTCGCGCGCTACGACAACAGAACAATAAAAGGAAGAACACTTTGATATCACACACACACAAATACACACACATACACATGCATATGCTCGCGCGCTACGACAACAGAACAATAAAAGGAAGAACACTTTGATATCACACACACACAAATACACACACATACACATGCATATGCTCGCGCGCTACGACAACAGAACAATAAAAGGAAGAACACTCTGATATCTCACACACACACAAATACACACACATACACATGCATATGCTCGCGCGCTACGACAACAGAACAATAAAAGGAAGAACACTCTGATATCTCACACACACACACAAATACACACACATACACATGCATATGCTCGCGCGCTACGACAACAGAACAATAAAAGGAAGAACACTTTGATATCACACACACACACACACACACACACAAATACACACACATACACATGCATATGCTCGCGCGCTACGACAACAGAACAATAAAAGGAAGAACACTCTGATATCTCACACACACACACACAAATACACACACATACACATGCATATGCTCGCGCGCTACGACAACAGAACAATAAAAGGAAGAACACTCTGATATCACACACACACACACACACAAATACACACACATACACATGCATATGCTCGCGCGCTACGACAACAGAACAATAAAAGGAAGAACACTTTGATATCACACACACACACACACACAAATACACACACATACACATGCATATGCTCGCGCAAAGCCAACAACGCCCCTCCGTGCCCTTAGGCTGACAACTCGACAAAGGGTCAGCCAAGTTGTAGAAGACCAACAGCAAGGAAACAATAGGACCCAACCCCTTCTCTGAGGATTGTCACATGGAACATCGAAGGCTTCAAAAAAAGGTTGGGTAGCGAGAATTTCTTGTATTTCCTTAGTGATTTTGACGTTGTATGTTTAACAGAAACTTGGTTGAAAAACGGAGAAAATGTAACACTTGCTAATTTCCATAGTTTTAGTAGGGGAAGGGAGACACGGGGAAGGAGGGGAAGGTGGTCAGGGGGGGTATCAGTTTCATTCAGGTCTGAGCTGGAGGCTGAGATAACTAAATTAGAAATCAGTTTGGAAGGGGTGATTGCTGTATCTTTGGCACAGGGGGAGTATTTATAATAGTTATAGGATTATACAACCAGCCAGCAACGTCCAAGTATGCAAACAGGAATTTCTTCAGTCACTTAACCGAAACGTTAGTGCAGTTACAGGAAAAGTTTCCAGGAACTGAATTAATTCTTAGGAGATTTTAATGCGAGGTTAGGAGGGGAGAATATTTCTCTAACGGGGGGTCATCAATGGGGGGAGGAATTCCACGAAGGTCAACGAAAGAGCAAGGATAGTTTTATTAATGGGGAGGGCAGACAATTACTTGCTTTCTGTGATGCCTTCTCTTTAGAAATAATGAATGGCAAGTACGGTGAGGATCGAGAGGGAGAACTCACTTTCATAAATGAAAATGGGGGTAGTGTAATAGATTTTATTTTAATAAGTCAGGGTTTAATTGGCAGAATTAGAAATTTTTGGGTGGGGGATCGTATCGAGTAACATCACTGTCCGGTTGTCCTGGAACTGAATATAGAGACGGCCATGGAGGCGCATGCACCTGAAGAGGGGCAGGGGGACGAAGGGAGATTCATTAGTAAATTTATATGGAAACCGATAGAAAAAGAAGTATTTGTTGATAAATTAGAAAGAAGATTAGGAGAAAGGAACGCAGACACAGCGGAGGAACTAACGCATATAATAGCAACGGCTGCGGGGACACTGGAAGTCCAAATGCATGGTAAGGTAAAACGATTCAATGGTTGGTATGACCAGCAATGCAGAACTGTAAAGAAACAAGCAGAGGAGGCTCTGTCAAAATTCAGAAGGGAGGGGGGAGATGACATTAGGAAAATGTTTACAAAAAAGCGAAGGTAGTATAAACAGCTCTTACGGGAAAAGAGAACTATGTGGCAAGACAAAATTACTCAGAAAATTAGTAATATTTTAACGCGGGGGGATAACGCTGAGATGTGGCAAGTAGTAAAACATTTAAGAGGCAACCGTCAGGCGCCCAACGATATTTCTCCCAGAAAATGGGCAATGCATTTTATGGGAATTTTCGGGAAAGGTGAAAGGGAAGGAATTTTTATAAAGGAAGTTCAAATTTTGGGAAATCTTGAGATCCCAATACTGGACGAGGAAATATCAGCACGAGAAATAGCACAGGCGCTAAGGTGTCTGAAGGGAGGCAAAGCTCCAGGGTTGGATGGGCTGCCCCCGGAAGTTTTTAAAGCCGCAGCCAATGTTAATGAGTTTGGTAGGAGTATGCTCCAGATATGTAACAGATTGTTTATTGAGGGGAATTACCCTACCTGCTGGGGAAAGGGCATTATTCATCCCATTTATAAAGGGAAGGGAACTATTAGAAATCCGGATAACTATAGGGGGGTTACTCTGTTGCCAATTATGGAGAAAATTTATTGTAGAGTGTTATATAACCGGATAAAGGTCTGGGAATCTAAATTTGGCAAACTTTCAAAACTTCAAATGGGTTTCAGAGAAGGACACAGTACCATAGATGCCGCTTTTATATTAGACACTTTAAGGACGAAGCAACTGTTAGTTAAGCGGGGAAAGCTTCATTGTACTTTTGTGGACTTTAAGAAGGCATTTGACTCTATCAATCGAAATGCATTATGGTACAAACTAGGCAGAAAGGGGTTATCAAGTAAAATGGTTAGAGCATTGCAGGCAATATATCAAAATGTCCAATTCTGTGTGAAGTACGACAGAAACAGGGTGTCCGAGAGCTGCCGAAGCTATAGGGGAGTGAGGAAGGGTTGTATTTTATCTCCCTTGCTATTTAATCTCTTTGTGGATGATATTACTGATACAATGATAGCAGAGAATATTCAAACACCGGTAGTAGCGGATTTGCAAATCCCAACACTTTTATACGCAGACGATTTAGTATTGTGCTCTACGACAGTAAACGGATTGCAACGAGGACTGGACAAACTTAAGAACTATTGCGATGAATGGCTACTTACAGTTAATGTGAATAAGACTAAGGAAATGACTTTCAAAAATGGTTGTGTATATAGCAGGGAGGAGACTTGGACATATGCAGGACAGACACTGGACAATGTTAAATCCTTTGTGTACTTAGGACTCACATTCACAATGAACGGAAAATGGACAAAACACATTGACATTACGAAACACAAGGCAAGGGTGAAAGCGGCGGAAGTTCTCCGGATATGCTGCAGAATTCCGAATATATCCATAACCTTAATGGAAACTGTATACGGAGCGACAGTTAGATCCACGATGACATACGGAGGAGAAATATGGGGGTGGGAACAAACAGGGAATCTGGATCAAGTGAGGACCGAATTTTTGAAAGGAATTCTGGGTGTAGGGAGGGGTACGGCAAACTGCGGAATAATGAGGGAATTCGGGGTACATAGTGAAACGATAGAGTGCAAAATCAGAGCAGTTAAATATTGGATGAGAATCGTTCACGGAAACCAATCTCTAATTAGGGCAGTCTGCTACCGTGAACAGTTGCGAATGGAAGGTAATTTGACGTGGGCATCAAAATTAAAGAAAGGGTTGGAAACCATTGGGATGGGAGACATTTGGATGGCGGGGCAGGAAAACAGGCGAAGTATTTGGAGAAAAATTAAGAAACGTCTCTGTGATATTGACAGACAGCAAATAATTGCGCAATGTACAGAGAAGGTGTCATTAGAAGTACAGTCTGGGCTGAAATCGGAGTGGGGTATGGAGCAATACATCAAAACAGGTACCAAACTCATTAGAGAGGGGCTCGCGTGGATTAGACTAGGAGCATGGAGGAGCCCGAAAATTTCTGACGAGAATGGTATAAGAATCTGTCCCATTTGCGAGGAGGAAGAGTCGTGGACTCACATCTTGGCAAGATGTAGGGGTACGGAGGAATGGCGGGAAAAATATTTGCCGCGATTTTTTACCACTGCGAATGTAGGGATAGAAGCATGTTGGACGCTACTGGCACGGAAAACATGGACGGGCTAGGTAAATTTATACTTAAGGCAAGACAGCTGAGATCTGAGGAGGCTGCCAATAGAGAAGGGGGGGGGGATAAGATCAACTAAACAAAAGTGACTACAATGTTCTACATACATGTATATTATGTCATACTTAGGTCACTGTTGTGCTAGGGTTGTATATATTATGTGTATATATGTCTTTTAAGTGTAATTTTCTATTATAAGAGGGTGCATTTATGAAGGTGTACTCTGTGCTGTAAATTTAAATTGATATATTTGAATATCTTTGTATCTTTATTTTCGGATTCATTCTTAATTTTTATTGTTGTTTAATATTGCTTTTGACTGTGTATTTCCTTTGTCTTTTTTTATTTTCGTGTTTACTCTTTTAATTCTTTGTTGTGGTTGTTGTTTTAATATTGCCTGTAATGTGTATTACAAAAGCACGTACGGTCTGTGGACCCGTGCGACTGTTGAAATTCTATGTATGATATTGCTATATTAATAAATACACTTATTCATTCATTCATATGCTCGCGCGCTACGACAACAGAACAATAAAAGGAAGAACACTTTGATATCACACACACACACAAATACACACACATAGATTACTAAAACACCAAATAAGTCTATACAATATTTACACAAATATTTTATCTCTTAGTGCACGAACTTCCATTAAGTATGTGCGCAGGCTTGGCCAGTTATGTTTGTTTAGAATCAAATCCCAGAATGCTGTCCTTAGTCTGTTTGAACCTAAAAATACTTCCGGCAATAATTTTTTCTTAACATCCTCTGTCTGCACGCAATCTGCCAAAATATGCGTCCAGTCTTCCTGATCCCCGCATAATGGGCAAATCCGCCTAGCAGTTTCATCAACCACCTTTCGGTTTTCTACCCGCCCAATCTGAGCCACGTTATTCCCGGGTCATAGCAATTGTGCTGTCATCTGTTCCAGTAAAAGGCGGAGTCCCCGAAGGCTGTGTTCTATCCCACACGCTTTTCAGCGTCTACCTGGCCGATCTTCCAACAGAGCAGCACGTCAACATATGCTGACGACGTCTCGTTACAAACAAAACACACCCAGAACCTTCAACCCCACTCAGAGACAACTCCACCTCCTCCAAGAGTGGTGCGGTGGTTGTCCATCAACCCGGAGAAAAGCCAGCTATCCTCTTTACCAAGCGCCGCAAACTTCCCTTCATTCACGTACCTCAGACGAAGGATAAAATGGACAAACAGCATTACCTATTTGGGGTTGAAGCTTGATAACGGCCCAACTTTTGGGGAGCACATCAGCCAACTGAGGTGTCCTTGTACCCTATGCCGGTTCCCTTAAGTTACGTCTTATGGGCTCTCATAGACCCCTTGTTAATCTACCTGCGAGATCTGGGGCATGGCAGCAGACTCCAGTGGCAACGGGAACACAATAGATACTTCCGGGCTAATCTGTTCCTTCCTCTTTTCTTACGAGACTCCTGCACGGAGCCTCTGTTCTACCAGATGGGAGGACGAGATTAGGCGCCGCGCAACGACGGTTTGCCCTTACATTGGAGCGCCCTCATTAGGTCTCAAGGGCAATACAAATCCCAGAAACCACCGCTTCCCTACATGGCTTACGGGCATTTCCGGTAAGCAAGGAGCAACTCCAAACGCTGCTACGGCTAAGGGCATCAAAATGTCAAATCCCAAAATAAAAATCTGATGAGTTTCATTCACATGACTTTCTCTACATCTCTGCAACAAATTATTGTTAAAAAGTTTATGCTTCTATTTACTTCATGCTAATCGAGAAAAAATTAGCAGAAATAGCCTTATTACTTGCTTCCTTGTAAGTAGAACCGAAATAAGGGAGTACTATAGGTTAAAGTGATGGTCAAAAGCTGGTTGCTATGTGACTGAAGTTCTTTTGTTTGTATGGTCAGGAGTTGACAAATTCCTGTATAAGAAGACTAAATTTTTCAAAGCTGAAACCAAAAATAACAAATACTTAAAAAACGATCAAATCCACGAAAAAAATCAATATAACATAAATTATATGTTTTAATGTGCTCTATATTTGTTGTATGGTAATTTTTTGTCCGTGTCTTACGGTTTAGCAGTTATGCAAAATTCCGTAAAATGACCCAGACTAAAGTAGTCTCCAGAGGCTGTTCCCAGAAAATTCAAAATATACATTTTATTTGTCAGGTAAATAGAGAGAGAAAGAGACCCTTAAACATATATTTCCGGTGAAATCTCGGTATCGAATTTTTGGATGGAGTGCAATACCTTCTCTATACAGTACGAGTGCTTAACTTTATTGGTCTATTTAAATGTTAGAGCCACCTTTTGTTCAGCCTGTGTATTTAAGGTCATATGTCCCGTCTAGATAAGGAAGGTCTTGTTACACGAAACAAGTGAAGAGCGGACACTCGCTAATGCACTTTCCGACTATCAACACAATATTATGCAATGCTGCGCCAAAAAGAAAAGTTAGTGCACTTAAAGTCCCTCGCTTACATTCCAGACTGAAGCAGAGCTTCGAGAAGAAACTGTGACAGCTGAGTAACTCCAGTTTTACAACTCACGTGAGTAAAATCACATGACTTTCTCTACACCTCTGCAACAAAGTATTGTTAAAATGCTTATGCTTCCATTTACTTCTTGCTAATCGAGAAAAAAATAGCAGAAATAGTCTTATTACTTGCTTCCTTGTAAGTAGAAGTGAAATAAGGGAGTAGCATAGGCTAAAGTGATAGTCAAAAGCTGGTTCCTAAGTGACTGAAATTCTTTTGTTTTTGTGGACAGGAGTTGACAAATTCCAAAAACAAGGAATATCTAAACAATGAACAACTCCATGAAAAAAAATGTATATGACATAAATTGTGTGTTTTGATGTGCTCTACAGTTTTGTGCAGTAAGTTTTTATCTATCTCTTACAGGTTAGCAGTTATGCAAAATTCGTTAAATTTCATCCACAATAGTCTTCAGAGGCTATTGCCAGAAAATTCAAGATGTACATTTTATTTGTCAAGCAAATATCTTTAATATACGGTATTGTAATCAAAATCGCTACAGCCATTTTTAAGAAAATCAAAATTTTCGAAAAAAGTTCCATGTAAAGGGTAGTTTGGGGGGGGGGAATTTTTCTCAAAAGTTTCGTGTCGCATCCCTGGAAGATGCTAAACTTAAATACCAAGTTTGATATTTTACCGTCGTTTCGTTTTTGAGTTATCGTGTTCAAAGGCACATGGACACACACATACGGACCTTTTTCTGAAAATGCTTTATTTGGATACAGGGAACCCTAAAACACATATTTCCGGTGAAATCTCGGTATTGAATTTTTGGATGGCCCTCGTATATTCCCAAAAATATAATAAGACGTTATTAAAATAGGTACTGATTAGTAATGATAAAGTAATATTAATAATAATTATTGTTATTAATTTGCTATTCTTCTTCTTTTCCTTCTTGTTCTTCTTATTATTATCATTATTATCAGTATTATACTTACTATCATCTCATTATTATTATTATTATTATTATTATTATTATTAATATCATCATTATTAGGATTGTTATCATCATCATCATTATTATAATTATTATCAGAATTATTATTATCATAACTACAATTATCATTATTAGTTATTATCATTATCATTATTACTATCATTATCATCATTATTATTACTATAACTATCATTTTCATGATTATCATCATTTTCATCATTATCATTATTATCATTATTATCATCATTATTATTACTATCATTTTCATTATTATTATCATTATCATTATTATCATTATTATCATTATTACTATCATCATCATTATCATTATTATTATAATTATAATTATCATAATCATCATTATTATCATTATTATTATAACTATCATTATCATCATCATTATTACTATAACTATCATTTTCATGATTATCATCATTTTCATTATTATCATTATTATCATCATTATTATCATCATTATTATAACTATCATTATCATCATTATTATCATCATTATTATTACTATCATTTTCATTATTATTAGCATTATCACTATTATCATTATCATTATTACTATCATTATCATCATTATTATTACTCTAACTATCATTTTCATGATTATCATCATTTTCATTATTATCATTATTACCATTATTATTATCATCATTATTATAACTGTCATTATCATTATCATCATTATTATCATCATTATTATCATCATTATAACTATCATTATCATTATCATCATTATTATCATCATTATTATCATCATTATTATAACTATCATTATCATTATCATCATTATTATCATCATTATTATTACTATCATTTTCATTATTATTATCATTATCATTATTATCATTATCATTATTACTATCATTATCATCATTATTATTACTCTAAGTATCATTTTCATGATTATCATCATTTTCATTATTATCATCATTATTATCATCATTATTATAACTATCATTATCATTATCATCATTATTATCATCATTATTATAACTATCATTATCATAATCATCATTACTATTATAACTATCATTATCATAATCATCATTATTATCATTATTATTGTTATTATTATTACCATTATCCTTATTACTATCATCATCATTATTATCATTATGATTATTATCATTATCCTTATTAATAGCATCATCATTATTATTATTATTATTATTATTATTATTATTATCATTATTATTATTACTCTATCATTTTTATGATTATCATCATTTTCATTATTATCATTATTATCATTATTATTATCATCATTATTATAACTGTCATTATCATCATTATTATCATCATTATTATAACTATCATTGTCATTATCATCATTACTATCATCATTATAACTATCATTATCATTATCATCATTATTATCATCATTATTATAACTATCATTATCATTATCATCATTATTATCATCATTATTATAACTATCATTATCATTATCATCATTATTATCATCATTATTATAACTATCATTATCATTATCATCATTATTATCATCATTATTATAACTATCATTATCATTATCATTATCATCATTATTATGATAATTATTATAACTATCATTATCATCATTATTATCATCATTATTGTTACTATCATTTTCATTATTATTATCATTATCATTATTACTATCATTACCATCATTATTATTACTCTATCATTTTCATGATTATCATCATTTTCATTTTTATCATTATTATCATCATTATTATCATCATTATTATCATCATTATTATAACCATCATTATCATTATCATCATTATTATCATCATTATTATAATTATCATTATTATCATCATTATTATAACTATCATTATCATTATCATCATTATTATAACTATCATTATCATTATCATTATCATCATTATTATAACTATCATTATCATTATCATCATTATTATCATCATTATTATAACTATCATTATCATTATCATCATTATTATCATCATTATTATAACTATCATTATCATTATCATCATTATTATCATCATTATTATAACTATCATTATCATTATCATCATTATTATCATCATTATTGTTACTATCATTTTCATTATCATTATCATTATTACTATCATTATCATCATTATTATTACTCTATCATTTTCATGATTATCATCATTTTCATTATTATCATGATTATTATAACCATCATTATCATTATCATCATTATTATCATCATTATTATAACTATCATTATCATTATCATCATTATTATCATTATTATAACTATCATTATCATAATCATCATTATTATTATAACTATCATTATCATAATCATCATTAGTATCATTATTATAACTATCATTATCATAATCATCATTAGTATCATTATCATAATCATCATTATTATTATAACTATCATTATCATAATCATCATTAGTATCATTATTATAACTATCATTATCATAATCATCATTATTATCATTATTATTATAACTATCATTATCATCATCATTATTATCATTATTATTGTTATTATTATTACCATTACCCTTATTACTATCATTATCCTTATTACTATCATCATCATTATTATCATTATTATTATTATCATTATCCTTATTACTATTATCATCATTATTATTATTATTATTATTATTATTATTATTATTACTATTATTTCCATTTATTCAAAACAGTACGCCCTACTACCGAAGTAATATCATACATTACATATTTCACACTATTTCCATTGTGTATACATTATTTACATAGTTTTGTATATTTTAATACTTCTTTGAGTATCGTTATCTCAAGTCGCTTGTCCTTCACACCCTGTCATACACATATTTGTTAAATGTTTGTGTATAAGTTCTTTCTGTGGCACTGGCCAAGTTCCTCCACTTTTGCGGATTTCTTCTTTTAGCTTGGCGCTGCATTTCACAATCGTATAGTAGATGGTCTACGGTCTGCGTGGCTTTCCGACACGGGCAATTAGAGTCGTTTGGGATCCCTATTCGGTGTAGATGTGATTTACTTTTGCCGTGTCGTGTCACAATTTCGGAGATCTCTGATGTTATCTGGCATTTGAGTTTTAAGCTATTTCTACGGATGGGAAGTACTTCTTGCTCCTTTAGCAGTGTTGTTCTGCCATTTGAAGGTACCTTCTTCCTTTATCTCTGTAATGACTGCTGATTTTGGTTTTCTCGTATACTCAGTGATTCCTATTGCACCTGCCTTTGCCAATTTATCTGCCATGGGCTTTTATCCAGCCAACGTGTACTATCCAGTTTTGTTCTCTTAATGCTTTTCTTATTTCCAAAATAATGATTCAACGTTTTAAGTTGTTTTTTAGTAGATCGAGAGTAATTTGACTATCTGTGTAAACTGTCACTATTCTAGGCAATTTGGTCGATGGATGGTGGGGCTTCCAGGGCTTTAAGTATTCCGATCTGCTCCGCCTGATTGTTTGAGCAGTGTGTGAAGAATCTGTCCGTTCTTTAAGATGACTACATCTTTCCCTGCAGTTTACGACCATCCGTGAATATTACTGTTTGTTTCTGCAGTCTCGTCCAGCTTGATTCTGGCCACCGGGTATGGCCATTCCTCCTTGTTCAGTGGTGCATCAATGCATGTGGGGTCATCAGCTGCAGTGTATATGTCTGTCCTGTTTCAGTAACACTCAACCCTATTGGTTAAACTCCAGCTATAGCACATGATGCTTCGTATGGTAGTGTGGGGTCATCAGTTGTACTGTGTATAATAGTGTGGAGTCATCAGTTGTACTGTGTATAATAGTGTGGGGTCATCAGTTGTACTTGTATGGTAGTGTGGGGTCATCAGTTGTACTGTGTATAATAGTGTGGAGTCATCAGTTGTACTGTGTATAATAGTGTGGAGTCATCAGTTGTACTGTGTATAATAGTGTGGAGTCATCAGTTGTACTGTGTATAATAGTGTGGGGTCATCAGTTGTACTGTGTATAATAGTGTGGGGTCATCAGTTGTACTGTGTATAATAGTGTGGAGTCATCAGTTGTACTGTGTATAATAGTGTGGGGTCATCAGTTGTACTTGTATGGTAGTGTGGGGTCATCAGTTGTACTGTGTATAATAGTGTGGAGTCATCAGTTGTACTGTGTATAATAGTGTGGAGTCATCAGTTGTACTGTGTATAATAGTGTGGGGTCATCAACTGTACTGTGTATAATAGTGTGGAGTCATCAGTTGTACTGTGTATAATAGTGTGGGGTCATCAGTTGTACTGTGTATAATAGTGTGGGGTCATCAGTTGTACTGTGTATAATAGTGTGGAGTCATCAGTTGTACTGTGTATGGTAGTGTGGAGTCATCAGTTGTACTGTGTATGGTAGTGTGAGGTCATCAGTTGTACTGTGTATAATAGTGTGGGGTCATCAGTTGTACTTGTATGGTAGTGTGGGGTCATCAGTTGTACTTGTATGGTAGTGTGGGGTCATCAGTTGTACTGTGTATGGTAGTGTGGGGTCATCAGTTGTACTGTGTATGGTGGTGTGGGGTCATCAGTTGTACTGTGTATAATAGTGTGGGGTCATCAGTTGTACTGTGTATGGTAGTGTGGGGTCATCAGTTGTACTGTGTATAATAGTGTGGGGTCATCAGTTGTACTGTGTATAATAGTGTGGAGTCATCAGTTGTACTGTGTATAATAGTGTGGGGTCATCAGTTGTACTGTGTATGGTAGTGTGGGGTCACCAGTTGTACTGTGTATGGTAGTGTGAGGTCATCAGTTGTACTGTGTATGGTAGTGTGGAGTCATCAGTTGTACTGTGTATAATAGTGTGGGGTCATCAGTTGTACTGTGTATAATAGTGTGGAGTCATCAGTTGTACTGTGTATGGTAGTGTGGGGTCATCAGTTGTACTGTGTATAATAGTGTGGGGTCATCAGTTGTACTGTGTATAATAGTGTGGGGTCATCAGTTGTACTGTGTATAATAGTGTGGGGTCATCAGTTGTACTGTGTATAATAGTGTGGGGTCATCAGTTGTACTGTGTATGGTAGTGTGGAGTCATCAGTTGTACTGTGTATAATAGTGTGGGGTCATCAGTTGTACTGTGTATGGTAGTGTGGGGTCACCAGTTGTACTGTGTATGGTAGTGTGAGGTCATCAGTTGTACTGTGTATGGTAGTGTGGAGTCATCAGTTGTACTGTGTATAATAGTGTGGGGTCATCAGTTGTACTGTGTATAATAGTGTGGAGTCATCAGTTGTACTGTGTATGGTAGTGTGGGGTCATCAGTTGTACTGTGTATAATAGTGTGGGGTCATCAGTTGTACTGTGTATAATAGTGTGGGGTCATCAGTTGTACTGTGTATAATAGTGTGGGGTCATCAGTTGTACTGTGTATAATAGTGTGGGGTCATCAGTTGTACTGTGTATGGTAGTGTGGAGTCATCAGTTGTACTGTGTATAATAGTGTGGGGTCATCAGTTGTACTGTGTATAATAGTGTGGAGTCATCAGTTGTACTGTGTATAATAGTGTGGGGTCATCAGTTGTACTGTGTATAATAGTGTGGGGTCATCAGTTGTACTGTGTATAATAGTGTGGGGTCATCAGTTGTACTTGTATGGTAGTGTGGGGTCATCAGTTGTACTGTGTATAATAGTGTGGGGTCACCAGTTGTACTGTGTATGGTAGTGTGGAGTCATCAGTTGTACTGTGTATGGTAGTGTGGCGTCATCAGTTGTACTGTGTATAATAGTGTGGAGTCATCAGTTGTACTGTGTATGGTAGTGTGGAGTCATCAGTTGTACTGTGTATGGTAGTGTGGGGTCATCAGTTGTACTGTGTATGGTAGTGTGGAGTCATCAGTTGTACTGTGTATGGTAGTGTGGAGTCATCAGTTGTACTGTGTATGGTAGTGTGGAGTCATCAGTTGTACTGTGTATAATAGTGTGGAGTCATCAGTTGTACTGTGTATGGTAGTGTGGAGTCATCAGTTGTACTGTGTATGGTAGTGTGGGGTCATCAGTTGTACTGTGTATGGTAGTGTGGAGTCATCAGTTGTACTGTGTATGGTAGTGTGGAGTCATCAGTTGTACTGTGTATGGTAGTGTGGAGTCATCAGTTGTACTGTGTATAATAGTGTGGAGTCATCAGTTGTACTGTGTATGGTAGTGTGGAGTCATCAGTTGTACTGTGTATGGTAGTGTGGGGTCATCAGTTGTACTGTGTATGGTAGTGTGGAGTCATCAGTTGTACTTGTATGGTAGTGTGGGGTCATCAGTTGTACTGTGTATGGTAGTGTGGCGTCATCAGTTGTACTGTGTATGGTAGTGTGAGGTCATCAGTTGTACTTGTATGGTAGTGTGGGGTCATCAGTTGTACTGTGTATAATAGTGTGGGGTCATCAGTTGTACTGTGTATGGTAGTGTGGGGTCATCAGTTGTACTGTGTATAATAGTGTGGAGTCATCAGTTGTACTGTGTATGGTAGTGTGGAGTCATCAGTTGTACTGTGTATGGTAGTGTGGCGTCATCAGTTGTACTGTGTATGGTAGTGTGGAGTCATCAGTTGTACTGTGTATGGTAGTGTGAGGTCATCAGTTGTACTTGTATGGTAGTGTGGGGTCATCAGTTGTACTGTGTATAATAGTGTGGGGTCATCAGTTGTACTGTGTATAATAGTGTGGGGTCATCAGTTGTACTGTGTATGGTAGTGTGGGGTCATCAGTTGTACTGTGTATAATAGTGTGGGGTCACCAGTTGTACTGTGTATGGTAGTGTGGAGTCATCAGTTGTACTGTGTATGGTAGTGTGGAGTCATCAGTTGTACTGTGTATGGTAGTGTGGCGTCATCAGTTGTACTTGTATGGTAGTGTGGGGTCATCAGTTGTACTGTGTATGGTAGTGTGGGGTCACCAGTTGTACTGTGTATAATAGTGTGGGGTCATCAGTTGTACTGTGTATGGTAGTGTGGGGTCATCAGTTGTACTGTGTATAATAGTGTGGAGTCATCAGTTGTACTGTGTATGGTAGTGTGGAGTCATCAGTTGTACTGTGTATGGTAGTGTGGGGTCATCAGTTGTACTGTGTATGGTAGTGTGGGGTCATCAGTTGTACTGTGTATAATAGTGTGGAGTCATCAGTTGTACTGTGTATGGTAGTGTGGAGTCATCAGTTGTACTGTGTATGGTAGTGTGGCGTCATCAGTTGTACTGTGTATGGTAGTGTGAGGTCATCAGTTGTACTGTGTATAATAGTGTGGGGTCATCAGTTGTACTTGTATGGTAGTGTGGGGTCATCAGTTGTACTGTGTATGGTAGTGTGGGGTCATCAGTTGTACTGTGTATAATAGTGTGGGGTCATCAGTTGTACTGTGTATGGTAGTGTGGGGTCATCAGTTGTACTTGTATGGTAGTGTGGGGTCATCAGTTGTACTGTGTATGGTAGTGTGGGGTCATCAGTTGTACTGTGTATAATAGTGTGGGGTCATCAGTTGTACTGTGTATGGTGGTGTGGGGTCATCAGTTGTACTGTGTATAATAGTGTGGGGTCATCAGTTGTACTGTGTATGGTGGTGTGGGGTCATCAGTTGTACTGTGTATAATAGTGTGGGGTCATCAGTTGTACTTGTATGGTAGTGTGGGGTCATCAGTTGTACTGTGTATGGTAGTGTGGGGTCATCAGTTGTACTGTGTATGGTAGTGTGGGGTCATCAGTTGTACTTGTATGGTAGTGTGGGGTCATCAGTTGTACTGTGTATGGTAGTGTGGGGTCATCAGTTGTACTGTGTATGGTAGTGTGGGGTCATCAGTTGTACAGTGTATGGTAGTGTGGGGTCATCAGTTGTACTGTGTATGGTAGTGTGGGGTCATCAGTTGTACTGTGTATGGTAGTGTGGGGTCATCAGTTGTACTGTGTATGGTAGTGTGGGGTCATCAGTTGTACTTGTATGGTAGTGTGGGGTCATCAGTTGTACTGTGTATGGTAGTGTGGGGTCATCAGTTGTACTGTGTATGGTAGTGTGGGGTCATCAGTTGTACTGTGTATGGTGGTGTGGGGTCATCAGTTGTACTGTGTATAATAGTGTGGGGTCATCAGTTGTACTGTGTATGGTGGTGTGGGGTCATCAGTTGTACTGTGTATAATAGTGTGGGGTCATCAGTTGTACTTGTATGGTAGTGTGGGGTCATCAGTTGTACTGTGTATGGTAGTGTGGGGTCATCAGTTGTACTGTGTATGGTAGTGTGGGGTCATCAGTTGTACTTGTATGGTAGTGTGGGGTCATCAGTTGTACTTGTATGGTAGTGTGGGGTCATCAGTTGTACTTGTATGGTAGTGTGGGGTCATCAGTTGTACTTGTATGGTAGTGTGGGGTCATCAGTTGTACTGTGTATGGTAGTGTGGGGTCATCAGTTGTACTATGTATGGTAGTGTGGGGTCATCAGTTGTACTCGTATGGTAGTGTGGGGTCATCAGTTGTACTTGTATGGTAGTGTGGGGTCATCAGTTGTACTTGTATGGTAGTGTGGGGTCATCAGTTGTACTGTGTATGGTAGTGTGGGGTCATCAGTTGTACTGTGTATGGTAAGGTGTGGTCATCAGTTGTACTATGTATGGTAGTGTGGGGTCATAAGTTGTACTGTGTATGGTAGTGTGGAGTCATCAGTTGTACTGTGTATGGTAAGGTGTGGTCATCAGTTGTACTATGTATGGTAGTGTGGGGTCATAAGTTGTACTGTGTATGGTAGTGTGGGGTCATCAGTTGTACTGTGTATAATAGTGTGGGGTCATCAGTTGTACTTGTATGGTAGTGTGGGGTCATCAGTTGTACTGTGTATAATAGTGTGGGGTCACCAGTTGTACTGTGTATAATATTGTGGGGTCATCAGTTGTACTGTGTATGGTAGTGTGGGGTCATCAGTTGTACTGTGTATGGTGGTGTGGGGTCATCAGTTGTACTGTGTATAATAGTGTGGGGTCATCAGTTGTACTTGTATGGTAGTGTGGGGTCATCAGTTGTACTGTGTATGGTAGTGTGGGGTCATCAGTTGTACTGTGTATGGTGGTGTGGGGTCATCAGTTGTACTGTGTATAATAGTGTGGGGTCATCAGTTGTACTGTGTATGGTGGTGTGGGGTCATCAGTTGTACTGTGTATAATAGTGTGGGGTCATCAGTTGTACTTGTATGGTAGTGTGGGGTCATCAGTTGTACTGTGTATGGTAGTGTGGGGTCATCAGTTGTACTGTGTATGGTAGTGTGGGGTCATCAGTTGTACTTGTATGGTAGTGTGGGGTCATCAGTTGTACTTGTATGGTAGTGTGGGGTCATCAGTTGTACTTGTATGGTAGTGTGGGGTCATCAGTTGTACTTGTATGGTAGTGTGGGGTCATCAGTTGTACTGTGTATGGTGGTGTGGGGTCATCAGTTGTACTGTGTATGGTAGTGTGGGGTCATCAGTTGTACTGTGTATAATAGTGTGGAGTCATCAGTTGTACTGTGTATGGTAGTGTGGGGTCATCAGTTGTACTGTGTATGGTAGTGTGGCGTCATCAGTTGTACTGTGTATAATAGTGTGGGGTCATCAGTTGTACTGTGTATAATAGTGTGGAGTCATCAGTTGTACTGTGTATGGTAGTGTGGGGTCATCAGTTGTACTGTGTATAATAGTGTGGAGTCATCAGTTGTACTGTGTATGGTAGTGTGGGGTCATCAGTTGTACTGTGTATAATAGTGTGGAGTCATCAGTTGTACTGTGTATGGTAGTGTGGGGTCATCAGTTGTACTGTGTATAATAGTGTGGAGTCATCAGTTGTACTGTGTATGGTAGTGTGGGGTCATCAGTTGTACTGTGTATGGTAGTGTGGCGTCATCAGTTGTACTGTGTATAATAGTGTGGGGTCATCAGTTGTACTGTGTATAATAGTGTGGAGTCATCAGTTGTACTGTGTATGGTAGTGTGGGGTCATCAGTTGTACTGTGTATGGTAGTGTGGCGTCATCAGTTGTACTGTGTATGGTAGTGTGGAGTCATCAGTTGTACTGTGTATGGTAGTGTGAGGTCATCAGTTGTACTTGTATGGTAGTGTGGGGTCATCAGTTGTACTGTGTATAATAGTGTGGGGTCATCAGTTGTACTGTGTATGATAGTGTGGGGTCATCAGTTGTACTGTGTATGGTAGTGTGGGGACATCAGTTGTACTATGTATGGTAGTGTGGGGTCATCAGTTGTACTATGTATGGTATTGTGGGGTCATCAGTTGTACTGTGTATGGTAGTGTGGGGTCATCAGTTGTACTATGTATGGTAGTGTGGGGTCATCAGTTGTACTCGTATGGTAGTGTGGGGTCATCAGTTGTACTTGTATGGTAGTGTGGGGTCATCAGTTGTACTTGTATGGTAGTGTGGGGACATCAGTTGTACTGTGTATGGTAGTGTGGGGTCATCAGTTGTACTGTGTATGGTAAGGTGTGGTCATCAGTTGTACTATGTATGGTAGTGTGGGGTCATAAGTTGTACTGTGTATGGTAGTGTGGGGTCATCAGTTGTACTGTGTATGGTAGTGTGGGGTCATCAGTTGTACTGTGTATAATAGTGTGGGGTCATCAGTTGTACTGTGTATGGTAGTGTGGGGTCATCAGTTGTACTGTGTATGGTAGTGTGGCGTCATCAGTTGTACTGTGTATGGTAGTGTGGGGTCATCAGTTGTACTGTGTATAATAGTGTGGGGTCATCAGTTGTACTTGTATGGTAGTGTGGGGTCATCAGTTGTACTGTGTATGGTAGTGTGGGGTCATCAGTTGTACTGTGTATGGTAGTGTGGGGTCATCAGTTGTACTTGTATGGTAGTATGGGGTCATCAGTTGTACTGTGTATGGTAGTGTGGGGTCATCAGTTGTACTTGTATGGTAGTGTGGGGTCATCAGTTGTACTTGTATGGCAGTGTGGGGTCATCAGTTGTACTTGTATGGTAGTGTGGGGTCATCAGTTGTACTGTATATGGTAGTGTGAGGTCATCAGTTGTACTGTGTATGGTAGTGTGGGGTCATCAGTTGTACTGTGTATGGTAGTGTGGGGTCATCAGTTGTACTTGTATGGTAGTGTAGGGTCATCAGTTGTACTGTGTATGGTGGTGTGGGGTCATCAGTTGTACTGTGTTTGGTAGTGTGGGGTCATCAGTTGTACTATGAATGGTAGTGTGGGGTCATCAGTTGTACTTGTATGATAGTGTGGGGTCATCAGTTGTACTTGTATGGTAGTGTGGGGTCATCAGTTGTACTATGAATGGTAGTGTGGGGTCATCAGTTGTACTGTGTATGATAGTGTGGGGTCATCAGTTGTACTGTGTATGGTAAGGTGTGGTCATCAGTTGTACTATGTATGGTAGTGTGGGGTCATCAGTTGTACTGTGTATGGTAGTGTGGGGTCATCAGTTGTACTGTGTATGGTAGTGTGGGTTCATCAGTTGTACTAAGTATAGTAGTGTGGGATCATCAGTTGTACTGTGTATAATAGTATGGGGTCATCAGTTGTACTGTGTATGATAGTGTGCGGTCATCAGTTGTACTGTGTATGATAGTGTGCGGTCATCAGTTGTACTGTGTATGGTAGTGTGGGGTCATCAGTTGTACTGTGTATGGCTGTGCTGTTTCAGTAATACTGGTCTCTATTGGTTTAACTCCAGCAATAACACATGAGGCTATGTATAGTAGTGTGGGGTCATCAGTTGTACTGTGTATGGCTGTGCTGTTTCATGAACACTCAACCCTATTGGTTTAACTCCAGCAATAACACATGAGGCTATGTATAGTAGTGTGGGGTCATCAGTTGTACTGTTTATGTCTGTGCTGTTTCAGTAATACGGGTCCCTATTGGTTTAACTCCAGCAATAACACATGAGGCTATGTATAGTAGTGTGGGGTCATCAGTTGTACTGTGTATGTCTGTGCTATTTCATTAACACTCAACCCTATTGGTTTAACGCCAGCTATAACACATGAGGCTACGTATGGTAGTGTGGGGTCATCAGTTGTACTGTGTATGGCTGTGCTGTTTCATTAACACTCAACCCTATTGATTTAACTCCAGCTATAACACATGAGGCTACGTATGGTAGTGTGGGGTCATCAGTTGTACTGTGTATGTCTGTGCTGTTTCAGTAATACGGGTCCCTATTGGTTTAACTCCAGCTATAACACATGAGGCTATGTATAGTAGTGTGGGGTCATCAGTTGTACTGTGTATGTCTGTGCTGTTTCAGTAATACGGGTCCCAATTGGTTTAACTCCAGCTATAACACATGAGGCTATGTATGGTAGTGTGGGGTCATCAGTTGTACTGTGTATGGCTGTGCTGTTTCATTAACACTGAACCCTATTGGTTTAACTCCAGCTATAACACATGAGGCTACGTATGGTTGTGTGGGGTCATCAGTTGTACTGTGTATGGCTGTGCTGTTTCATTAACACTCAACCCTATTGGTTTAACTCCAGCTATAACACATGAGGCTACGTATGGTAGTGTGGGGTCATCAGTTGTACTGTGTATGGCTGTGCTGTTTCAGTAATACTGGGCCCTATTGGTTTAACACCAGCTATAACACATGAGGCTATGTATGGTAGTGTGGGGTCATCAGTTGTACTGTGTATGTCTGTGCTGTTTAATTAACACTCAACCCTATTGGTTTAACTCCAGCTATAACACATGAGGCTACGTAAGGTAGTGTAGGGTCATCAGTTGTACTGTGTATGGCTGTGCTGTTTCAGTAATACTGGTCCCTATTGGTTTAACTCTAGCTGTAACACATGAGGCTATGTATGGTAGTGTGGGGTCATCAGTTGTACTGTGTATGGCTGTGCTGTTTCATTAAGACTCAACCCTATTGGTTTAACTCCAGCTATAACACATGAGGCTACGTATGGTAGTGTGGGGTCATCAGTTGTACTGTGTATGTCTGTGCTGTTTCATTAACACTCAACCCTATTGGTTTAACTCCAGCTATAACACATGAGGCTACGTATGGTAGTGTGGGGTCATCAGTTGTACTGTGTATGGCTGTGCTGTTTCAGTAATACTGGTCCCTATTGGTTTAACTCCAGCTATAACACATGAGGCTATGTATGGTAGTGTGGGGTTATCAGTTGTACAGTGTATGGTAGTGTGGGGTCATCAGTTGTACTGTGTATGGTAGTGTTTTATAGGCTTTCGCTGTCGTGACATTTATAATTCTTTGTACTCTCTTCAGTTTATTTAAATTTTCTCCTGTCTTAAACACTATCATTATTATTATAGTTATTATTAACATTATTATAATTATCAGCATTATCATTATTATTCTGATTATTATTATCATTATTTTTATCATTATTATAATTATCATCATTATCATTATTATTATCATTGTTATAATTATCATTATTATTATTTTCACTATCATCATTATTATTATCATTATTATTATTATGATTGTTATAATTATCATTATTATTATCATTGTTATAATTATCATTATTATTATTTTCACTATCATCATTATTATTATCATTATTATTATAATTATCATCTTTATCATTATTATTATCATTGTTATAATTATCATTATTATTATTTTCACTATCATCATTATTATCATTATTATTACTATGATTATCATCATTATTACTATGATTATCATCATTATTATTATTATAATTGTCATTATTATTAATATTATTTTCATGATCAGCATTATTATTTTCATTATTATTACTATGATTATCATTATTATAATTATCATTATTATTATTATTATTATTATTATTATTATTATTATTATTTTCATTATCATCATTACTATTATTTTCAATATCATCATTATATTTATTTTCATTATTATATTATTATTATTATTATTATTATTATTTTTATTATTATCATTATAATTATTATGAATTATTATTACTATTATTATTTTTTTTATTTTGTTACTGTCAATTTGCCTCAAGTTTATGAAAATGTAACTATTTAACATTTAAAGCACACAGTTGAAGCAACGTAGAAAAATATATTATATAGGTGAGGATTGTTATAGAATATTTTATTTGGTGGAATAAACATTTTGGTTGAGCTACTCCAGTGTATAGCGGGTAGTATATACGAGCTTTTATACGGCTGTTCCACATTTGGAACAATCGACTCTCGAGTACAATTGTTCGCTTCTAGAAGGTGCATTACCAACTCAATGGCTCTGTGTGGACAGGTTGAAATTATTGAACCATGAAAAAGATGTGAATGGGCCATTAGAGACCCTGCGCAAGGTACTCTGACCTGCATTAGGAGAAATGGAAACCCAACCAAACACAAAAATACTTCACTTCTTTTCATATTTACATGACTTTTAGCATTTCAATTTGATGCCAGATAAGGGTTCTTTAAGTGGCGAACGTTAAAAAAAACTGCGTTTTTACTTTCTCTACACGTGCTATGTAATAGTGTATACAGATGGTAGGTGTTGTATTGTACCCAAAATGTCAATATCGAGATTTTATCGGAAATATATGTTTTCAAACCCTCTGAATCCCAAAAAAAAAAAAATACATTTTTATAAAACTGTGTGTGTGTATCTGTCTGTGTATCTGTGTGTGTCTGTGGGCAACATAGCTCAAAAACGAAAGCTCTGTTATATACCAAACTTGGTATTTAAGTTCAGTATCTTCCAAAGATGCGACACAAATATTTTCAAGAAAATCCCCCCACTCTCAACTAGCCTTTGCATGGAAAAAGTTTGGAAAATTTAGATTTTCTCATAAATGGCTGTAACGACTTTTAATAAAATACCGTACGTTAAAGATATTTACATAAGAAATAGAATGTACATCTGGGAGTAGCGTCACAATATATCTTTATTGTCTATGAATTTTACATAACTGGTAAACGTAAGAAATAGGCAAAACTTACTACACAAAAAATGTAGAGCTCGTTAATACGCACAAGTTATGTAATATAACTTTTTTAGTGGATTTAACCGTATTTGAGATATTCCTTGTTATTGATTTCAGTTTTAAAATAGTTATAATTTTCTCATACGGGAACTTTTCAAACCTGGCCACGCAAAACACCCGCGTTTTAAAACGTTTGACTATCACTTTATCCTAGTGTACTCCCTTCTACTCACAAGGAAGTAGCAAGTAATAAGACAATTTCTGTTAATGTTTATCACTTTATCCTAGTGTATTCCCTTCTACTTACAAGGAAGCAAGTAACAAGACAATTTCTGTTAATGTTTATCACTTTATCCTAGTGTATTCCCTTCTACTTACAAGGAAGCTAGTAATAAGAAAATTTCTGTTAATGTTTATCACTTTATCCTTGTGTACTCCCTTCTACTTACAAGGAAGCAAGTAATAAGACAATTTCTGTTAATGTTTATCACTTTATCCTTGTGTACTCCCTTCTACTTACAAGGGAGTAGCAAGTAATAAGACAATTTCTGTTAATGTTTACCACTTTATCCTAGTGTATTCCCTTCTACTTACAAGGAAGTAGCAAGCAATAAGACAATTTCTGTTAATGTTTACCACTTTATCCTAGTGTACTCCCTTCTACTTACAAGAAGCAATTAATAAGACAATTTCTGTTAATGTTTACCACTTTATCCTAGTGTATTCCCTTCTACTCACAAGGAAGTAGCAAGTAATAAGACAATTTCTGTTAATGTTTACCACTTTATCCTAGTGTATTCCCTTCTACTCACAAGGAAGTAGCAAGTAATAAGACAGTTTCTGTCAATGTTTATCACTTTATCCTAGTGTACTCCCTTCTACTCACAAGGAAGTAGCAAGTAATAAGACAATTTCTGTCAATGTTTACCACTTTATTCTAGTGTATTCCCTTCTACTTACAAGGGAGTAGCAAGTAATAAGACAATTTCTGTTAATGTTTATCACTTTATCCTAATGTATTCCCTTCTACTTACAAGGAAGTAGCAAGTAACAAGACAATTTCTGTTAATGTTTATCACTTTATCCTAGTGTACTCCCTTCTACTTACAAGGAAGTAGCAAGTAACAAGACAATTTCTGTTAATGTTTATCACTTTATCCTAGTGTACTCCCTTCTACTTACAAGGAAGTAGCAAGTAATAAGACAATTTCTGTTAATGTTTACCACTTTATCCTAGTGTACTCCCTTCTACTTACAAGGAAGTAGCAAGCAATAAGACAATTTCTGTTAATGTTTATCACTTTATCCTAGTGTACTCCCTTCTACTTACAAGGAAGTAGCAAGTAATAAGACAATTTCTGTTAATGTTTATCACTTTATCCTAGTGTACTCCCTTCTACTCACAAGGAAGCAAGTAATAAGACAATTTCTGTTAATGTTTATCACTTTATCCTAGTGTACTCCCTTCTACTTACAAGGAAGTAGCAAGTAATAAGACAATTTCTGCTAATGTTTATCACTTTATCCTAGTGTACTCCCTTCAACTTACAAGGAAGCAAGTAATAAGACAATTTGTGTTAATGTTTATCTTGATAATTATAAAGTAGATATTAGAATAACCTTATTTACAATAATTTGTTACAGAGATGTTGAGAAAGTCATGTGACCTGTGTCGCTTTAAAAGGTGACAGCGCCCAAATTCACCTCCTCACAAGGAAAGTGTTTCTTTTAATTCGACCAAGTGCTGAGATTCGTATCGCGTTGGGCATTCAAGACATTTCAAAATATCTGATGCGTTACACTCACATGACTTTCTCTAGCTACTCTACAAAGTTCTTACAAAAGAATATTCTTCTTTCTACACAAAAATAATCGAGATAAACATTAGCAGAATGTTCTTATTAGTTAGTTCCTTATAAGTAGAAGGCAACTAAAGGAATGTGTTATGCTAAAGTGATAGTCAAATGTTTTAAAACCTGTCGTTATGCGATTGTCATTGCAATATGCTTCTTTGCTTGGCTAGGAGTAGAACAAAAGAGAAACGGACACTTCCTGTCTGAGAAAAATACGAGAAACGTTTGACAATTCAAACTAATAACTAGGAATATCTCGAAAACGGTAAGCTCCACGAAAAAAATGTATACCATATAAATTGTGTGTTTTAACGTGCTCTACATTTTTGTAGTAAATTTTTATCCATCTCTTACGGTTTAGCAGTTATGTAAAATGCCGTAAATTTCTTCCTGAATAAAGTAGTCTTCAGAGGCTATTCCCAGAAAAATCATTCATTATTTGTTAGGTAAATATCTTTAATATACGACAGTTTAATCAAAATCGATACAGCCACTTTTGAGAAAATAAAAATATTCGAAAAAGTCCCATGTAAGTGTAGTTTGGGGTGGAGGTTTTCTTGAAAAACTTCATGTCGCATTCTTACCAAACTTATATACCAAGTTTGGTTCTTTACCGACTTTTCGTTATTGAGTTATCGTGTCCACAGACATACCTACACACACGGACCTTCTTCTGAAAATGTTTTTTGGATACAGGGAACCTTAAAACATGTATTTCCAGTGAAATCTCGGTATAGAATTTTTAGGTGGAGTGCAATACCTTCTCTATACACTATGTACATAGTACGTATAGAGAAAGTAAGAAGAGCAGCTAAATTTGTAGACAAGAGAAAACGATTAAAAGAATCTCACTAGCGGTGCTACTTGCTGAGGAACACTAGAGCCCATAAGGGCGAAGTGATGACAATTTGCTCATTCGAAAAAATAAGAGTTACGGAACAGCAGAATGACATAGGCAAGTTTTCCTTCGCAAAATACCTGCAGAGACTTGCCTCAAAGTGTAAATAGCTTTAAAAAGGGACTAAAGAAGGGCGATTTAAAGTCCGGAAAAGTAAATATAAATATTGCGTTGTCACTAGCATTATATATTGTATTATTACTGTTGTTACCATCATTATTATTATTTTAGTAGTATACTACGAAGTAGTGTCATTCTGACAAGGTTTTATATTAAAATATTTATCTTAATTATACTGTAATGACCGCGGTATGTCCTAGACAGTGAAATCTCTCGACATTAAGCTTGTTTTAGCGGAGAGCTGGCCACTCTTCCTACCAACACCGCTCTCTGCTCAACAAGTCTAAAGTGGTCGCTCATTCGCCAGCACACCAACATGACCAGGAATCCCAGCAAACACCACATTGATCCCGGAAACATGTTAAACTAGCAAGATCACTTATGGGGAAGAAACAAAATTCTTAGGCGTATACACAAATGAGAACATGAAGTGGGATACCCATGTGAAATCAATATTCTCTAATGTTACATAGGCTTATTATCTACCAAAATTCTTGAAAAAACATTTGATGTGTTCCATTCACGTGACTTTCTCTACACCTCTGTAACATATTATTCTTTTTAAAAAACTTATTCTTCTATCTACCTCACGATAATCCAGATAAACATTAGCAGAAATTGTCTTATTACTTGCTTCCTTGTAAGTAGAAGGGAAATAAGAAAGAAAATCGGGCTAATGCGATAATCAAATAAGTTTTTGAAACTGAAACCAATAATAAGGAACATCTCAAAATGATGAACTGCACGGAAAAAAATATATATGACAAGGTTGTGTGTTATAACGAGCTCTACATGTTTGTGCAGTAAGTTTTTGTCTATCTCTTAGGGTTTACCAGTTATGGAAAGTTCCAAAAAATCCATCCACAATAAAGATGTCTTTAGAGGCTATTCCCAGAAAATTCAAATAAACACTTCGTTGCGAGTAAATATATTTAATATTTTAGTCAAATCGTAAGATCCATCTTTGAGAAAATTAAAATGCTGCAATTTCTTTTCATGTACTAAATGGTAATTCGGGTTGGAGAGACTTTTCTCAAAATTCATGTCCCATCCCCTGGAAGATACTAAATACCAAGTTTGGTATTTTACCGACTTTTCGTTTTTGACCTATGCCGTTCACATACACACACTGGTATTTTTCTAAAAACGTTTTTTTCTGGATTCAGGGGGTCCGAAAACATGTGTTTCTAGT
Source organism: Hymenopus coronatus (assembly GCA_030762935.1). NCBI lineage: Eukaryota > Metazoa > Arthropoda > Insecta > Mantodea > Hymenopodidae > Hymenopus > Hymenopus coronatus. The sequence continues at coordinate 3,183,135 of CM060882.1, read as the reverse complement.
GAAATCTCGCTATTGAATTTTTGAGTGTCATTTAATACGTTCTCTGTGCACTATGTACATAGCACATGTAGAGAAAGTAAAAATGAATAAGGGGGCTCTATTTTATTAGAACGTTCAATTTAGGGAATAAAATTGTTATTTAAATAACGATGCGATGCAAAATGTCACCATTATTGGAGTGCATTGTATATTTTCCAACCTTTACAAATGCATCACTTCAAGATCCATTTTATTGGGATCTGTAAGTACAGATATACATTTGCGCCGAAATTTCGGCGCAAATTTGTTGGTGGAAAAAGAAATGGTGTGTTATTTATGGACGCTCTTTAAATGCTGTGGTTCTCAGCGTCCCATTCTATACTGGGTGTGAAAGACCGCTTAATTTTGCTCAGAGGCCTCTCGATCAGGCTTGAGGCTCTGTAGCTGCCTTGGTTCTCAGCGTCCCATTCTATCCTGGGTGTGAAAGACTGCTTAATTTTGCTCAGAGGCCTCTCGATCAGGCTTGAGGCTCTTTAAGTGCTGAGGTTCTCAGTGTCCCATTCTATACTGAGAGTGAAAAACCGCTTAATTTTGCTCACAAGCCTCTCTATCAGACTTGAGGCTCTTTAAGTGCTGAGGTTCTCAGTGTCCCATTCTATACTGGGCGTGAAAGACCGCTTAATTTTGCTCAGAAGCCTCTCTATCAGGCTTGAGGCTCTTTAACTGCTGTGCTTCTCAGAGTCCCATTCTATATTGGGCGTGAAAGACCGCTTAATTTTGCTCAGAGGCCTCTCTATCGGGCTTGAGGACCTTTAAGTGCTGTGGTTCTCAGTGTCCCATTCTATACTGGGCGTGAAAGACCGCTTAATTTTGCTCAGAGGCCTCTCTCAGGCTTGAGGTTCCTTAACTGCTGTGGTTCTCAGTGTCCCATTCTATACTGGGCGTGAAAGATCGCTTACTTTTGCTCCGAGACCTCTCTATCAGGCTTGAGGTTCTTTAACTGTTGTGGTTCTCAGCGTCCCATTCTATACTGGTCGTGAAAGATCACTTAATTTTGTTCAGAGACCTCTCTATCAGGCTTGAGGTTCTTTAACTGTTGTGGTTCTCAGCGTCCCATTCTATACTGGGTGTGAAAGACCGCTTAATTTTGCTCAGAGGCCTCTCTATCAGGCTTGAGGTTCTTTTACGTGCCGTAAATCTACGACACGGGACCAATGGCTTTACTTCCCTTCCGAAGGAAGCCATGCTAGGTTTTTTACACCCGAAAAAAATTCATCGTGCTCCGCTGTGTTTGAACCCGCGACCTGGGAGGATGGGGACTTTGTTGGTGGAATATTATACCTGCCCTACTTGTTGTTTGTAGCAGAGAAACTGGACTCCTTAAGGTCTGTATGTAGCACAACTGTACTAAAGAAGAGATGCATGTGCAGAAGTTTCTATTCTGACATGCTGTTTATCGTCACCAACAGCTGCACTCTCGCAACTTTTACTTCACAAGATATGTATAACCTCTCAACTTCCACCGCATTCCTTCTTACCTAGGCAGAGAGGATATAACATAAATGGTGTGCTTGTGTTTCTGTGTAGCAGTCTTCAGAGGCTATTGCCACAACATTCAAGATATACGATATTTTAATCTAAATCGTTACAGCTATTTTTAAAGCATCAAAATTTTCGAAAAATGTTCCATTTAAAGGGTAGTTTGGGAAATGGGGGATATTTCTCAAAATGTTCGTGTTGCATCCCTGAAAGATACCAAACCTAAATACCAAGTTTAGTATTTAGCGACTTTTCGTATTTGAGTTATCGTGTTCACAGACACATGGACAGACTGACACACACGCAACTGTTTTGGATACAGGGAGCCCTAAAACATACATTTCCGCTGAAATCTCGGTATCCATTTTTTGGGTGGAGTGTAATACCTTCTCTATACACTATGCACATAGTACATGCAGAGAAAGTAAAAAGAAAAAAATTTAGAAAAAATCCCCTCTTGTGTATATGTTTGTTAGTGAAACTAAGGTTAAAAAGCAGGTTAAATACCAAACTGTGACCGAGTGGTTAGACCATCAGATAGGAGGCCCGGGTTCGATCCCAAGCGACCGCATTTCAGATTTGTGATGGACAAATCGGCGCAGGGTTGGGTTTTCTGCGGGTTCTCCGGTTTCCCCCGCCATTACATTCCACCGTTGCTTCATCTTCATTCTATATACCATCAGTGTCATCGCCTGCGGTGCCACATGAAGTAAAAGCATACGTTAAACACTATCATCAAAAAAACACCAAACTTCGTGTACAGAAACGTTAATAAATTACTTTCTCTACACGTACTATGTGCATAGTAATTGTATTGTAATTCGTTACCGAGATTTCACCGGAAATACATATTTTGAGACCCTCTGAATTAAAGAAAATATTTTTAGAAAATGTGTGTGCAGAACTGCTCAAAATGTAAAAGTCCGTTAAATCCCATACGTGGTATTTAAGTTCAGAATCTTCCAAGGATGTGTGACACGAAGATTTTGAAGAAAAATTATCCCAACTCAACTACCCTTTACTACATGGAAAATTGTTATATCCTCCAAGATGGCGCTAACGATTTTGAATGAAATATGGAAACTAAATGTTGAGCAGTGTGACAACAGCCTCTGAAGACCTCTTTATAAACAGAGAGAGAGGAAGATTTGCAATTGGCATTTATTTCTTGAGTTGAGCACTTGTTGTTTGTTTCAGTTTTAAAATACTTAAACTAGGTACGGGACTTGTTAACTCCTGAATATGTAAGGAATGGATTAAACCACAGAACAAGGACAAATTAAAACATTTGACTATCACTTTATCCTAGTGTATTCCCTTCTACTTACAAGGAAGCAAGTAATAACACAATTTCTGTTAATGTCTATCTCCATCATCATGATGAATAAGTCTTTTAATAATTATTTGTTACAGATATGTAGAGAAAGTCGTATGAACGGAATACATCAGTTTTTTTTTAATTCATGTAGTTTTTAAGCCTGCATTTCTGACGAACTGTCAAATGGTGCTTGTGGTTAGAAATTAAATTGTGTTTTATTTACACGGAAAAAGTGTTGATTATTTTGGTTTTGTTAAAAATGGATCCATTGATTTTGATACAAATATCGAATATTAATGATATTTAGATGACAAATAGAACCTATATCTTGAATTTTCTCGGAATACCCTCTGAAGATATATTTATTCGGATGAATTTTGCGGGATTTGACATAACTTGTTGACCGTAAGAATAGAAAAAAACTAGTTAGCAAAAAATATAGAGCTCATTAAAACACACAATTTATATTATACACATATTTTCGTGTGGTTTGCCGTTTTTGAGACATTCCTTGTTTTTGGTTTTAGCTTTAAAAAACGTATACTTTTCTCAGCTTATACTTTTCTCATACAGCAATGTGTCAACTCGTGTCCATACAAACAAACGAGCTTCAGTCACATAGCTACAAGCTTTTGACTATCACTTTAACCTATGGTACTCCCTAATTTCGCTACTACTTACAAGGAAGCAAGTAATAAGACTATTTCTGCTAATTTTTTCTCGATTAGCATGAAGTAAATAGAAGTATAAGGTTTTTAACAATAATTTGTTGCAGAGATGTAGAGAAAGTCATGTGAATGGAACACATCAGACTTTTGTTTTTAAGTTGACGCGGTATTTACCCAGTCACAGCCTCATACGTATAAAATTACTTTTTATTTAGTATACAGCAGACAGAGCTCTAACACACTTAAAAATGCAAAAACATTGTTTTAATGTCAACAAGCTATGACGTCACAGACAAAAAATCTTACGAGATATTCAATGCAACGGAATGTTACAAAACATAATATATTAATTTGCTGAGAGGTTAAATTTATTTAGAATTCATGTATTCTTCGAAGATTAAGAATTAACGGCAAGGAAACTGTAAACAGGAAAGGAACGCTTTGCCAGAAAGAAAATACGAAACAGCCAGATGTTCGCTGGATAGCTCGTGATTTTGTAAACATTTATATTTCATTAACTAGGCTTTAAAACTATTGTTACTTTGTATATAATTGTAAACAAAAGTTTGCAAATAAATTTAAAAGGTAGCATGTTATATGTTTTGTATGTAACTTGTGTTATTGTCCTGCGACAAACAAAAGAGATGAGATAAACAAATAGCAAAGATAGCTTCACCAGAAAATGCAAATAAAAACAATCTCTTGTTATTATAACTGTAATAAAGATTATTGGAAAATCAGTAGTAGATTAAACACTGTATTGCTGTAAGAATTAAAGTGAAATAATAATACATAATAACTATTCGTACTAAAGCTTATTGTTCCATGATAAACACTAACAGAAATTGTCTCATTACTTGCTTCCTTGTCAGTAGAAGGAAATGTACCGCGATAAAGTATTGTTTTAAAAGCTGATTCTCATGTGAAACAACTCATGTTCGGTTTTCTTTGCATGGTGCAATTGCACACTCGTAGTTTAAAACTGACAAAATCTGATGTATTCCATTCACATGACTCTCTCTAAAACTCTGCAACAAATTATTGTTAAAAAGCTTATGCCTCTATTTACTTCATGCTAATCGAAAAGAAATTAGCAGAAATAGTCTTATTGCTTGCTTCCTTGTAAGTAGAACAGAAATAAGGGATTATCATAGGTTAAAGTGATAGTCAAAAGCTGGTTGTCATGTCACTGAAGTTCCTTTGTTTGTATGACACGAGTTGACAAATTCCTGTATGAGAAAAGTATACGTTTTTTAAAGCTGAAACCAAAAACAAGGAATATCTAAAAAATGATCAGCTTCACGAAAAAAAAAAAAATAAAGTAAATTGTGTGTTTTAATATACTCTACATTTTTTGCGTGGTAAGTATTTGACCATCTCTTAAGGTTTAGGAGTTAAGCAAAATTTCGTAAAATTCATCCAGAAAAAAGTGGTCTTCAGAAGCTATTCCCAGAAAATTGAAGATATACATATTATTTGTCAGGTAAAGATCTCAGTATATGATATTTTAATGAAAACCGTTAGAGCCATTTTTGAGAAAATCAAAAATTTTAAAGAAAGTTTCATGTAAAGGGTAGTTTGGTTTGGGAAGATTTTTCTCAAAATCTTCGTGTCGCATCCGTGGAAGGTACTGAACTTAAATACCACGTGTTCACAGACACAGGGACACACACACACACACACACACACACACACACACACACACACGGATCTTTATCTGAATTTTTTTTTTTTTTTTTTTGGATACAGGGGATCCTAAAACATATATTTCCGGTGAAATATCGATATCGAATTTTTGGGTGGAGTGCAATACCTTCTCCATATATGATGTACATAGTGCGTATAGAGAAAGTAAAAATAACGAGGAATATCTCGAAAACGACTAACTCTACAACAAATTTAAATCCTACAAACACAACAAGGCGACTTCTGTTACTCTACCAACAATACTGGAGGGCAAGTAAAGACCTTTCCGCCTTGTCAACTTGGTATAAGATCTGATGACACACTACATATCGTGTCGCGGCATTAAAATGGCTTTATAATATATTATAATGCCATTTTATATTATATTATAAAGCCATTATATATATATTATATTAAGAAGGGAGAAATATCCTTGGATATGACCAGGGAAAAAATGTTGTGAAACACTTATGAATGTGCAAAGAGAATGTGCCTGAGGGGGACTGAACAAACGACTTCTTGTTAGCCTAGGGACGCGAGTTCACTTGCTATGGAAGACTCATTGTGTCAAGATGTGATATTAGTCCGCGGTGGAAACGAACGGGCTACATATGGCCGTGATAGAAGCAGTGTTTGTTTAATACGTCAGAATACAGTCACGGGTAATAAGAGGTGATAGGCGTGGTCGCGTAAACAAATGGCTGGAAAAGAGAAAACTTATGAGGAATGTGTGTGTGTGACGGCAGAAAATGTCAAAGAAAATAAATAAACTAGTTCAACAGCAATATTCGGAAACCGCCGCACGTTTCATTACCAACACCGTTTAAGTTCACGCGACAACATCCAAGGGACAGATGAAGAGCTTCGAGGGGATCTCGCCCCGCGGAGTCTGTCTGAGTTGCACTCCGGTAAAATTTAGTGACATTTGCACTCAGAAATTCAGTTCCAGGAAACCATTATTGCTTGAAGTTTAATTGGGATTAACCTAACCAATAATAATAATAATAATAATAATAATAATAATAATAATAATAATAACATGTATTTCTCACCAGGATTTAACCGGGGACCTTCGGTGAGGTAGATGGAAGTGATAACCACTACACCGCGGAAACTTATAATGAAACATTAATTTGTATGAGCTGAGACACAACATTGTAAGTATAGAATAAAAATCTGATATATTACATTCACATGACTTTCTCTGCAACTGATTATTGTTAAAAAGTTTGTGCTTCTAGTTACGTCATGCTAATCGACAAAACACTAGCAGAAATAGTCTTATTACTTGCTTCTTTGTAAGTAGAAGTGAAATAAGGAAGTAGTATAGGTTAAAGTGATAGTCAAAAGCTGGTTGCTATGTGACTGAAGTTCCTTTGTTTGTATGGACACGAGTTGACAAATTCTTGTATGACAGAAGTATAAGCTTCTTAAAGCTAAAACCTAAAACAAGGAATACCCTTAAAAACGGAAAACCTCCCGAAAATATGTACACAACATAAATTTTGTGTTTTAAAGTGCTCTACGTTTTTTGTGTGGTAAGTTTTTCTCCATCTCTTATGGTTTAGCAGTTTTGTAAAATTGATCCAGAATAAAATAGTCTTCTGCGGCTATTCCCAGAAAATAGAAGCGATAAATTTTATTTGTGAGGTAAATATCTTTAATATATGATATTTAAATAAAACCATTAGAGCCATTTTTGAGAAAATCGAAATGTACAAAAAAAGTTCCATGTAAAGGGTAGTTTTGAATAGGGGGATTTTTCACAAAATCTTTGTGCGCATCCGTGGACGATACTAAACTTAAATACTAAGTTTGGTATTTTACAGACTTTTCGTTTTTGAGCTATCGTGCTTACAGATACACGGACTCACACACATGGCCCTTTTTTCTGAAAATGCTTTCTTTGGATACAGGGGAACCTAAAACATATATTTCCGGTGAAATCTCAGTATCGAATTCTTTGGTGGAGTGCAATACCTTCTGTGTAGAGAAAGTAAAAATGTGCTTCCGTCTGGGATTGAAGGATGATTGATTGCAGGTATCTTCACCCCGCCCCGCGAAAAGTTAAGAAGAGCCGTTAAGCATCCAGGAGCAGCCCAACGTCCGCCTCAAAATAAAAACGATGTTGTGTGATTTGTAATACCGATTATTCAGATAGGTCTAGACAAATTTAGCACTAACGTTTTTGAGTGGAACAATAAGAGGCCGACACAAAGATCGTGTATTGTCGCTCTTTAAAATGAGGACTGCCGTCGTAAACTAATTTCACGTGGCGCATGCGCTCCTTCTTCTTTCATCAAAATCTCGAAAATTAAATCTCCAAACGCAGCACTAAGAAGGCGCCTCAGGCGCGACAGCCACAGGGTGCCCCACAAAGTACTGCCCTGCTGTGTAAGTCATTCCAGGAGTTTAATCGATTTTGGTTAGTGGAGAATACAAAAAAAAAAAAAAATAAATAAATAAATAAATTGATGTGTTCCATTCACAGGACTTTCTCTACAGCTCTGTAACGCATTATTATTAATAAGCTTATTCGTCTATTTAATGCCAAAACATTAGCAACAATACTCTTATTACTTAGCTCCTTCATAACTAGAAGATAAATATACTAGGCTAAACTGACAGTCAAATGTTTTGGAATATGGTTGCTATGGGAATAAAATCCGTGGCCGAGTACCCGTATGAGAAAAAGTTTAGAAATTGAAATCAATAACAAGGAATAACTTGAAAACCGACAACTCCACGAAAAAGATGCATATGACATAAATTATGTGCTTTATCGTGATCTACTTTTTTGCGTAGTAAGTTTTTGTCTATCTCTTAAGGTTTACCAGTTTTGTAAAATTTAATAAAAATCATCCAGAATAAAGAAGTCTTTAGAGGCTATTCCCAGAAAATTCAAGATATACATTTTATTTGGTATGTAAATATGTTAAATATAAGATATTTAAATCAAAATTGTTGGAACCATTTTTGAGAAAATGAAAAATGTTTTAAATGTTTTCCATGTGAAGGGTAGTTTGGGGTAGGGGGATTTTCTTGGAAATGTTCGTATCGCATCCCTGGAAGATGTCAAACTTAAATACCAAGTTTGATATTTAACGGGTCTATGCAGTCCCTAGACACACACACTCTATCTTTCTTTTGATCCATATATTTCCGGTGAAATCTCGGCACCTTCTCTATACACTAGGTACCAAGTAAAGATCTGATGTGTTCCATTCACATGACTTTCCCTACCTCTGATAACAAACTTGTTAAAAAGGTTATGCTTCTATTTTCTTGATGCTAGTCGAGGTAAACATTAACAGAAATTGTCTTATTACTTGCTTCCTTGTAATAAGGGAATACACTAGGATAAAGTGATAGTCAAATGTTTTAAAACTGTCTCACACACTTGTCACTTCTGCATGGTCCGTTAAATAAACATCTCCTGTTTGAGATAAGTATAGGCATTTTAAACTTGAAACTAATAACAAAGAATATCTCGGAAACGGTCAACTCTACAAACACCGTGTATAGTAGTTATACAAAACTCAATCGGAATAAAGAGGTCTTCAGTGTACAATAATGTATTGTATTCCTCCCAAAAGCTAGATACCAGTATTTCACCGGAAATATATGTTTTCAGGCCCTTAAACCCAACAAAAGAATTTTTAGAAAAGTGTCCGCGTGTGTCTGTCTTGGGGCAGCACCGCTGTGTTAAATAGCAAGTGGTATTTAAGCTGAGTAGGTCTCTTCCAAGAATGCGACATGAAAACCTCCCACCCCAAACTACCCTTAACATTTGAAAACTTGAATTTTCTAACGATTGCTATAAACATGTCATACGTTTAAGATGTATATATTGAATTTTCAGGGAAAAATTCTCTAAAGAACTCTTAATTCTGGACTACTTTTGTGTAACTGTTAAACTTACTACACAAAACTGTAGATATCGTTAGAAAAAAGACAATTTCTGTCATAAACACCGTTTTGTAGACTTAACGTTTTCGAGATATTCCGAGTTATTGCTTTTAGTTTCCTCAATGGGAGGCACCTCTCTTTTCGTCTGTCATTTGTTTTCTCCTAACAAGCAGAGAGAACCGGATTTCAATTGTTTCACTTAGTGATCGGCTTTTAAAACATTTGACTATCACTTTATCCTAGTGTATTCCCTTCTACTTACAAGGAAACAAGTAATAAGACTATTTCTGTAAATGTTTATTTTGATTATCATGAAGTAAATAGAAGAATAAGGTATTGTAAGGAAAGTTGTTATTGGAAGAGCTAGAGAAAGTCGTGTGAATGTTACAATTAATGGAGCTCCAATATGTATTTGCGCCCCATGTGTGTTATGGTACACGATGGTCACTGTTAACACTTTCTTGTAAAGGCAACACCATGACGTCACAGTTTAGGGGAATCACGTGGCAAAACTTGATACACAATTTGATGTGTTACACTCACATCACTTTCTCTAGCTACTCTACGAACAAACTTCTTACTAAAGAGTATTCTTCTTTCTACACAATGCTAATCGAGATAAACATTAGCAGAATGTTCTTATTACTTAGTTCCTTATAAGTAGAAGGGAACTAAAGGAATGCACTATGCTAAAGTGATAGTGAAATGTTTTAAAAGCTGTCGTTGCCTTCTTTGCTTGGCCAGAAGTAGAACAAAAGAAAAACAGACACTTCCTGTCTGAGAAAAGTATATGTACTTTACAATTGAAACTAATAACAAGGAATATCTCGGAAACGGATACCTCCAAAACAAAGACGTAAAGAACAAAAATTGTGTGTACATTTTTTAGAGTAAGATTTTTTTCTATCCATTACGGTTCAGCACTTTAGCGAGATTCGGCAAAATTCATTCAGAATAAAGAGATCTTCAGAGGATCTCCCCAGAAAATTCAAGATACACATTTTATTTGGTATGGAAATATCTTTAATAATAGCATTCTAATCAAAATAGTTAGAGCTATTTTTTAGAAATTCAAAACATTCGAAAATTTTTCCATGTAATGGGTAGTTTGTGGTTGAGGGGTTTTCTGAGAATCTTCGTTTCGCATCAATGAAACAAACCAAATCTTGATACCAATTTTGGTATTTAATGGTCTTTTCGTTACTGAGGTATGATGTCCACACACACGGACCAGTGAAATCTCGGTAGCAAATTACTGGGTGGAATGCAATACCTTCTCTATACACTATGTAAATAGTACGTGTAGAGAAAGAAAAATCATTTTTAGAAAAAGGTAAGATCGGTCCTTGTGTGCCTGTGTCTGAGAACAGGATAATTTAAAAACGAAAAGTCGGTAAAGGAGGATTTTGAGAAAAATCCCCCACCGAAACTACCGTCCACTTTGAAAAAGTTCGAAAGATTCTATTTTCTCAAAAATGGCTGTAGCGATTTGTATTAAAATACCGTATATTAAAGAAATTTACATGGCAAATAAAATGTTTATATTTAATTTTCTGCGGATGGATTCTGAAGACCTGTTAATTCTGGATGAATTTTACATAAGTAAAAAAACCATAAGAAATAACAAAAACTTACTATACAAAAAATGTAAAACTTGTTAAAACACAAATTTATGTCACATGCAATTTTGTTATACAGTTGACCGTTTCCAAGATAATCCTTGTTATTGATTTTAAGTTAAACTAGCTAAATTTTGTTAAACGCGGTTTCCTTCCCTTACATCTCGCTTTTGTTTACTGCTGGTCATGCAAAGCGAACCGAACTTCAATTGATCACATATCTTTTAAAATATAGATTTAGCCATAATTCCTTCCCTTACATCTCGCTTTTGTTTACTGCTGGTCATGCAAAGCGAACCGAACTTCAATTGATCACATATCTTTTAAAATATAGATTTAGCCATATTTCCCTTCTACCTTCAGGGAATCGAGTAGTAAGAACATATCTGCTATTTAGCGTGATGCATAGTTTTGTAGAACGGCAAGAGAAAGTCATGTAAATGGAACACATCACATTTATTTGGCATTGTCGCCCTCCGTGGTGTAATGGTTACCATGCTGACTTCATAAACCCAAGGTCGCGGGTTCAAACCCGGCGGAGGACGATGGATTTTTTCCGGCGTTAAAATCCTTAGCATGGCTACCTTCGGAAGGGAAGTAAAGCCGTTGGTCCCGTGTCCTAGATTTACGGCACGTAAAAGAACCTCAAGCCTAATAGAGAGGCCTCTGAGCAAAATTAAGCCCAAGTTAGAATGGGACGCTGAGAACCACAGTAGTTAAAGAGCGTCCATAAATAACACGCCATTTACATTTCTTTATTTGGCATTGCTGGTACGGTTATAGCAAACCAACATTATTGTTGTTCTGTGAGAATTATGGTATCCTTAGAGCTGCTGCGAAAGAATATTCGTCACTTATTGAACATAACATTATATCATCGTGTTGATGTGTACACACTAATATCGTAAAGTTGGAACAAAATTACTTTACGCTTGCTGCACTTCTTTGCGCGTGGATTCCGTAAAAATCAAGTTTGCGATCTGAAATGAGCTCGTAAAGTACTCAATTACTCTCGGAAGTAGGTGAAATTGGCGAATCTTGAAGACTCTACTGGCCAGTTTCCTTACAGCGAGGTGGCCGGGCTCTGCCAGAATTAGCTACGCGCCGAGAATTTCTTGCTTGTACCTTCGCTGCCGGTTTTTGGGGCCCCTCCGAGAAAATGATGTTTTGCTCATCTTCAGACGAGAGGCACGAAGGAGGTTAAAGAGGAGCAGGGATAATGACAAATATTAAGGAAGCGCTGAGAATGGCTTATATGAAAAAGGGAACAAAAGCCGCATTACTGGAACTCAATCAATTAACATAACCAGCTTGTCATTGGCAACCAACACATCAGCTCTATCTGACGGGTATTCCCCGCACTTCGTCTTCCAATTCAATTTTCTCTGATAAATGAATAAATCTACGGTAGCTCGTCTATTAGCTCCTTATTCACTGCGTTTAGCCAATTTATAATATATATTAGCTTTACTAGCCGCAGTTGATTGGCTTTTCTGAAAAGTACATTGTCGTGGACAAAAAGTGGTTAATTTTCTTCGATTTTAATATACGTGGGCCGTTTTCTTTTGTCAACCTCCGATAGGCTATAAATAAAATACAAGTTCATTAAAATCAATTATTTTATTACTAAAAGTGTTGTATACTTATGGTTAGTTTTGAAAATAATCACCGATAACATTGAGACATTCATCGTACCTGTGCACAAGCTTTGCGATACCCGCTTCAAAAAATGTTTCCGCCAATGATTTCAAATGAGCATTGACGTTGTTTTAAAGATCTTCGTACTTTACGACGTTTGCGGAGAGCCATTCAAAACAAACGAAGAGGAATGCTGACTTCAGGAATTGTGTTGATCCATGACAACGCTAGTCCACACAACCCATCGGCTTGTTGAACAATTTCAATGGGACATTTTCCATCATCCGCCGTACAGCCCTGACCTGGCAACCAGTGTCTTCACGATTACCCTGAACTGCAGACGGGGCAGTACATTACTTTATCCAGCACGTAATTACGACGTACATAGTTGATAGAGAAGCTATTACACTCCACGCAAAAGTTGGATAGCAGCTGAAGAACGAGGGTCCTCCAGAAAGTGACAGACATAACTAAACAATAACGCAAGCTATCAACACAAAGTTACACTGCCTTTCTCAACGCAATCTCTATTGTTATCAAGATATTTACTGGCACGTTGTAACGGGTTCTCAAGGTAATCTCTATTGTTATCAAGATATTTACTGGCACGTTGTAACGGGTTCTCAATGTAATCTCTATTGTTATCAAGATATTTACTGGCACGTTGTAACGGGTTCTCAATGTAATCTCTATTGTTATCAAGATATTTACTGGCACGTTGTAACGGGTTCTCAATGTAATCTCCATTATTATCAAGATATTTACTGGCACGTTGTAGCGGGTTCTCAATGTAATCTCTATTGTTATCAAGATATTTACTGGCACGTTGTAACGGGCTCTCAATGTAATCTCTATTGTTATGAAGATATTTACTGGCATGTTGTAACGGGTTCTCAATGTAATCTCCATTCTTATCAAGATATTTACTGGCACGTTGTAACGGGTTCTCAATGTAATCTCCATTGTTATCAAGATATTTACTGGCACGTTGTAACGGGTTCTCAATGTAATCTCTATTGTTATCAAGATATTTACTGGCACGTTGTAACGGGTTCTCAATGTAATCTCTATTGTTATCAAGATATTTACTGGCACGTTGTAACGGGTTCTCAATGTAATCTCTATTGTTATCAAGATATTTACTGACTCGTTGTAACGGGTTCTCAATGTAATCTCTATTGTTATTAAGATATTTACTGGCACGTTGTAACGGGTTCTCAATGTAATCTCTATTGTTACCAAGATATTTACTGGCACGTTGTAACGGGTTCTCAATGTAATCTCTATTGTTATCAAGATATTTACTGGCACGTTGTAACGGGTTCTCAATGTAATCTCTATTGTTATCAAGATATTTACTGGCTCGTTGTAACGGGTTCTCAATGTAATCTCTATTGTTATCAAGATATTTACTGGCACGTTGTAACGGGTTCTCAATGTAATCTCTATTGTTATCAAGATATTTACTGGCACGTTGTAACGGGTTCTCAATGTAATCTCTATTGTTATCAAGATATTTACTGGCACGTTGTAACGGGTTCTCAAGGTAATCTCTATTGTTATCAAGATATTATCTGGCACGTTGTAAAGGGTTCTCAATGTAATCTCTATTGTTATCAAGATATTTACTGGCACGTTGTAACGGGTTCTCAATGTAATCTCCATTGTTATCAAGATATTTACTGGCACGTTGTAACGGGTTCTCAATGTAATCTCTATTGTTATCAAGATATTTACTGGCACGTTGTAACGGGTTCTCAACGTAATCTCTATTGTTATCAAGATATTATCTGGCACGTTGTAACGGGTTCTCAATGTAATCTCTATTGTTATCAAGATATTTACTGGCACGTTGTAACGGGTTCTCAAGGTAATCTCTATTGTTATCAAGATATTTACAGGCACGTTGTAACGGGTTCTCAACGTAATCTCTATTGTTATCAAGATATTTACTGGCACGTTGTAACGGGTTCTCAATGTAATCTCTATTGTTATCAAGATATTTACTGGCACGTTGTAACGGGTTCTCAATGTAATCTCTATTGTTATCAAGATATTTACTGGCACGTTGTAACGGGTTCTCAATGTAATCTCCATTGTTATCAAGATATTTACTGGCACGTTGTAGCGGGTTCTCAATGTAATCTCTATTGTTATCAAGATATTTACTGGCACGTTGTAACGGGTTCTCAATGTAATCTCTATTGTTATCAAGATATTTACTGGCATGTTGTAACGGGTTCTCAATGTAATCTCCATTGTTATCAAGATATTTACTGGCACGTTGTAACGGGTTCTCAATGTAATCTCCATTGTTATCAAGATATTTACTGGCACGTTGTAACGGGTTCTCAATGTAATCTCTATTGTTATCAAGATATTTACTGACTCGTTGTAACGGGTTCTCAATGTAATCTCTATTGTTATCAAGATATTTACTGGCACGTTGTAACGGGTTCTCAATGTAATCTCTATTGTTACCAAGATATTTACTGGCACGTTGTAACGGGTTCTCAATGTAATCTCTATTGTTATCAAGATATTTACTGGCACGTTGTAACGGGTTCTCAATGTAATCTCTATTGTTATCAAGATATTTACTGGCTCGTTGTAACGGGTTCTCAATGTAATCTCTATTGTTATCAAGATATTTACTGGCACGTTGTAACGGGTTCTCAATGTAATCTCTATTGTTATCAAGATATTTACTGGCACGTTGTAACGGGTTCTCAATGTAATCTCTATTGTTATGAAGATATTTACTGGCACGATGTAACGGGTTCTCAAGGTAATCTCTATTGTTATCAAGATATTATCTGGTACGTTGTAACGGGTTCTCAATGTAATCTCTATTGTTATCAAGATATTTACTGGCACGTTGTAACGGGTTCTCAATGTAATCTCCATTGTTATCAAGATATTTACTGGCACGTTGTAACGGGTTCTCAATGTAATCTCTATTGTTATCAAGATATTTACTGGCACGTTGTAACGGGTTCTCAACGTAATCTCTATTGTTATCAAGATATTATCTGGCACGTTGTAACGGGTTCTCAATGTAATCTCTATTGTTATCAAGATATTTACTGGCACGTTGTAACGGGTTCTCAAGGTAATCTCTATTGTTATCAAGATATTTACAGGCACGTTGTAACGGGTTCTCCAGGTAATCTCTATTGTTATCAAGATATTTACTGGCACGTTGTAACGGGTTCTCAATGTAATCTCTATTGTTATCAAGATATTTACTGGCACGTTGTAACGGGTTCTCAATGTAATCTCTATTGTTATCAAGATATTATCTGGCACGTTGTAACGGGTTCTCAATGTAATCTCTATTGTTATCAAGATATTTACTGGCACGTTGTAACGGGTTCTCAATGTAATCTCCATTGTTATCAAGATATTTACTGGCACGTTGTAACGGGTTCTCAATGTAATCTCTATTGTTATCAAGATATTTACTGGCACGTTGTAACGGGTTCTCAACGTAATCTCTATTGTTATCAAGATATTATCTGGCACGTTGTAACGGGTTCTCAATGTAATCTCTATTGTTATCAAGATATTTACTGGCACGTTGTAACGGGTTCTCAAGGTAATCTCTATTGTTATCAAGATATTTACAGGCACGTTGTAACGGGTTCTCAACGTAATCTCTATTGTTATCAAGATATTTACTGGCACGTTGTAACGGGTTCTCAATATAATCTCTATTGTTATCAAGATATTTACTGGCACGTTGTAACGGGTTCTCAATGTAATCTCTATTGTTATCAAGATATTTACTGGCACGTTGTAACGGGTTCTCAATGTAATCTCCATTGTTATCAAGATATTTACTGGCACGTTGTAACGGGTTCTCAATGTAATCTCTATTGTTATCAAGATATTTACTGGCACGTTGTAACGGGTTCTCAATGTAATCTCTATTGTTATCAAGATATTTACTGGCACGTTGTAACGGGTTCTCAATGTAATCTCTATTGTTATCAAGATATTTACTGGCACGTTGTAACGGGTTCTCAATGTAATCTCTATTGTTATCAAGATATTTACTGGCACGTTGTAACGGGTTCTCAATGTAATCTCTATTGTTATCAAGATATTTACTGGCACGTTGTAACGGGTTCTCCAGGTAATCTCTATTGTTATCAAGATATTTACTGGCACGTTGTAACGGGTTCTCAATGTAATCTCTATTGTTATCAAGATATTTACTGGCACGTTGTAACGGGTTCTCAATGTAATCTCCATTGTTATCAAGATATTTACTGGCACGTTGTAACGGGTTCTCAATGTAATCTCTATTGTTATCAAGATATTTACTGGCACGTTGTAACGGGTTCTCAACGTAATCTCTATTGTTATCAAGATATTATCTGGCACGTTGTAACGGGTTCTCAATGTAATCTCTATTGTTATCAAGATATTTACTGGCACGTTGTAACGGGTTCTCAAGGTAATCTCTATTGTTATCAAGATATTTACAGGCACGTTGTAACGGGTTCTCCAGGTAATCTCTATTGTTATCAAGATATTTACTGGCACGTTGTAACGGGTTCTCAATGTAATCTCTATTGTTATCAAGATATTTACTGGCACGTTGTAACGGGTTCTCAATGTAATCTCTATTGTTATCAAGATATTATCTGGCACGTTGTAACGGGTTCTCAATGTAATCTCTATTGTTATCAAGATATTTACTGGCACGTTGTAACGGGTTCTCAATGTAATCTCCATTGTTATCAAGATATTTACTGGCACGTTGTAACGGGTTCTCAATGTAATCTCTATTGTTATCAAGATATTTACTGGCACGTTGTAACGGGTTCTCAACGTAATCTCTATTGTTATCAAGATATTATCTGGCACGTTGTAACGGGTTCTCAATGTAATCTCTATTGTTATCAAGATATTTACTGGCACGTTGTAACGGGTTCTCAAGGTAATCTCTATTGTTATCAAGATATTTACAGGCACGTTGTAACGGGTTCTCAACGTAATCTCTATTGTTATCAAGATATTTACTGGCACGTTGTAACGGGTTCTCAATATAATCTCTATTGTTATCAAGATATTTACTGGCACGTTGTAACGGGTTCTCAATGTAATCTCTATTGTTATCAAGATATTTACTGGCACGTTGTAACGGGTTCTCAATGTAATCTCCATTGTTATCAAGATATTTACTGGCACGTTGTAACGGGTTCTCAATGTAATCTCTATTGTTATCAAGATATTTACTGGCACGTTGTAACGGGTTCTCAATGTAATCTCTATTGTTATCAAGATATTTACTGGCACGTTGTAACGGGTTCTCAATGTAATCTCTATTGTTATCAAGATATTTACTGGCACGTTGTAACGGGTTCTCAATGTAATCTCTATTGTTATCAAGATATTTACTGGCACGTTGTAACGGGTTCTCAATGTAATCTCTATTGTTATCAAGATATTTACTGGCACGTTGTAACGGGTTCTCCAGGTAATCTCTATTGTTATCAAGATATTTACTGGCACGTTGTAACGGGTTCTCAATGTAATCTCTATTGTTATCAAGATATTTACTGGCACGTTGTAACGGGTTCTCAATGTAATCTCCATTGTTATCAAGATATTATCTGGCACGTTGTAACGGGTTCTCAATGTAATCTCTATTGTTATCAAGATATTTACTGGCACGTTGTAACGGGTTCTCAATGTAATCTCTATTGTTATCAAGATATTTACTGGCACGTTGTAACGGGTTCTCAATGTAATCTCTATTGTTATCAAGATATTTACTGGCACGTTGTAACGGGTTCTCCAGGTAATCTCTATTGTTATCAAGATATTTACTGGCACGTTGTAACGGGTTCTCAATGTAATCTCTATTGTTATCAAGATATTTACTGGCTCGTTGTAACGGGTTCTCAATGTAATCTCTATTGTTATCAAGATATTTACTGGCACGTTGTAACGGGTTCTCCAGGTAATCTCTATTGTTATCAAGATATTATCTGGCACGTTGTAACGGGTTCTCAATGCCCAAGTTATACTTTTCGTAACAACTTATTCATGTTTGGTTTTTTGGTTTTTTTTGAATCCGCGAAATGTTCGGCGAATCGAATTTTATAGTCAAATAGCGCTAGTGTATAGTGATAATGCAATGAACGAGTCTTCAGTGAGGAAATGACACATAATTTACGAGTAATCAAGGAAGAACATAACAGTGTGTACGATAAAGACCGTTCATCAATCCTCATGGAGCAATTGTAAGCAAATGTTGATAACAGAATTCAGAAAAACCGGTGCATGACTTTTTTGAATGGAAAAGATTTCCCGGCCATGAAAACCTCAAACTGGCAGATATTTAGCGGTGGAAGAGTATAACATCTGTACCACGTGACACTAAATACCTTGATAGCAATGACGATTACGTTGAGAAGTAGAGTAAGGTAGTGTAACTTTGCAAATAAAGTTTTGTGTTGACAACTTTCGCTATTGTTTACTTATATCAAATCGTTCACCGCCTTCAGAATGGCCTCGTATAATAACGTTGCAGACACAGACGAGAAGCCGCCACTGCAGGAAGACAGAGAGGTAATATTGAGCTAATAAGACGAAATGTTCCCTTTTGACCGTCTTCGTGACGTGAAGATTCAGCACAAAAACATTCCTACTCTACATAAGCCACTCGTCAACAATGTTGTCAGGTTCCTTTGTAGCTGAACAATCCGTTCTTTCAGATATAAAAGTCACTTGTTCTCACTTTTAAGCTCCTATATGGTCCACAACAATGTTGTCAGGTTCCTTTGTAGCTGAACAATCCGTTCTTTCACATATAAAAGTCACTTGTTCTCGCTTATGCAGCTCCTATATGGTCCACAACAATGTTGTCAGGTTCCTTTGTAGCTGAACAATCCGATCTTTCAGATATAAAAGTTACTTGTTCTCACTTTTCAGCTCCTATATGGTCCACAACAAATAAAAGTGCAAGTTGTACACAATAAGTTTCTCCGCAGATCTTCAACACCAACTTCCAATAGAACACTATATGAAGACAACAACGTTGCTGGTGCTCAACCTGCATATCAAAACTACACACAAAAGACTCAAAAGAAAATTACCAGAAATTGTCCTTACAAGTGACACAGAGGACCCCTGTTAATAATAATAATAATAATATATGAATCGCTGAAATGTATGTACTGCATAAATTGAAGAATTCTTTTTTTGAGGTGTTTGTTATTGTCACGACAAGGTTAGCAGTAAAGAAACTGTTTAAAGTAAATAAAACCGTGTCAAGTGAACGCAATATCAGTTAATAGCCACCAGATGGCACTGGTTATTTGTTGCTAAATGGTCGTAGTACTGCTATATCTTCCCCTTCCCATTCAATGGTAACGTAACGCACCAGTTTATCGACGCAATACAGCAGTGAAATTCAAATACGTACATTTTTATATATTAACTGTCTTCCTATCGTGTAAAATAAGGAAGCCAAGAAGCTTTCCTAACGATGAGCACCTAGAGAAAGTACTTATTTATTTGCCGCTAGAGAGCATTAACAGTATTTTTCTTCCCAATCGAAAGTAAAGGTAATGCAACAATTTATTGAGATGACTCAATGCAGCAATGAAATCAAAATGCATTTTTATATATTAACTGCCCTGTCCTTACTCCTATCGTTTAAAATAAAGAAGCTTTCCTGGCGACGAACACCTAAAAGACCTACTTATTATTTGCCCCCAGATGGCCGTAGTACCTACTGCTCTATTCTTCTTCCCCATTCAATACTAAGCGAATGCACCCGGTTCTAGAGAAAATGACGCACAATAACTGTGAGAATCGAATATATAAATATATAAGAAATAAGTATTTTTTTTTTTTTGTAATTCTTTAAAATGAACAAGTTATAAAGAATGCACAAAACCATTAACCCTCCTTGGAATCTGAAAATAGCGGAAAAATAACGGGATTCGTTTTAGGTTTAACTTCATATTGCAGATTTTGGTTATCTGACTTTATTTGGTTCATGAGCTAGCTAAAGAACATGAAGACACCCGCGTCACCATCACACTGCAATGGTGGTGCTCTTAATACATTTGATCAAGTAATATTGGGTTAAATGGAGAAATTTAAAACACAAAGCTATCATCAAATAAAAGCTTATCAATTGACCAACCAAATCCACTTGCTCTTTAGACACGTCATTGTTAGCCTTAGAAATGGCCGTTTAGACCTATAAGAAAATAAAGAAAGAGGTGGAAAACATTAGGAGTAAAAGAAAAAAAGAGATTCGGAAGAAACACGAATGTTATTTTGTGACTTTCTCCTTAATGTAATTAATTACCTATGCCAGAGTATACCCGCCATATTGTGGATGTGCTGCTATTACTGTTATTATGCCAAAGACATCCTTGCTTACCCATGCTGTTAACTGCATGTTATCCTTTTCGCAATACCTTATGGGTGCTCTGACTTCGTCCTTTTCGCAATACCTTACGGGTGCTCTGACTTCGTCCTTTTCGCAATACCTTACGGGTGCTCTGACTTTGTCCTTTTCGCAACACCTTACGGGTGCTCTGACTTTGTCCTTTTCGCAATACCTTATGGGTGCTCTGACTTCGTCCTTTTCGCAACACCTTATGGGTGCTCTGACTTCGTCCTTTTCGCAATACCTTACGGGTGCTCTGACTTCGTCCTTTTCGCAACACCTTACGGGTGCTCTGACTTTGTCCTTTTCGCAATACCTTATGGGTGCTCTGACTTCGTCCTTTTCGCAACACCTTATGGGTGCTCTGACTTCGTCCTTTTCGCAATACCTTACGGGTGCTCTGACTTCGTCCTTTTCGCAATACCTTACGGGTGCTCTGACTTCGTCCTTTTCGCAATACCTTACGGGTGCTCTGACTTCGTCCTTTTCGCAATACCTTACGGGTGCTCTGACTTCGTCCTTTTCGCAATACCTTATGGGTGCTCTGACTTCGTCCTTTTCGCAACACCTTATGGGTGCTCTGACTTCGTCCTTTTCGCAATACCTTACGGGTGCTCTGACTTCGTCCTTTTCGCAACACCTTACGGGTGCTCTGACTTCGTCCTTTTCGCAATACCTTACGGGTGCTCTGACTTCGTCCTTTTCGCAATACCTTATGGGTGCTCTGACTTCGTCCTTTTCGCAATACCTTACGGGTGCTCTGACTTCGTCCTTTTCGCAACACCTTATGGGTGCTCTGACTTCGTCCTTTTCGCAATACCTTACGGGTGCTCTGACTTCGTCCTTTTCGCAATACCTTACGGGTGCTCTGACTTCGTCCTTTTCGCAATACCTTATGGGTGCTCTGACTTCGTCCTTTTCGCAACACCTTACGGGTGCTCTGACTTCGTCCTTTTCGCAACACCTTATGGGTGCTCTGACTTCGTCCTTTTCGCAACACCTTACGGGTGCTCTGACTTCGTCCTTTTCGCAACACCTTATGGGTGCTCTGACTTCGTCCTTTTCGCAACACCTTATGGGTGCTCTGACTTCGTCCTTTTCGCAACACCTTACGAGTGCTCTGACTTCGTCCTTTTCACAACACCTTATGGGTGCTCTGACTTCGTCCTTTTCGCAATACCTTACGGGTGCTCTGACTTCGTCCTTTTCGCAATACCTTATGGGTGCTCTGACTTTGTCCTTTTCGCAACACCTTACGAGTGCTCTGACTTCGTCCTTTTCACAACACCTTATGGGTGCTCTGACTTCGTCCTTTTCGCAACACCAACTATATACTCGTATGCTACATTGCGCAGATCATTGCACTTTTCACATGCAACGGCATTATTAGACAATGACAATGGGAAAATTCCTGTTGACCTTTCCACTGACCTCATTTTGTTTCCATCAAATCTTTGTCACAACGTCAAAGGAGGAACTAATATCGAAAGGTTTCCAAATATTGATGCAAATTACAAAAACTCTGCTTGGTTGAGCGAACGAGCAGCAACTTGTAGACGATTCGAGTGTGAAAATGTGAAATACACTCGCTTAAGTCGATCAATTCCGTTAGCAATCCAACTGAAGTCGTCACTTGTCTAACTTCATTGGATTTGCCAGGATTCCCGCCACACAATTTACAGCTTGACTCGGTGATAAATATAGCACGCGATATCTTTTTCTCCAGGAGGAAAGTTATACATTACAAGGCATTAAAATAAAGTGTTGTCAAGTATTTAATTGTAATTTTATGGTCGTACTGTAAACGGAAGATTTTGTCTGAATTCTTTTTCATTAGGTAGACCACCCATGCGAAGTTAGTTATTTATAAAGCTTATTTTATTATTGTTAAACTTGCATTGAATTGTATTATTTATTTGCAAAATTATATTACTAATAAATATTTGTGTTTATGTTAGAGGAACCAACCTCAAATGTTAATGTATTTAACATAATAAAATTTAAAAAAATAAAAAAGTTATAAAATCGTGCTGGCAAAGGTGTTTATAATTTCTCTACCATTTATAGCTGAGGTATTGTATCCTACCCAAAAATTCGATTGCGAGAATTCACCAGAAATACGAATTTTTACAGTACAAAAATATAAACAAAATGTTTAGAAAAATATCTGACTTTCTCTACATCTCTGTAACATATTATTGTTAAAAAGCTTATTGTTCTATTTACTTCATGATAATCGAGATAAACATTAACAGACATGTTTTCTTGTAAGTAGAAGGTACATAAGGGAATACACCAGGCTAAAGCGACAATTAAATGGTTTAAAATGTGGTTGTTATACGATTGTAGTTTCTCTCCGGTATGAGAAAAGGTGTGTACATTAAAAGCACTATCAAGAAATATCTCAGAAACGCCCAGTTCTGCAAGAAATATCATGTAAATTATGTGTTTTAACGAGATCTACATTTTTCCTTAGTAAGTTTTTAACAGTCATTCATTCAGAACAAAGAGGTGTTCAGAGGATATTCCCAGGAAAGTAAAGATTTTATTTGTCGTATAAATATCTTTAATATACGTTATTTTAATCAAAATCGTTAGAGTCATTTTTCAGAAAAACAAAATGTTCTAAAAAATTAACCATGTAAATAACAAATAAAATGTATATGTTGAATTTTCTGGGAATAGCCTCTCAAGACTACTTTATTCTAGATCAATTTTACGGAATTTTACATAACTGCGAAACCGTAAGGGGTGGACAAAAACTTACCAAACAAAAAATGTAGAGCACATTAAAACACACAATTTATGTAATATACATTTTCTTCGCGGAGTTGATCGTTTCTTAGATAGTCCTTGTTTTTGGTTTCAGCTTTGAAAAACATATATTTTTCTCATACAGAAATTTGTCAACTCCTGTCCATACCAACAAAGGAACTTCAGTCACATAGCAACCAGCTTTTGACTATCACTTTAACCTATGGTATTTCCTTATTTCTCTTCTACTTACAAGGAAGCAAGTAATAAGACCATTTCTGCTATTTTTCTCGATTAGCATGAAGTAAATAGAAGCATAAGCTGTTTTAACAATAATTTGTTGCAGAGATGTAGAGAAAGTGATGTGAATGGAACACATCAGATTTGCATGCGCGGCGATGTTAGAGGGCAGCACGTTACTCCTGGACCATTGTAACCATGAAGGTACAGTCTCAGACATGTTAGGCCCTCTTACTCCCGCAAGGAAACGCGTCAACCCCACTGTAAAGTCACTATCATCGCTTATATTCACAATTACACTTGGCGCCAACGGAAACTGCATGGAGGAGTGTTTGTTACAACACGGCTCTCATCAGCTGAGATACTGCACTCCCTGTCAATGATTACTGCGAGTCTCCTCTCTAATAACTCTCCAGGTTAGCGGCTGTCCAACCCAATCTGAACAACTTCCTTTGAGCAGAGCTTCTAGAAATGTCACGGGAGTTCCGGTCCACAGCGTTCGCACCGGAGCATCTCAACAAGTATTTTTATTTAATATTTTTTAATAAAAAGGAATACGCAGTCTTGTCAGGATTCCGGCGCTGTGTTCCTATTTTTTTTTATCTTTCCTTCAGTTTCCTTTGTTAACCTATTTACCGTTTTATTTTTACTGACACATACACACAAACACCCAAGTCCAAGGTGGGACTCGAATCCACGATCCCCTGCGCCACGAAGCACCAAACCGAGGCACCTTAGCGAGCGTGGCCATGGGGACCGACCGCTGACAAGTCCTAACCTTCCCCCATGGGAAGCATCTCCACAAAGAAAAGTCTACGACTCTGCTACCCTCTGGTGACACAAATGTGAAGCCATCTTCTTCAAGTGGATGAATACCTGGACTCGCCTGAGACGGATTCATCAGGCGTTGCTCCACCACTCTTTAACAGTATCAACCAGGAACCGCAAGTACGGGTATGTTTGGCGGGGCAACATTAAGGGGTGAGCTCTTGAACTCTGTAGTCGCTCTGTGGGAGAATCTTTCACGTGTTGAAGTGGCACCAGAAGTGACCATTATAAACATAACTTAAAATATAAATGTTATTATATAATTTGTCCTAATGCATTCTTTGTTCACTATTCCTGCAAGTAAAGAGAAACTTAAACCATTGTATCAAAAGCCAGGGATTATGTAACTTTGACAGTTTTTATACTGCTCACAAGACGCAACTCTTTCCTTGATGAGCTCTGGAATGAGCATTTATACTTTAAGATCCCTTTTCGGTTTTTATATTTTGTTTACTTACTTAAATTTCCAGTGCAAAGACATTTTCATTAAAAATGAAAAGTATTCTGGAATTTTCTGGGAAAATCCTCTGAGAATTTCATCATTGTAGATGACTTTAGTATAACTGGTAAGCCGGAACATATATAAAATACATAATTACTTTCAAATTCTTTTGTAGAGCTAAGGACTTGCAAGACATGTGTTGTTGTTTGTTACAGTTCTCCAATACTTGTACCCTTTTATTGCAAGTAGCCTTCTGCTTTCTCTACTTCCTATACATACAGTATAAGAAGAGGTATTGTAATCCACCCTAGAATTCGATGTCAAGATTTAACCGAAGCTACATGTTTTGTGGTCTCTAAATAAAAAAAAGAAATTTTAGAAAAACGTCCGTGTGTACGAGTGTCTGAACAGTATAGTTAAAAAAGAAAAAGACCGCTAATTATCAAATTTGGTGTTTAAGTTTAGTATCTGCAAAGGATGGTACACGAAGACACCCAAAAATAATCCCTCCACTGCCAACTACCCTTTAAGTGACACTTTTTGTAATTTTTTTACTGTCAAGAATTTCTACTGGCTTTGATTAAAATATCGATATGATATCACAAATAAAATATATATCTTGAATTTTCTGGTAACAGTCTCTGAAGACGTCTTTATTCTGGATAACTGGTAAGCAGTAAGAGACACAAGAGCTTACTGCAGAAACATGTAGATCTCGTGACATATACGTTTTTTCGCACACTTGACCATTTCTCAGATATTCCTAGTTATTGCTTTCAATCTTAAAATACTTAAAAATATTCTCATACGGGGAATTTATCAACTCCTGGCCAAGCTAAGAAACGGGTTACAATCACATAATAACCGCATTTTAAAACATGTGACTATCACTTTATCCTAGTGTATTCCCTTCTACTTACAAGGAAGCAAGTAATAAGACAATTTCTGTTAATGTTTATCTTGATTAGCATGTAGTAGATAGAAGAATAAGCTTTTTAACATATTTTGATAGTCAGATTTTAGACGCTGTTTCATTATTAAGAAATAGAGTAGTGGGGTGTGTATGGCGCCTGTTGCTGGAAGTATATGCAACCTTCCCGTCTCGAAATGTTTTGATTCCATTAGCTTTATCTCTCGCTTCACTAAAAGCCGCTGCTTTAGCAAATCTCGATATAATAAGTGTACAGGTTAATTGGAATACATAATACATACCTTGGCTTAAATAAAGACTTCAAAAAGCTTTTTAAGACACTTGCTGCTAAAAGTGCGACCTTATCCAGATGTTACAAGTAGAAACTCAGTTTGGCTCGTTCAAGAAGGCCATGACTCTGAAAACTCGATACCATGACGAAGAGAGCAAAATTACAAGTGTCTCCGTTCTGTACGAGAAGTCATCAAGTTGCTAAGTAACGCAACAACTGAATATCGCATCAACTCCGTGAAAATACGTAGAACAATCTGTTTATGATTATAAATATCGAGAATAGTCTGTGACACACACATAGTGTTAACATTGTTTTATTGTTCGTAGCTTCCTGCTCACAATATAAAACACAATTTTATCACTTGGATGATAAATAAGTATTTAAAAACATCTGATATGTTCCATTGAGAGCACGCATCCTGCCAAGACGTTTGTCAGACCTAACACTGTGTCTTGTGATATGTCTGTGGCCTCTAGTATTTCGCGAACTTCACTCATATCCTGGATTTTGTCAATCATTTCGGAGGAAGTCACTTCTATTGGCGTCCGGAACGATGTACGGCCACGTTTAAATTCATTTATCCAAATGTAAATTGTTACAAATGCAGGAGCAAATGTGCCGTGAACTTGATCCAACTCTGCTTTTATCTGTTTCGGTGTTAAGGTTTTTAAATAAAGTGTTTAATCACCGCACGAAACTCCTTTCTTTCCATCTTTGTAAATAAGCACAAGATTGTTGATTCAATCGCCTATGGCAACGAGACCACGTGATGTATATAGGTGAAACTTTAACGGCCATCTTGTAAGAGACTACGGTTACTAAATTTCGATGCTGCGAGAGTAATGAGCATGTTTTCGAATTTTTGGGCGGAATATTTTACTTTTATAACCACTCAGAGAGCCGACATTGCCGGTTCTATAGAACAGAGAGAGGCTTGTAAGTGGATAGCGAAAGCCTTGTGACAGTACTTTAACATAGCTAGAGTTACGTCATTGGCAGATGATTGCGCTATTGAAGAGAAGCTTTTAAGTCGTTTTGAGCAAGCGCCGCAGTTGGATCTTCTTTATTGAGAATTTGTTCCAATAAGAACAGCAGTGGCGGCTTTCATTACACGTACGTAGTGTATAGAGAAGGTATTGCATTACACCCTCAAATTCGATACCGAGATTTCACCGGAAATACGCGTTTTAGGGTCCCCAGTATCCAAAAAAAAACATTTTTGGAAAAATTCATGTGTGTCCGTATGCCTGTGAACACAATAACTCACAAACTAAAAGTCGGTAAAATACCAAACTTGCTATTTAAGCTTAATACCTTCCAAGGATGCGACACAAATATTCTGAGAAAAATGTCCCCACTACAAACTACCCTTTACATGGAAAACTTTTTGAAAATGTTTTTTTTTTTCACAAACGGCTCTAACGATTTTGCTTAAATGCCGTACGTAAATATAGATATTTACATAACATGAAATGCATTTCTTAAACTTTCTGAGAACAACTTCTGAAGATCTGTTCATTCTGCGCAATCTGTAAACCGTAAGAAATAGACATATACGTACTGCATAAAAGTGTAGATCTCGTTAAAATACACAATTTAAGTCATATATATTTTTCTTTTATAGTTGACCGTTTCCAAAATATTCCTTGTTAATGGTTTAATGTTTAAAGTACGCAACTTTTCTCAAGCGGGATTACCTTTGCTTTCATCTCGATTTTGTTTACTTCAGGCCCTGCAAAGCGATTCGGGATTCAATTCTTCATAAAGCGAGCACCTTTTAAAACACTTGACTGTCACTTTATCCGGCATATTCTCTTCTACTTACAAGGAAGCGAGTAATAAGACAGCTTCTGTATTCCTCGCTATATGTATTGCCGCTGACATCAGCAGATGGTCGCAATTCTAGCACCTTTTAAAACACTTGACTGTCACTTTATCCTAGCATATTCTCTTCTACTTATAAGGAAGCGAGTAATAAGACAGCTTCTGTATTCCTCGCTATATGTATTGCCGCTGACATCAGCAGATGGTCGCAATTCTAGCACCTTTTAAAACACTTGACTGTCACTTTATCCTAGCATATTCTCTTCTACTTACAAGGAAGCGAGTAATAAGACAGCTTCTGTATTCCTTGCGGTAGGTATTGCCGCCGACATCAGCAGATGGTCGCTTTACGAGCACCTTTTAAAACACTTGACTGTCACTTTATCCTAGCATATTCCCTTCTCCTTACAAGGAAGCGAGTAATAAGACAGCTTCTGTATTCCTTGCTCTATGTATTGCCGCCGACATCAGCAGATGGTCGCTTTACGAGCACCTTTTAAAACACTTGACTGTCACTTTATCCTAGCATATTCCCTTCTCCTTACAAGGAAGCGAGTAATAAGACAGCTTCTGTATTCCTTTATGTATGTATTGCTGCCGACATCAGCAGATGGTCGCAATTCTAGATCACCTTTTGAAACACTTGACTGTCACTTTATCCTGGCATATTCCCTTCTCCTTACAAGGAAGCGAGTAATAAGACAGCTTCTGTATTCCTTTATGTATGTATTGCTGCCGACATCAGCAGATGGTCGCAATTCTAGATCACCTTTTGAAACACTTGACTGTCACTTTATCCTACCATATTTCCTTCTACTTACAAGGAAGCGAGTAATAAGACAGCTTCTGTATTCCTTTATGTATGTATTGCTGCCGACATCAGCAGATGGTCGCAATTCTAGATCACCTTTTGAAACACTTGACTGTCACTTTATCCTACCATATTTCCTTCTCCTTACAAGGAAGCGAGTAATAAGACAGCTTCTGTATTCCTTGCGGTATGTATTGCCGCCGACATCAGCAGATGGTCGCAATTCTAGAGCACCTTTTAAAACACTTGACTGTCACTTTATCCTGGCATATTCCCTTCTACTTACAAGGAAGCGAGTAATAAGACAGCTTCTGTATTCCTTGCGGTATGTATTGCCGCTGACATCAGCAGATGGTCGCGTTACTGCACATACATCTCGCGTTTCCTTGTCAGTCTCCTTTGATTTAAGCCAACAACTACATCTAGATTACTTGGCTCTCACAAATCGTAAGGCGCAAAGAGATAATGCACATTTCATTAAAGGTGCGTCACTTCAGCGAAGGTCGACTATTGGTAAGCTACTTTTATAGCCTCTTGGTATATAAAAATTTGAGTGAATGATTTTGTTGCTTAGTTTATTCAATGTACCAACTTGTTGCGTTACGTTTGGGACTGCATCGTGAATGTCTTCCCTCGCGCATGCGCTTGTTTGTCATTGTGAGAGGGCTTTAACTTCCGTATCTTATATTTGAAGGCAACAAAAGAGTCATAACAGAAAGCTAACCTTTATTACGGTAAATTTAAATATTATGGATTAATTATTTTTGAGCCTCTTTGTGACTTATACCTTTAATTTTTACTTAAGATGTTAGACACAACCCTATAATAATTGGATGAGATTCAATTAAATATATTGGTTTAGTTTGAAGAGAATATTTGGTGCTCAAAATGTATTCTTATTTTTGAATCATCCTGTCCACACAAACACTCACACGCATATTTTTCTAAACAAGGCACGCTACACCGTGTATTTCCGGAACGCAATACCTTCTCTGTGTACGAAGTAGAGAAAGAAAATTCTCATGTGTTCCATTCACATGACTTTTTCTAGCATTTCCACAAACAAACTTTCCATGCTCAAGATTATTCTTCTATATACTCAATGCTAATCAAGGTAAACATAGCAGAAATAGTCTTATTACTTGCTTCCTTGTAAGTAGACGCGAAATAAGGGAGTACCATAGGTTAAAGTGATAGTCAAAAGCTGGTTGATATGTGAAACTGGGGGTCGCATGTGTGTTGAGGAGTAGAAACTCTGGATCAGAGACAGAAGCCAGGATGGGTGATCAGTCTGATGTTTCGTATGAAAGTGAGGAAGTGGAAGATAGCAAGTATTGTTGTGGATCAATTGGTGGAATGATGAGGGAGCCCCGTACAGCAAATCGACCTCGGGACATCTAGGTGAGAGGGGAGCCACGGGCCGCCCTGTTTAGATACATTCAGGAACTAGACAACTGCTACCAAGTACGGTTTTATGACGGCCTGTCACACAGGACACGTCGGAGCTAAGCGCAGAGACGCACGGAAGTCTAACTGATGGCAGCTCTGGTACGCCACGGAGGCTATACAGGCGCCGGGAGGCCGGAAGGAGGTCTCTACAACGGCACCTAGCCTCAAACAGAGTTTCACTCGGAGCAAACAACCACGCCATGTGCCTGCAAAGCCTCAAGCCACACCTGCTGCTA
Organism: Hymenopus coronatus; assembly: GCA_030762935.1. Taxonomy (NCBI): domain Eukaryota; kingdom Metazoa; phylum Arthropoda; class Insecta; order Mantodea; family Hymenopodidae; genus Hymenopus; species Hymenopus coronatus. The sequence goes on along the minus strand of CM060882.1, from coordinate 3,152,568 downwards.
ACTGAAAGATGAAGAAGGAAAGAAAGGAACAATGATAGATAAACAGCACACCAGCATTCGCCTGAGCGAGCTCGGGCCTCCCGAAAACCTGACTTGGTATTCAGCTGCTGAGGTTAAGGGCTGCTCCACGGTTGTAAGAAACAAAAGACGCACGTTTTATAATTATCTCGACCTATTAGCTTGATTATAGCCGAGTTTATAAATTTTCGGGGAGAATGAAAAGAGGAAATGTTAATGGCAATTCGATTTGAACGAAACCTAATTTCAATTCCGATTATCAATTACAAATTGCCTTTTCCTGCTACTGCGTGTAAAGTGGAAGGAGATGATCTGTGATTAGTTTCCTAAGGGCCGTGCGGGGGGAATTATTGATCTGATCTGTCCCCACCACCACCGCAACCCTCCTATCAAATACCCTCCTTTATCCAGCATTTGAACAAGTCTCTGCCGAGCTGGAGCTTTCGTAATGGTGCGTGCGTAACATTCATATTACATTCTCACTCCGTATTGGCAGACGCGCAGCAGACATAGTAACTAGACCAAATACTGTGGAAATGCATATGTTGAGGACCCCTATAACCAAAATAGTTATTTATGATATAAGAGCGTTGATTCGAGCGGGAATATTGTGAAACGAGACGCAAAACGAAACTTTACGCTCGCGTAGCATACAATGTTTTTTCTACGAGGATTTTCTGACATTAAAAGAAAAGCAACGAAAGATGAAATAAATTTGAGGTTAAGTTTGAGCCATTCACCAAGGATTATAGTTGGTTATTTGGCATTACTGGGCGCTACGGTTATAGCAGGCCATGACAAACCAATATTATTGTTGTTCTGTGAGAATTATGATATCCTTAGAGCTGCTGCTGCGAAAGAATATTTGTCACTTATTGAACATAACATTATATCGTGCACCAATTGTTTGTCTGTAGATGTGTACACACTAATATCGTAAAGTTGGAACAAAATTACTTTACGCTTGCTGCGCGTGGATTCCGTAAAAATCAAGTTTGCGATCTGAAATGAGCTCGTAAACTACTCAATTACACCCGGTTGTACAAAGAGAATTTTTAAAAAATCCTATGTATTCCATTCACATGACTTTCTCTACATCTCTGCAACAGATTATTTTTAAAAAGCTTATGCTTCTATTTGCTTCATGCTAACCAAGCACAAATTAGCAGAAATAGTCTTATTACTTGTTTCCTTGTAAGTAGAAGCGAAATAAGGGAGTACCATAGGTTAAAGTGATAGTCAAAAGGTGGTTGCTATGTGACTGAAGTTCCTTTGTTTATATGGACACGAGTTGACAAATTCCTGTACTGGAAAAGTGTAAGTTTTTTAAAGCAGAAACCAAAAACAAGCAATATCTCAAAAACGAACAACTGCACGAAAAAAAAATGTATTTAACATAAATTGTGTGTTTTAACCTGATCTACAAATTTTTTGGGTTAAGTTTTTGTCCATCTGTTACGGTTTAGCAGTTATGCAAAATTCTGTTAAATGCATCCAGAATAAAGTAGCCTTCAGAGGCTATTCCCAGAAAATTCAAGATATACAATGGCGGCTGTGTGAAAACTCTGCTTCATCGACCACAATACATAAGGATAGGACATTTGCAATCTAATTTCTCTCTCTCTCTAAACTAACAAATGTGTATTTAAAAGCCACACCTCATCTTGTATAAGACAAGTAATACATAATTTATCAGCGGCTTATCTGTTGTGTTTTAAAATGGACATTCTCTTGTCTGTCACGAAGGTATGTGTTGTGTCATGATTTATCACTTCAGCACAATGCTGCCAAAACTCCCCGTTAGTATATAAGACAATGAATCAGAATCAATGACATTTAAAACGGTCTGTTTTGCATTCACATGGCTTTTTGTACCCTCAATTATTTATTGGACCAATAGAAGCTATTCTTAGGAAATAGTATTGCCTTTTCTACCACCGCATAATGAACGCACTAGGTAGAGGAACATTTTAAAGCTTTGCAATAACAATAATAAGGTCTCTAATCCGAGGTTTACATTTTTAATTTCACAACAATCACACTAATTATTATACACAAACATACATATATACATACATACACACATACATACATACATACACACATACATACACATACATACACACATACATACACATACATACACACATACATACACACATACATACACACATACATACACACATACATACACACATACATACACATACATACACACATACACGCATACATACACACATACATACACACATACATACACATATACATACATACACACATATAAACATACACACATGCATACATACCGGGTTCAAACCCGGCGGAGGACGATAGATTTTTTCAGGTGTAAAAATCCTTAGCATGGCTTCTTTCGGAAGGGAAGTAAAGCCGTTGGTCCCGTGTCGTAGATTTGCGGCACGTAAAAAACCGTCAAGCCTGATAGAAAGGCCTCTGAGCAAAATTAAGCGCTCATTCACATACGATTTAGTGGGACGCTGAGAACCACAGTAGTTAAACAGCGTCCATATATAGCACACCATTTCCAATTTT